>BOPP01000069.1:4834298-4882379 GCA_017312745.1 Gryllus bimaculatus | reverse complement strand
CACCCACTCCCGAAGGTGTCAATGCTTCCTAAGCCCTCCTAGGCGTCGCGGGGCGAGGTCGCACCTCCGGATGCTGAGATCCCGCTCCTGCCGCCGCTGACCTCGTCACCTAGCGGATCGCGGATCGCCCACGCCCTCGCTCTTGCCCACGCACACCGCCGCTTCCTACAATTCACTCCCTCCCCCTCTCGGCTGGGGGTGATGTGGTTCATTGCCGTCGTCTGGACTGAAGTGGTTCTGATCGGTATTTTTCCGTGGTTTCGCAAATCAATAATACTACGCGAATAACGGAAACAGTACCTTTAAATGAAGGGGCCATGGACCGGTTCTTCTTTTCCTCTTCCTTGTTCCCGCCTCTCCCCTTATACATACAGTACCTTACATGTCAGGAGCTTAGATCTTGTCCCGGTTGGGCGGTGCCCTGATGGAGAGATACCTAGAGTGGGAAAACCCCACAAGCCTTAAGTCGGCGCCGAATTTCAGTGGGAGAGGAACATAGGTACTTCCTGTTATACACCATTCCATACCTTCAGGACTAGCGACCTAAGGAATGGATACGCCCACAGTGTGCACTCTCAAAAGCAGCGATACACTGGTGTGATTGCAACGTCAATTATAGTTGTTTCCAATGACGTTCAACCGGTTGAGGGATTAATGTACAGAAGTTTATTCGTAGTTACATAAACTCCCCGTTACGCAATATCCGTCCCGTGGAAGACCTGTCAAGGTATAATAAGGGTATAACTTCGCATTGCTCGAATACTATGCTTTAGGCACACATGAATGCGATATTAGCTTTGACTGAGCGGAAGCTTTATTCTCCGATTTTAAGTAGAGTGATTTCTGACGTACGATCAGCTGGGACGCGGTTATCCAATTGGGAGCTTCATGTACCAAACGTAAGTCGCAACGAAGCTCCCGACTAGATAACCGCGTCCAGCTGATCGTACACCAGAAGTCACTCTATTTAAATCGAAGTATCAAACGGACGTTTACAAAAACACTGAGGTATTGCAACTTCGAAGAACCGCAATTTGGACCACTGTTTTACGTTTTGTTTATCTGGGTTTTGTGCATTTGCTATGAGAGCCGTATTACCCACCTGTGAGTGCAACTCGTTTCGTGGTCTTGATCCGCCATGTTGTCCGCGTGGAAGCGGTGGGGTATTCGGCCTTGGGAGTCACCTTGGCGCTGCGTGCGCGCAGAGGCAGCGGGAAGCGCCGGAGCCGCACGGGCGCTGTGCTGCGCTACGCTGCGCCGTGGGGCTGACGTCACCGGCTGCTAGACGTGTTGCGCTCGCGTGGGCCGCGGCTGCCCTGGCGCTGGCGGCTTCGCTCGCTGCCGATTTGCTCCGAGGTAGCAACAGACCGGGATAATATTTTTGAAAACTATGCTCTTAAATCTATCGTTAATCTTGGTGGTATAGAGTGATTACTATTAGGGACCGCTTTTACATGTATTGCTGGGCTACTGCTAGGATCATAACTGCGGGTTATAACCATGTACTCAATTCGTCATTAATTTCGTGTAGAGTTAACTCATTTCTAAATGACTTCGCTAACCCGTGGAAATACATCGTCCTACTTGATGTTCATTTGTTTCGGTGATATACCTGTTGGCGTGTCGGGCTGTTATACTCAAGTTGACGGGTTTAAATCTGATCGAAGTCGTGCATTTTTAAGGGTGAAAATTCCTTCATACGCCTTCCTTCGGAGTGGAAGTAAAGTCGGCTGTCTCACGTTGTAGATTTACTGCATGTACAAGAAGCCTCTGTGCTAAATTTAAATCGCCTGTTTCGTCGCCCGAGTGATACCTTCTTTCTCCGCTAGATGCGGAAAGCAGCGTAGGGAAATGAGCGCGTGGTCAATCGGAAAAGCAGGCCTAATGACCTGGGTCTCGCCACAAATAAGTCATCATTGATATTAATTTGAAATGAACCTTAAATAGTTGCTCGAAACGGAATGGAGGAGCTTTCCCCGTGGAGTAATCCACCTCCGTCACATATTCTTAATGAAATTACTGGGTGTGGAATTGAACACAATAGAAACATGCTAAGCTTTTCTTAAATACATTGTTGCTACCTTTGAACTTTCTCGTTGAAAAAATTGTTATTTTCTACTTCCACCAACTCGCGTATACGAAGAGTCCTACGATGGTTGGTTTAGTTATAACATTTCTGTCGAAGGTTAGGAATTCTTCTTTGCGGAAGTGACTGATGGCGCGTGTCTACATGTGGTTAACCATGATGTGACAATCACTCAGTACGATTGCACATCAATAATGCAGTGCATCTTTGATATTTTCAAGGTGTGAGTAGAATTTTGTATTCTATTCATCTATGCATTTTGCATGATTATTATTTAAAGGTAATTCGCAGAATGCTGGTATACATTAATTTTACTTTTTTACATGGAAATACGAACAATGTTAACTACAGTCTCCATTGCTTCAATACTGTGTATCTCGAAATTCTTTGCCTCTTTCATTTCTTTTTGCCTTGATCACAAACGTCGCATTTTATAGTTTGGTTCTAGGATACGATGTACTTTATAGTGTCTCCATAGCTTGAAACGTTGACTAGGCTTATTTCACCAATTAAGTCTTCGTGATTACTGAGAACAAAATGCGTGCAATTTATGAGTATGATAGATTGGAGTTTAATCTCTCAAGTGTTCATTACGATCTGTCACTTCATTGTCGTGATGTTTTGTTTCGCTGCGAAAAACGGCGCGAATCTCAGAGGTTTGCAGGAGGTCATGGGAAGGTCGCGTGCCGTCCGGAGCCGTGGGAATCTGTGGGAGGCTGCAGCGCATGCCTTTTGCGTTGCGTGATATTGAGAACGTCACGAAATGAACTTGTTATTAAGGTGCACAGCAAATTTATGATGAGGACTTGGATATGTAGGTGCCAGCAAACAGAAAAAAATATTTATTTCGTTATGTGGGTTAAAAAGGGAAAATGTCCCAGAACGAAAATATGTGTTTACTACCCATGTGAAGACCAGTAACCAAGACCGAGAGAGTCTCGAAGTAATTGCAACGTCGTAGTCTTCATCACTCTCCATATGTTGTTTGTGCAATCGGAGAATGTCTCTGAGCTCGTGTTGTGAGCACGTTACCGCACGGAGTGCCATTGCCTGAATCGACAACGGTGTTAGAAATGGCGTTCAGACGTTTTGATAGGTCGTGAACCAAACCCACTCCACTCAATCGGGGAAGTCCTATAGCAACATGTGATGTGTGACTAACCACTGCATTACAAACTGGCGTGTCTTTCGCCATACATCCAAAAACTCCCAAGTATTAAACTTGAAAATACTCAAAATATTCATTTATTCATATAAAATTTAGGGAAATAATATTTGTTCCGACGAAAATATTTATTTTTATGGAACTTAACCTAATTATTTATTTTTAAGTGATAGAAGATTTGGTATATGGAATCTATGAGGCGCTTCTTCAATTTCCACAAAACTTTCGACGCCCAAGATTAAGGGAGAAATAAGTATTTACCTAATGGTCCGAGCCTTCATTGTGATTTGGACTCCGTGTTTTAAGTGCGCCACTTTAGATAAAGCAAATTCACAATTTTAGGAGCTTTTGGAGAAGCAGCAGTTGATAAATATGGCAAATTTCCCTAGTATTTGAATATTTGTATGAATATTGATAGTTTTATGACGTACGTATCGTTGCGAGCTGTCCGAGCGCAGGCAGGCGCGGGGCGGCGCGTGGGGCCGGGCCGGGTCGAGCCGCGCCGCGCAGGCCAAGAGGAACGCGGAAGGGATCGCAAGGCTAGCAGCGCCCGGGCGAGGCGCGCTTGAAGGCGTTTGCCGCCGCCTTCAGTGCACTTGCACTGCAGCCGGGGATGCGACATCGACATCGATATTTTTATGGAAACTTCAATGATTTAAACATCTATTTATTAAATCCAATGATTGTTCCACCATCGTATGAACTGATGATAAGTCTCAGTTTATGCGGCATGTGTGTTGAGCTTCCTTTCTTTCCACGTACCAATCTACGGCGAATTGAGTGTTCTCTGACACCCTTGTGTTTAACAACGTCGATGGTTTTGAGGAGATGTACTATTAAACTTCGATGTTTTAATTATGAACAAAAATGTTTAGAAACATCGATATTATGTAGTCGATGTCGCATCCCTATCTACATCTTCTACTCCCCTCCCCGGTTCTACTCCTCTTGCCCTCGCTGCAGCCTGGCGGATAGCTCTCGTACGACTCCCTCACTGTTGTGTAACATCCAACGACCTAATACATTTATTACATTATGTATTTAATATCTTTGCGGCAGTGAAGTATCCTGAAATCCCGCCTACACTTAAGGCACCACGGAATTTAGTAATTTCACTTTGTTCTTTCTTTCTTTTGTCTTTCGTCTTGACCCAAATGTCCGATCTTGAAGTTCGGGATATCATTGCCTGGGTTTGCTTGATGTTGTGCACTAACATACCTTATTTCATTTTCTGCGATATGATGTTTTTCCGATCAGTAGGCATAAAAATACGTGCTGTACTTACTTTACTTCGTATTTTAACGTGACTTTTCCCCTTAATCTGGCAAGAAGTGAAATATTTTTTACCAGTATTTATCGATTAAAATATGTTTACGTTAAAAGTTCTGAGTTACGTTACGTTACGTTACGTTACGTTATGAGTTACAGTTCTACTTTTTCAGTAACAATAACTGTTTTTTTAGTTTGCGGATAAAATGTTGATGAATTTAGCTGGCTATTGTTTTATGGTATTAGGCAACCTGCGTGACGCGTTCTACCTGTCTTAACAGCTCACATTAATATATTAAGATAAGTAAATTAAGAGAAATATGAATATAAAAAGAAAAAGAAGTGGAGGAGAAGAAAAGAAACAAAAATAGCAAAAGAAACAGGTGAAAGAGGATAAGAGACTCCGAATGAGGAGGCAAAGGAAAAGGAGAAACAATTTAGTAAGGAGAAGAAGAAATAGAAATAGGAGAACGAAAATGTGAATGATACGAGGAAACCGACTTTGAGGAGGTGAAATTTTGTCGTAACCCAATTCTGTATTTTCTCTTATTGAATAAATGAGTTCTACATATGATTTCTCGCATTTCAAGCCTTGCGCAAATAGTAAGTAATGGTGATAATTTATTGTAAAAATGTACATTTTTCTAGTATTTGATTACTTTTGGTAACAACAAAATTCTTTATTTTCTTAATATTTGTATCACTCACTGATGTAGTCTAATCATGTGTTCGAATTGAAAAGGGATGTACATGTGTAATGTGCCGTGGGGCATTTCACTTCTTTCGGACTAGATGAACGTTACAAGTGCACGTGCAAATTGCTTCGTGAATTTAAAAATCAATGACCACACATTTTCGAGTATGTTGTTGAGCACTGTGTTGAATGTGTATTTGTTTACAATTATCGTTTCTGACAGAATTTCTCTCGTTCGTGCTCTTGAGGAGCAGTAGATCGCCTTGAAGCGCCCGGGTTTTGCGATCTTGGCACTTTTCCTTCCAACATCAGCTAACCACTCTGTTAACATATCCGCAATACCACCTGTACAAGACACTCAACTTTCTGATCCGGACTGGCCGAAACCTATGATGCATTTCATTAATAATGAACGAAGCAGTAGAACTTACTGTCCCATATAACATAATGTTCTCTCCCTTATTAATGAGTCACAGTTCGGTAAAACAGGAACACCCTTGACACTCTGGAAACCAGCCCAGTGGACCCATCGTTCTTGGGAGGGAAGTGGGGGTGCGTTTGTACTTGGCACCCACTCAAGGTCGCTCCTCTTTTTTTCCTCCCTCCCTCGCAGGTCAACCACTCTCCGCTTGTTTCCTCCGTCCACTGAATGAAGTGCTCCATATCCCGACGCCTTTCCGCTCGGACGATCGGGTAGGCGAATTTTCACCTGCTAGTGCAGACCCTTGTGCATTTCCAGCCGTAAAATGGAAATGGCGGATGGAGACAAACGAATAAGTTTCTGTGCACATCTGGCTGCATGCTCATAAACATCGCTTGATTCTAACAATTGGGACTAATCCGAAAACATTGTGTGACCACTTTTAAGTCTTTCATTCTGAGAGACAAAATGCTACAAACTAGGGCAGTTGAGCGAGAGTTTGGCTCTTGCGCCCATTCTGTTATCTTTCATTCTGTGGAGAATTTTTCTAGTGCCGTTTGCGTTCTTGTTCCCAGTCGCAGGCACCTTGATTTTATTCGTATGGTACTGGAAGGAAACAGTTACAACTCTTTCGTGTTGTAAAGGTGTGCGAGAGAGAATGATAATCAAATATTATTTTGCCAAAATTGGTAAAAACGCAATACAAAATAATCCCTTACGATATCCTTGGATGGTGATCGGTGACTCGGTTAAGATTAAGACATTATTCAAAGCAAATCTTTATTTATCATCATTATATGATTACTCAATATTACGCTTAGAGAAGTGCAGTGTAAAAAGCCAAGGAATAAAAAAGAGCAGTAAACGTAGAAGTTCATTTAATTTCGGAAATATAGTCATTTCAGGTCAGTGGTCGATTTGTTTGACAATCGACATCGATGACAATTGACATCGATGACAATTGACATGATCTTCCTCCAGCCAGATGTATTGCCTCGAAGTGTCATTTCAGTGCAATTAGGAGTTGGGGATAGGTTTGGCGGGTGATGTAGTTTGTTTCGATACGGTCTTTACCACTTTAATTCGGCATGCGGGTGTATTGAAGTAAAATAAAGTAGTTTAACGCCGTCAGACGTGCAGGAAGTCCGTGCGCGCATTGCCTCGCAGGTGGAGGGGAGGGCCGTGCCACTCGTGGTCTCCTCTTGGGCCTGCCTGCCGGCGACGCGACGCGACGCATCGCGACGGTGTGAACGACCTGCCGGTGCGCTACGCCGCCTTGATCCGGCCTGTACAGTTAGCCGCGCTCTCTCGGCAGGAGCGTGTGGTCGCACGGGATCCTAACCCAGTGGCCCCCGCTTGACCCCTTTGCGCCCCGCCGCCCTCTGTCACCAGACGCAGAAATCAATCAAAGTATTTGCGGGCAGCCCACTGCCATCAATAATCCTCTCTCAATAGGGCCATGAGGAAGCGGGCGATTTATAAGACGCTGTCGACAGGAAACTCTGGAAATGTGCATGTTTTGGATTGTGAATTGCCCCTCACCAAGGCTTGCATCACTTTTCAGATTTAAAACGAAATGTATACAGTGTTGTAGATTCTGCCTCGGTGAATTCACTAGGCGCACACGCAATCCGTAACACATCGATCATTACGTGACAACGGGGCATTCTGAACCTCGGTTTCGGGATCTCCTAGAGGACTCTAGGTTTCTGAAATCAATCATTCTTGGAACTATTACATTTGTGGAGTTCTCTTGTGTGTATGTGTGGAGGAGTGTTCCGCAACGAATAGAATCTCGAAAACTGCATAAAATGAAATCGGCTGTTCGAAATTCTGTGTACTTTTATTTTAAACGTTTTTTGTTACAAATATTAGAATATGTGCCCACGCGTAATTACGGCCCTATACATTTACCTGACTTCAGAGAAATACATAGAAATTGTGACCCATAGAGAGATAAATTCTACATTCAGTAACCCCGTAGCCAAACGAATGCCATCTCAACCTTCAAGCGAAACACTACGGATCGAGGATTACAAATATAGTCTAGTCAATTAGTGCTCGAAAAAGGCCCGATCCAGGAACAAAATCGGGTAGATTTTTTTTTCTTTTAATGCATTCCCGTATTCATACGTATATACGGAGTAATATATGTAGTATAGGGAAAGTTATGTGATGCTGTGAAAAATCAATGTTGAGCATTCAAAGGAAATTCACGTTTTGGGTTCGCCTGATACCGTAAAAGCGTTTTATCCAGAACGTCTGTCAGTCTGTTACTCTGTGAACACCACTAGCGCCTAATCCATACGTAGTTTCCAAACCGGATATTCGCCGGTCAATCTGGCTCGACTCAAGGCGGTGCAATTGTGAAAAAAATTGAAAATTTTCAGGCTTCCTCCTATATCTACGAAACTGAAGATAAGTGATTTTTCCTTCAAATACAATTTGTTCTACGTAGTGAGTTCTTTCATTAAGGTCGTGTACTTCACATAAAAAATAGTTATCGAGAATATTACTTGCAATTTTTGTAATTTAAAAAATAGCTAAAACAAGATTTGGCCTGTCTGATGGCAGAGTCCGCTAAGGCAATAGTGCCGTACCTGCCTCGGGCATGAGTGTGTTTGTGTATGTCAGTATGTGTGTGTCGTACTGAGGGTGCAGAATCCGAATTTGGTGTTTGCCACCTCAGAAAACATAGGCTTCTCAGAGAAAATCGCAAAACCCGTAACAATTTCGATTGTCAGTTTTTGCTGGTATATCTTCAAAACTGTGCGTTTTAGAACAATAGATAATGGCGATGGATACAATTGTTATTTTCAAAATTAAAGATAAAATTTCTTAAAAAATGCATATTTTAAGTTTCTTAAAATCAATTTAAGTTCTAGAGCACGCTGGAAACTGTTACTATTTGGTCCTCTGACCCGACAGAATAGACCTCTCCATCCATCCTAATTTGCGGGGGTGCACTCGTTTCACATAATCAATCTTGAAAACATCAACAATTCAATAATTTGCTTTGTTGAACGATTAACAATCCGATTCTCACAGAACCAGTAAGGACGTTTTCGATCGCGTGGAAGGGATCAGTAAATCCTTGATACATACAACATAAGAGGCACGTGCTTAAACTATTTTTGGATATAGAAAAAACCTTCAATCACTTTTATCAATTCTTAAATGGTAAATTGGTATTCCTCGTCTCTGATTCCAAGAAAACTGAAAATAGTTTCCATCGCTGGTTTTACATCTACTATTCAGGATCTGCCTACGATTTGAGTTCCTGTTTTGTTCGGGGGCTGGTGGAAGGCTTTCATGCACATCATATAAGCATGTGCATTAGTAGCTAACAAGTCATTTACTGCCTCTACACTATATACTATAGAACGTCCGAAATCATCATTACAATTTCTCACGAGTCGTTAAACAGTTTCTCTAACAGCCAATTTCGTCACAGAGTATAGTAGATTTTGTTTTTTTCGCGCTGTCTCGTGGTATCTCCTCTCCATATACCACAGCGCATAAGGCTGTTATCGGTGACGAGTTAGTTAATCATATGTTGCGCTGGTGCATGGTGTAGGTTGATATTTCAGGTACAGTCACTAGTGAGCGCATAAAATACTTCGTGGAATAATATGAAAGTAACAACTTTCCAAAATTTGTTACGAGGATCTGCGTTTAAGATTCGCAAGAATCTGAATTATTCATATTTCTATAATTTTCTTGGGAATTATACAGTATATTGCTGTCGGAGATTCGCAGAAGTAGCCTGAGTTCCCGTGGAAAACGTAATATGGTAGTAACAAAACTAACTTTTGGATTACAGATGAGATAGCAGGACATTCTTTGTGTAAGAACAGGAGGTATCGCATCTCACTAAACACCATTCCTCGCTCGGATCAGGTGTCTTTCTTCATTACAACGTTACATCCGGTAGAGCGAGTGCACATCTGGTAATGTAGCTCATCTCAACACATTCTATGGTAAAGTTTAATTAGTGATTCCGGGTGGGTCAACTGCTGTCCCATAAGTGTAGTTACTTTTTCTCGAGAGCTGGCGATGATCTCCCCCCACTGGATGGCGAAATCCGGCGCTGACATACTGTCGGCTAGCGGGGTTTTCCTCAACCAGATAGTGTAGTGTTTGTAAATGTGTGTTTACATTTGTATATATGGGGTGAGAATACAAGGAAGAGGAAAGAAATATTGCGCGCGGTTCGTTTGTTTTGGTACTGCTCCGGCAAAAAATTCTACGGATAGAAGGGTAATTTAAAATAATGGCGCAAGTCTCATTTTCAGTTGAACTCCATATTTTCGAAAATAGCAGAAACATTTGGGAACTACAAAATAGAAGATAGATTTTTGACTGAAAATTTGTTCTAAAAAATCAGTTCATTAAAAAAAGGTCAAATCAAATTTAAAGTTATAAGGAAAACTATTAATTTTTGCGTCATTTCTGCTTGAAATTTATGAAATATTCAGGTGTCCCCAACTGTGTGGCCCAAGAAAAATTCTCAGAGATGATGAAAGGTGTGTGTACACATATACACACACAAATGTGTGGTGGAATGGTGTGTGTGTGTGTGTGCGCGCGCGCGCAATGTGTGTGTGTACACGTGTGTACATACATTCACAGATGTTTGTTAAAGTTGCAACACCAAGAAAGAGACATACTATTACAATGAACATTATTTTATATTATTAGAATTGCAGAACGATACCTGCATTTTGAGCTTGAGATTTTAGTACGGTGTGAAACCACCACGCACTTCCATCGGAGCCTCTAGACGTCGTGACATGGATTCAAAAAGAGCCTGAATGTGCTGCTGGGCGCGGTTTTTATGCGAGATCACAAAACATCGACAGTGGCTGCTCGAGGACCAGAACAAACAAGTCGCCGGCCGATTATATCCGAGGTATGTTCGATGGGCGACCTCTCGGGCAAATGTGAGGGCTAGGGATGCAGTGCTTCCCGTCGTTCTTCGCAGAAAGTTTGCACATTCCTCGCGGTCGTGCATTGTCCTGCTGAAAGATCATATGTGCTGTCCTACATATAGAACTGATTGCAGGAGGATCAGTACCTCGGGCCATAAAACCTCCCTAATGCAGGGGTTGCTGTTCAGATGGGCGCCCCAAACCATCACACTTGGCGTTTGTTCGCTATGGCGCGGAACAATGCAGGCTGGCCGATTGCGATCTCTACGGTGGCGTCGAACACGTACGCGGCCATCGCTGTAGCACAAATCGAAGTAACACTCGCCCGAAAACACTACATTTTGCCACTCAGTACACCAATGTATACGTTCACAAGACAATTGCTGTCTGAGGCGTTGGTGATTTCTGGACAGCGGAATCGGACGCAGTGATACGAGTGCCGCCAGTCCAGCCCTCAGCAGACGGCGTCGAACCGTCGACGCAGTCATGACCCCACCTGTTATAGTGATGCAAAGTCGAGCCAACAGTGTGGACCGACGCCGTTCTGTCGGTTACGGCCATGCAGACAAGACGGCAGTCATCTCATGCTGTGAGCACATTGTGTGGTCCTGTATCCGCTCATTGTGAACGACCCTTCTCCATCCACGGATTCCACACACGCATCACTGTTGTAGCAACGCACCCCTTTCGATCGGCAAAGCCCCTTTATGACAAACCCGCTTTCTGAAGACCGATCATTCTTCCACATTCTAACTCACTCAAATGCTGTAGTACGCCCTTTGACGTCGACGAGGCATACTGACACCTGCTTGCACGTTTCCACGTTGTTTGACGTCTCTATACCGACTATGTGTGGCGTAACACTGACTAGACTTGTCGCACAAAAGAGGGCGCTGCTAGACCAACGTGCACGACATCTCTATGCAAATTCTTCGTATGGATACACTATTCTACTTATCCACCGATTTCTAAGTGATTCCGACCATTCCTTCTGGGTGTAGCAATTTTCACAATATACATATCATATATAATTACATACATATATACATTTCTCTTATTTAGTTTGGGGGGTACAAACTTTACAATTCCTTTTTTTGTCGAAATATTTTCTAAAAAATAATCGTATAATATATTTTCTTAAAATACAAATACAGCGCAAGATCTGAGAAATTATCCCGTATTTCTGTATTTGATAAATGATCGCATGTAGATTTAGTGAGTGTGTTAAGGAACAACCGTTTTCTTTGTGCCCATTTAACACGATAACACGAATGCAAACACAGGACGTCTTGAGCGCCACAGCTGCGGGAGCTGCCCCCCCACTCACACACAAAATAAACGTATTTTAGCCATTTGAAGGGGAGATCAGGTAATGGCTTCCTTATCTATTGAATCGCCTCCCTCAATAGTTCAGTTTGACGCCAGCGTTTAAGAAGTACACATCACCGATGTGGGCGTTCCTTAAGGTATATTCGTCACGCCAGTAAAAGTGCCACGTACTGCAGCCCGAGACTGAAAATGTTTGTGGGTCTCAGAAGCCCCTCGCGCCCAGTAGCGAGAGTGCACGCCCCCTCCCTGCTGTCACCATTGCGTGCGAACCCAGAAGCCCTTCATACTTGATTAATTTACGGAGCCTTGGAACTCGGGGGAACAATTACGTTACCTTTGCGATCCAGACGGCTTAATGCGGCTACTCGTATATACTTGTAAGTGCGCACAGTAGTGGGACCAAGTCCCACACTCCTCTACTTTTTTACATTTATTTAAAAAATTATAAAAATAAAGTAAATGTAAAATGTAAAGAAGATTTTGTAAAGAAATTTAAATGTTAAAAAATATGTTAAAATTCATGATGTTATTCGGTAATAGCATCATTTGTCCTTCAAATAGTACACTAAATTCAGATCACTTCATTATTTGTAGTTTTACTTATTATTAAAATATTAAAACTCGTTTGTGTTCCCTTTCGAAAGGTTGTTACAATTATTGGTTTTTAAAAAGAGGATAATAAACGTATTAAAATCTCTAAAAAGTGCTTTCCATTGCATGTTACTACAAGATCATGTTGAGACAAAATAACTTTATAATAAATATAATTTTAGATAACTCGTAAAGCGCTTCTTTCGTCTGCCCTCAACGCAATGAAGCGTTGTAGTTGGCATTCGGGAAAAGGGTACGCCGCACTTGTTATTTTCTAAAATTTTTTGTCTATGCTAGCTTTTCGGATTTGCTCCACCCTCATCCCAGCAGATGCTTTTGGGCGCCAGAACACTTAGTCACATTTTCTTAATTTTTCTGTTCCTTAACAATAGAATTGAAACACGTCTTTAAGAGTATTACAGAAGAGTAAAACGTATGCCAAAATATTCCTGGGTGCCTTTTCATTGAAAAAATTTGAGCCGTTCAAAAATGTTCGAGCGTTTCTGAAAATTGGGCTAATTTTCACTCGGAAGTTTTAAGTATTGTAAGAACTACGTAAGAAATCATTTCCTCTTGTGTTCACAATTGCAATAATGTATAGAAAATGTAATTCAATACTAACACAAACACTAACAGCGTGAGAAATATTTTTATAAACATATTTTTTTGGAAAATCAAACCATTACCCGAAAATGACGTATGTCGTTCGTATCACTGTCCGCAAAATATGTTGAAAGAAAATATTGGAGTCGATGATAATTTTTTTTTTATATGTAGTCCATATTTCACTCAAAATTACGCCGGAACTATTCATATTTTGAAAAACAAAAGTCCTCGTTTACAGACATAATTTTTATGAACAGATTTCTTTTACACGAAAAATCTATACCTTCAATATTGTAGTTGTAGGAAAGCACCGATAAAGTTTTGAACTTTTGCAATTTTCGAAGATCCAGATATTTCATCAAAACTTATATTTACGTCGTTTTTTATTCGTGATTTATGCAATTCAAACTTCAATAAACAAATTGTAACTTTTTTCTGTGAAAAAAATAATAATAATAAAAATGTTCTTGAAGCATCATATACCCCACCATCAAAAATTAAAACATCTGTTTCAAATTCAAGGGGCCCAGGCATCAGTCTCAACGATGTGTTGGAGAAAATCCGGTACGGTTGCCTTATTCACATAATGGACTGACGTTTTGCCATCATTCAATTTTTCGGTATCAACGACCCATCGTGGATTCTGACCACACAGTGTTAGTAATTTACTATATACAGGAACCAGATGTATTCTCTTTTTTGTCACTGGAGTCGACAATATGAGATTTTCTGTCGAAAAATCACCGAGTTTTCCCCTACGTAATATTTTCTACTTCACCTCCTGCGTAAGCAGTAGGCGAGAAATAAATATCGCTAATATGTGCATCAGTAGTCAATTTCTATAAAGAATTGTAGCCCCTTAATCCATCAAATCCTTTTTACACTTTATGTAAATCATTTCATCAATACGATAAATCCAGAAATCACTTGTGTGATCAACTGAAAAAATAGACCTCAACGTAACTCGATTTTGACAATAGTTGTACAGACGATGGATAGCGTTGGTGTGGTCGCGGATTTTGGGGCGGCGCCATTTTTTCGAAAACACTTTTGGGCAACGTACTTGCTAGTATGAGGAGCAGTCACGACTACTGTAACGTGGCGTGCCCGCTGGACCTCACGTCGGTTGGCCGACGCGAGGGAGGGGTTGGCCATCTGGCGGCCGGCTGCCGGCTACCAAGCTCGGAGGGTGCGGGCCGGGGCTTGTTGTTGGAATGTGGGTGTCAAAGCGAGGAGATGATATGTGACGACAGTCGCGTCCAAGAGCGGCGCCGAGCCCAAAATTCGTAAGTGAGATGGACGTGGGCCGCCGGTTAACTTCATGGAGATTGGTCACATGATTCCTCACAAAAGCGGCTATCGAAGGAACGGCCGGCAGTCGAGTTTAAACCGAATCGCGGTGCGGAAGGCATATGTCATCCGCCAGGGGTTATCGCTAGCTTGGTATGCGAGGTGAAGCTATTCGCCACGGGACGGGAGGCCAGGAGCGGTGCCAAGGTTAGCCGCTGGGGTATGTCAGGCTGAGCGGGGTTGCCTCAGGAAAGTGGAGTGCAGCGCTAGTTCTCGGGAGTGTAATTATTGTATAGAAACATTGTAAATAAATCTGTACATACCTCCGTGTCTGTGTTTAATTCGCACTCCGACGTCATATTATCTAGTTGCCAATTAAATGCATAAAAGCATAGTTACTCTACCTATATCATTTCTGTGGGAATGAAATAATACGTTCTTTACGTACCTTGGAGCTGTACTATTCGCGTAAACGTTTCTGAACAATTATGTCAATATCATCTTGATATGGACGAAAAAAATAGGAAATGCGCATTGAGGTTATGATGGGGACGCCATTTGGTATTTCTCCTGTGCAAAGTCGATGTAGTTTCTTATTAATTCTTTCGATCAGTTCTGGATACCTGAAGTGGGGAGGTGTTGCAAACTGTTTCCAGTCGTCAATTCCGTTTGGTAGTTGAGTCAATAGGTGAACATAAACAGTATTGATGATTGCCGCTTCAATGAAGCTTTGCAAGCAATGGTTAATGTTCTCCTTCTGTTGCAGGTGAGTTGTGCTCGAAAACGAAATGCTGTGTGCCGCTGACGTTCGGTGAGTTAAACGGAGAGAGCACCAAATGTTTCAAAGTGCTCCGTTTCATAATTTGTTGTGTTATGGAAGTTCAGAGGTAATTTCTGAGGTAAAGTCTAGTAAAGAGGTCCTTTTGAATAGAGAATCTGATGAATATCTACCTCCCGACCTGCATTTGTATTTTAAAAGCTCTATAAAGATTTATTTTCGTAATAAATCTCCCTCATTTTTACAAAGACAGAGAATGAAGAATATCATTCTTGACATTGCTATTTCTTTGCACAAACAGTAAATTACGATCGATTTTCACAAACGGTAAATTGGATGGTAGCCAAGCTATTGTAGACGCAATAAAGAAGAGGTTGGCAAAATGAACATAACTGCAGGCGGGAGTTTTACAATGACCCAGATCGGATTGTGGGTTGTGATGGTCGCAGTTGCAAAGAAAGAAGTAAACTGGAGGAAAGTCCAACGTCCCGGCTGTTTGTATTGATCAGATTACCCTCCATCCGGAGGAGGGGAACGAGTTCGCTCGACCGCAGCCGTTGCCTTCGCTGTAAACTGTCTCAAGACTTGCTCCTCCACGCCATATACGTATGTATGTGTATGGACTAGCGGGAGTAGAATTTCATTGAAGTTCTCAGTGTGTGTGCGCCCAAAATGGACGAAATTGTTTATTTTACTGTTGCGACAATTCATGGCTTGTCCGTGTAGCAGTCTGGCGGCTGGCTCGTCAATTTCAAGCGATATTCACCGCCAGCGCCCGTCGCTTAAAAATTGATTCCCCACTGAGGAATTTTACTGCCTCGAGGAAAATTGTCGCAGATGCGAGGGAGACGACCTGGATGGAGTGAGGCTAAACCACACTCTCCGCGAGTACCGCTGGCCGTGACAAGGCGAACGGCTCGCAGGTAGGGGCTGACGCGGCGCCGTGGTGGCGCCCGGCACTCGAAATAATGAATAAAACTTTATAACGTCCACCTGCCGACAATGGAGTCCGCTATTTCTCCACTGCATAAATTGAGGAAAATAAAAGCTTCCTCCTACTTTCGATCCTGCAGGGCTTCAGGTTCTCTGTCACTCTGAACTAATTAATGTTATTTCTCAAATGCTTATTTTTCTTCGAGAATTTTATATTTCTATTTAAGTAAAATATGTCATTAGGAAATGTTCATACGCTAGCGGAAGCTTGAGAGTTAACAGTTCTCCATCTTCAATTTACGATCACACTCTGGTCGTGCTCTGCCGACACGTAGCGATCGCTGGAAACGCTACTGATTCGTAGGTAACGTGAGACGTTTACGGCACCGAATAAGTGAGATCTTAAGAAATAATATTTTTAGCGCTCAATCAGCGACATGTGAGAGCGGATTGATGGGCTATTTCCAGACCATTGAGGCGCCGCCTGAGTCGAGATCTGACGCCGGTGTTTAGGTGGCTGCTGCGGTCGACCCAGAGACACGTTTTTCCGCGTGTGTAACGGAGTCGGGTCGACGATCTCGGGTTTCCAGCCTGGGGCCGCATTGATGAACTCTCCTTTGAGCGTTGGCGGCGCTTTGGACCTCTTCAGGGAAAAGTCTTCGAATTTGCTTCCGTGCGAAAGGAAGTATTCATGGACTATACGTTTTTAATGCGCGTATTTGCATTTGCAATGTATTGCATTTGTTTGTGCCACATGCGTTCTGCTAATTAGCAGTGGAAGGCATTAGAAGTAAATATCAACGAAAGAATGCATAAATGATGTTTTTAGAGGAGTCGATAGATCTTTTGGCAGATACTGCAACAGCAGTAAGGCATAATTGAAATGTAATATATTATCGTTTAACAACTTGAAGTGCAAAGTTGCTCGTTTCGTCTTTTTTGGAACGCGAGTTCAAGTTGAATCAGGAAGTTGAGTGGCACGATTCACATTGTGAGAATACAAAATTACACATTGCGTATTTTTTCGTTGTTTTTTTACAACTAAAATTGTATTAATACAATTTGGCATTCTTGAAATTCGGAGGGCTAAACCTTGGTAAGAATGTTCAGCATTGTGTAAACGCAAGGATGTAAGTAGAGGTACTGAGCGCGCTTGAAGTCTCAAATCTCCGTAACTAGAATTCCTTTATATGTTTTGCCTTTGACTTTCGCCTTTTCTGTGCACACATGTACATCGATGGGAATAATGAGACGTCATTTAATGAGGGCGTGTTTTGTATGGCATTTCATGAACGTTATATTAAATTATGGTTTCGTAAATTGTGATTGTGAAACAATTTAGTAAAATGTGTGTGGATTACGATGTAAATACTGGGAAGGGGGAGATGCTCGGGGTTAGGGAAGTGCCGCAGCGAACAGACCTCCGCACCTCGCTCTTTGTTCAAGTGCCGATCCCATCGTAAAGGTTGAAGATGGGGGTTGATGATGCGGTGGCGTAAGCGACATGGGGGCGGAACCGAACGTTTGTTGGAGCGCGTCTGGGCTCTCTGACCTGCCCTCCCCGCCTCGCCCCGCCTCACCGGTGCCATGGGAAGCTCTCACGGGGCTGGGAGTTCCGCGGGGAAAGTGGAAACGCCACTTGACGCCTTAATGAAAGGAGTTACCTCTGGTAGATCTTGTAGGGACCTCCCTGTCACAATCGTTTCGTCTCTCGAGGAAACGTTTTGTCGCGGTTTGTTTTTTTCAGACGGAGTCGTTCCGCATATTGGGAAGGCAGTTTCGTCAGCTCTTGTGCATATTTAGTTGTAATTAAGACTTATCTCATAAATTTCGAACATATTAATGTAAAAATAATTCAGCTGTATTTGCTGGCATATCTAGAGGGAAGTAATATCTTGAGACGGAAGAAGAGCCTTAGATATAGTGATGTAATGACTCAAATTTTGTAACGATTTACTTACTCCCTACAAACGTTAACTAAAATTAACTTTATGTAAATTTTTTGTTATAATTCATGTTTTCCATTTCAAGATAGCCTCCTTTCATTTCCTTTACTTTGGAAATGTTCACTAATTTTGATTAAGAAATAATGAGAGAGAATAATGCGAGACCCTTAGTGATAAATGAAAGAAGGGCATCTTTTTGCAAAGAGTGTACGTTTTAGTTCCGTTTTTTTCATCTCCATTGTAATTACCCGTCGTGGTATATAATGGGACAGAGGCCAAGTACACAAGGGGTGAGTTGGGCGCGTGGTACGGTGTTTGCCTGAAATACTGCCGACTAGAGATGTCAGGTAGATATGCTGGTTCTGGATCGGGATTCGTTGCAAATTCGAAATTATTAATTAAATATACATTGGTGACGACCTCGTCGCCAAAGTGACGATGCGTGTTTGTTAACAAAAAATGGAATGAATCTTAGGAAATACATGTTTTTTCACTTCTTTTGTAAATCTAGATAAACGCATTGGCGTCTAATTATTGCTGATATAGAGTCCATTGGCAGTGAGTTAGGCAACTGAGACAACTTCGGCAATTTCCACGAGACGTGGACTGCGGTTCGTCAGTGGCGCGTTGAGAGCAGCCTCTCGGGATGATTTTCTCCAGCAATTCATGAAGGGCTAGTTGGCCGAGCGGAAATGCCGCCCTCGATGTCCAAGCCAGCCAGGAGAAGCCATTCGCGAACGGTGAGGATGTCGACAGCAGAGCTCGATAACGTGTTTTAGACTTAACCGTGTCTCGAGCGCCTCTAACGCGATTCCGGCCGTCACACGATGCAGGAGCGTATGTGCGACACGGGTCACTTAACGTGAGACGTGATTGGAATAATTAGCACAATGGATATCAAGTCAGTGTCTTATTGAATATATGTTTCCCAGAATCTTTCTTTGTCACCGTCTGCTGTAATTATACGTGAAAATTCAACGAATTTTTTTTTCCTCTTCTTTTCGCGCGGCTGGCATTGTGGCTTGAGATTGGCAATGGGTGGGGTTTGGCTCTAGGGGTTTGATGGGTTACTTATTTGGTGCGTGCCGGAGCTAGCGCGAGCGCTTCTGCGCAGTGCTCACGATTAGTGATATCTTTTACTATTGTCGTAGACACCATGCATGCATGCTTGAGATTACTGTTTGAGCTCTCGGATTCGTAAACCTAGAGACGAAATGTGTAATTAATTGTGTTTTTGGTTTGAGGTAGCCTCAGATGGTGATTTACGAAGAGAAAATGACGGCGGGGGGGAATATAAAAATAAAAAGCGTACCACTGTGTGCACAACTAAAATTATAACTTACAGTTTACCCGGAAGAACTCAACCTCTGAAGAAACATGACTCATCACCATACCTTCACGCATTTCTCGACCAGGACGCGCTGTCATTAACTGACATTCCTCTGACCACACAAAACAGCCCAACGACATTTGGAGTATCAAATCTTCCAACTAATGTCCGGTACATTTCGTCTGTGCGGACTCGCGTTCTTCGAGATGCACTTCCGCAGCCTCCCTCCAGCCCCTCCGTCTGGCGGTCGAGGCCCCTTGCAGGCCGGACCGGACACGGCGCGGCCTCGTTAATCTTAATTTCTGTTCTGCCCGGCGCTTCATTAGCCGAGACGAATGGCGACGGGCAGGCGTCGTTAGGCACGACGCCTTATCGCTTCCTCGCGCCGCACCCAAACTCTCAAGATCGAAGCTGTATAAACCCGTGCATATTTTGAGAGCAAACATGTCTTCGAGCATAAAAGGTGAAGCTCTTCTAGAAAGTAACTGCAAATATTACATTCCATGCCTTCCAACGCGCTATCACGTCCGATATTTGTTTGCTCCGGACGCTCTCCTCTCTCTTTCTCTCTCTCCTTCTCTCTCTCTTTCTCTCTCACTTTCTCTCTCTCCTTCTCTCTCTCACTTTCTCTCTCTCTTTCTCTCTCTCACTTTCTCTCTCTCTTTCTCTCTCTCTCTTTCTCTTTCTTTCTCTCTCTTTCTCTTTCTTTCTCTCTCTTTCTCTTTCTTTCTCTCTCTTTCTTTCTCTCTATCTCTCTCTCTCTTTCTCTCTCTTTTTCTCTCTTTCTCTCTCTCTCTCTTTCTTTTTCTCTCTTTCTCTCTCTCTCTCTCTCTCTCTCTCTCTCTCTCTCTCTCTCTCTCGATCGATCGATCGATCGATCGATCGATCGGAAGTAGTGGGTATTGATATTTCAAATGCTCGTATTTAGCTTGCCTTGGTGTCTTGGAATCTTGTGACGCCCCGAAGTGCATCTCTCAAGACCATATTGTTTTAATTAAATCTGCTAACTCATTACTTCCCCCTTAAGCGTTTGGATTGCGGAGAAATGCATTGTTACCCGAGGGTCTGAACTAACCAGTCGGACGCGTATGGTTAATTCAACATCTACAGCCAGACTACCAAATACTTGTGGTAACTACGGTAATACTCCTTTCCGGGAATAGTATGGTTCCGGGAATGTGAACAAATTTCCCATATTCCTAGAAACCTCTCTCTCCGACACTTTCTCCCGGAGTCGTTCTAGATGACGGAGGGCCAGCCTATCACAGGAACTTTTTAAATGATTTTAAACAGGTTGGACGCATTCTCGAAGACAAGGAAAATCGAGAAAAATCAAGGAATTTCATTGCCCTGGAAAAGTCAGAGAATAATTATTAATTTAAAAAGGAATCGTTAAAAGGCAGGAAAACTTTTGAGACGGTTATATAAAATATTATTTCTTAAACTTGTGGTGCTACAGAATGGCACAGACTTTCTAGTATTAGTTTTCTATTTCCTTTGGTCTCGGCTAACTATTCGGACTTGCCACATACTCTTGCCAGCTGCCTCAATCGCCGCTCAAAGCATATTTTTTCGAAATTTTATTAATTTAAGGTTTCCTATTACTAGGATAAAAATATTATTTTTAGAATATTAAAGAACAGTAAAACCTCGGCCCAAATTGCAATTTCAGCGTTTAAGTGCTACTGTAAATGCGAAATTTGAACTTCTTTTTACAGAAAATATAGAATTATCGAAAATCTGCATATGAAGTGATTTCAAGCACTTTGAGACACACGTGTTCACAAATCGCTGAAAATGTTCATATTAATAGCATGAGATGTATTTAAAAAAATACGTATGTGTAATTAAAAAAACCAACAACAAACGAATACAGCAAAATTCATTCTATGTTATTGCAGGCAGTGTAACATGCAATCTGTTGGAAAAAAGTAAAAAGTAATAGCCATTTTTAAGAAATTGACGTTTGAACGTCTCTGAAAATGCGAAATTTTGAGCTAGTTTTCGCAGAAAATTTTTGAGTTTTCGGGAACGTATAGTAATAGAGATATAAGTATATTCAGTAGATGTGTACGTACAGTAAGGAGAAAATTATGCAATGCAGCGGAAAATCGATTCAAATATTTCAGCAGAAAGACGTTTTGGAGGTCCCCAGATTCCGGAAGGTTTTTCTTAAGTCTGTCGTCGCTTGTAGAGGTTTGAGTCTTTGTGTATTGGGGGCGAGCTTCAATCGTGAATCCGGATTTTACAATTGGGTTTAGTTGATCTGTGGAATTTTCATTTGTTTATCTGTAGGTGTAGGAATAAAGCAGGGATTGTTGTGATGTTGGTAGATCGTCGTTGTCGAATTAAAGGATGGTCGGCTTTGGAAGTGGAATGTCAGTGTCGAAGAAAGTGTGAAGATAAATTCACGTTTGTTCTCATTTAAAGATGAATAAGCAATCTTTATTTATTTATTTATTTATTTATTGAAAGAATTCCCCTCAACACTGAGCCATATTGTGATTGAGTCGCGTACAGGATCTAAAATGGTCTACGTGTGCCGTGACTATCACCTGGATAAAAAAGGCAGCAATTCTTACATTCCTTCTCCGTGTGTTGTATTACATTCATTTGCACTGCTTGTTTGTCACTTGCGCGGCGGTTTGTCTCTGCCTTGAAATGTATGTAAAATGAATTAATGCGCTCCAACGGAAAAATTTTGAAATAAAATTTCATTAGATGTAATTGCTCTCATTGTAGTTGTAGAATATTGGAAACTCATTACCGGTTTTCAATTTTGTTCAATTAAAGGTAGATTTATGGAGAACCGTTACCATAAACGTCTGCAATTTCTCCAATTTAAGTGCAATTACTCATTGAGTAAATCGTATTGGCGGCTACCTGACACATAAAAAGAAAGCAAGTTGTGAAAGAATATGATACAGGTATATTGATTAAAATGATTGAATTGGAATTTTTTTCGATAAAAAACGAGAGTATTTGAAGGACAAAAATTAGTAATCGTTTTTCTGCATACGACTCCTGGCTGTATTGTTGTTGTAGTTGTGATTCATGATTTGTATCACGTTCGCGTGGTCTCCCCGAACCTCTGCAGTTACCTATTTTCGACCGGGTCCATCTGCTTCTCCGTTCTCCGCGGCCCGCCTCGCTCTGAGCCCTTGCTCTCGCTAGCGCTAATGGGGCGGCGGAGGGTTCGGTAATTGTTTTATGCCCGCACACCGTCCCCACGTGCTCTGTGACTCACTTTTAACGACCCACTAGGCGGCTGATAAAATTCATGATTGGACGAAGCTGAAGGGAATTAATTTATAACGTAAATTGCAGTTATTGTAATCAAATTAATATTGTTTAAATTTCCTGGAATTCTTTCTGTACGAAAATATTATCGAGAAAGTAGGCTGATAATAATTTTGAAAAGAATCATTTGAATCACAAATTTAAAAAAAAAAAAGTATTTTATAATTACTTATCTATCTAAGGCGTCAAGTAACTGTTCGCCCCTAAGAGCTACTTCCAAACCGGAGGGCCTGTGGACGGATGGGTTGGGAGACCAGGAGGGGCAAAAGCTTCAAGTAATGCTCGTGATGCGTACAAAAAATTATGGTTTACTAGTTCCATTTGAACCAAACGAGAATTCGAAATAATTTAAACTTATTCTTTCTTCAAAAGGGAAAAGACGCTTTTGTAATCGTCAGTTGTCAATACGACGACAGAATAACAAGAGTGCGTAACTATTGTAATTACTATTGCCTTGTAAATACTATCCCATTTTTTTCATTCTTACTTTTGCGTTTCATAGTTGAAATGGTTTGTTCGTACTAAATGAAAGAATATTGTGAAATTCTCAAAAACTGAACAAAGCTACGGACAATTTGTTTCCAGCGAAATTTCGGGAAATATTTCAAAATGAGTTATGGTGTGTTTCAGAATTGGATGGAAAATAAGTGTTAATTGCGTCGATGAAACGATACTTAGGGTTATTGACGTGTGTTGCAAAAAGTTAGAATTGTTAAAAGATGTCATTACACCTACACACTAGTGGTGCCCCAACAACTTTCTCCCATCAATTACGTACAATTATATACCACAATCTGAGCCATCATTTGTAACATTTATTGCCTGCCAATCGTAGTGCAATAAGCACCAAAATTTAATCCATTTGAAGGTAATATGTTCACAAATTTTACAATCTAAAACTCCCTTCCTACGCCCAATCCAACATCCAGAAACATCGACCAACGTTGTTCTGAGAATTTCAAACTGACGTGTCGCGGCGTCGCCATTGGATTCGCGTATTGCAACGTGATTACTCTTCAAAGATACCAGCAAGAGAAGTGCGTAATATTCGAAATTGCAATTTTGAAAAAAAAAAATGTATATTTCCATTTTTAAAGAACTGACATTTTAGAACCAATTTTTCTATATCAAAGACCCCAATGTAGATTCTGGCTAGACAACGGTAGAAGAAGTAATTTACTACCTATATGAGCAATATTTACCACGTTTTCGACACCAGGGCCCGGCAATAACATTTTTCAGTCGAAAATTCGTTATTTTTTTCTCTACAGTATTTCACTACGCTTCCGCAGAATTTCACTCGTTTCCATCTTTTCTATTTCAATTTTTATATGGGTTAGGGTAGATAATCTAGAATTTAAGAAAACGTGCACAGAGTGATCTTCATAGTACAGCACGCAGATTTTAACTTTTTTTGACGTTAAATTAAAACAAAATCTCTGTACTGCGTAAGCAGTAGTCAGAAATGTGAAATCATTTCGAAGATGTCTTCTGCATATATTATTACTAGTAGTAATACTATTCAAGAAGCATGTGAGTGCATAAAAATTGTGCAACGTAACAGTGAAGATGTAGTGTTAATTAAATCCACGGGAACATTCCAAAATTGCAATTTTCATACTAAATCAACAAAATAATGTTGTGTAGTTATTTTCTTTTTTTGAGCATTAAGCCATGTATTTATTGTGTTTTCCTGTTTCTTAACTTTAATCAATCGAATTCATAAACATTAATGATTTGTTGTGTTGGTAGCTATGCGCGCATAAAGTATCCGAGAGGGTATTAAGTATATCATTACGTGTTTAGTTCCAGGTCCACAGAAATGAACTTGTGAACTATAAAAAAATTTAATGTTCCTTAGTCGTAAGTTTCGTTCATTAAAAGTTTATTGCATTTAAGGTTATCATTTGTTTCTTTTGAATTAGTAATTTATATTCATTAAGTGATTCGGTTCTTTCGTCTATTTGAGATAAATATATTACTTCGTTATGAAAAATGAATGTGAATTGTAACAATATGTAATTTATTATAAGCATAGTAATTGGTAGGTATACGTACTGTGCAGTCACGTGGAATAGTGACAGAAGTATCAATACATATCACCATTTTAATAAACATAATAAACACAAAACTTGCAAAATGACATAAAATGTTTAAATTAAAAATAATAAATTTCTGATTATTCTTTGTTTCACGTCGCTGTTATATGCCTCACACGCAACCATATTTCAGTTCTTTTCTGTAAATGTTCAGCAAATTCCATTTTGTATGCTTTTTTTAAAATCCATGTCGGTAACAATACCGAATAGTTCCGAAGCTTCGATACTTAATTTGCATAATGGGGAGGTATGATTTTTGTTCTGTTTTTTGATACCACACCGTTTCAAACATCGCAACATTACTGGTGCGTTGTGAGGCGTGGGAAGTTCGGGCGACCAACGGCAGTGCTTCCTCTTCCATCTGATGGCTGCGTTCTCGTCTTTTCACAACCTGAACGTGCTAATGAGTCTTCGTTACCTACGCACGGCTGCTGCTCCAAAATGTGTCTAATAACTTCATCTGGAACTTAATAACTGGAATTATAGCTGGGGTAAATGATAGTATCGCATGCGTTCATTAATTATATTACAAGCTTAAATTGTACATTTGCGTTTTCGAACTATAGATAGGTTTATCTAAATTTAATGTCTACGTCTATCTCTGAAACCGTGTTCTGGTGTAGTGTGTACCGTCGCGATGTGCCCGCCGGCCCTCACAAGTCGGGAGGCCGGCATGGGAAGTGGTTGGTCATCTGGCGGCTTTGAAGCCCTGAGGGTTTGGATCGGCGCATGTTATCGGAACTTGGGTGTCAAAGCGGGGATGAAATGTGACGACAGTCGTATCCGACAGCAGCGGTGGGCCCAAAATTCAATGATAAGGCGACGTGGGCCGCGGGTCGACTTCATGGCAGCTTGGCCACGTGATTCCTCGCAAAAGCGGCTAGCGAAGAAACGGCCGGCAGTCAAGTTTGAACCGAATCGCGGTGCGGAAGGTACTTGTCTGCCGCCAGGGGTTATCGCTAGCTTGGTATGCGAGGTGTAGCTATTTGCCACGGGACGTTAGGTCAGGAGCGGCGCTTAAGTTAGCCGCTGGAGTCTGTGTCAGGCTGGGCGGGGATGCCTCAGGAAAGTGCAATGCAGGGAATGCAGCGCTAGTTCTCAGGAGTGTAATTATTGTATAGAAACATTGTAAATAAATCTGTACATAACTTCGTGTCTGTTTCACTCGTACCCGACGACGCCAGAAGTGTAATTTCCCCCTGTCATTGTATAAGGGAGTAAATGTAATTATAGAATTTTATTTCTTCAATTTCAGATCTCGTGAGAAAGCGAGTTACAAAATAACATTTTTTAAAAAGCATGAATTAGAATCCTCATTTTCTACATTTTTGAGTTTTAGAATTAATTAACACGAAATAATTTACGTGTGAAAGGGAAAAGAATCCTGGAATATTGCGATAGCCCGTATGCTTTATCATGGCCCGATCTGGGCTGAAGGCTTGGGAAGAAAGAATATTTTTTCCGATGTTACATTCATCTCATAGTTTAAATGGGCTAGTGGGTTCTGAGAGTAGGTCAATAAATAATGAGAAGTTACAGTGCCAACATCTTATTAGGATTTTTAATGTAACCCAATAGGAGAACATCTTATGCTGTTTCAACCCACTAGTTTTATTTTATTTATAATTGTTTCGGTTTAAAGAGATCCTTAGGAAATGTGTAATTCACTTAGTGAAATTTCCATTCATACTGTTGATGGTTAACTCAATTGGCAATTCACTTCGTGTGCTAAAGCTCCGTTTTTTTTCTACGCGTAGCGAATGTCGATATGCACGACACTTCTTACTGTTGAAGAATGTTATTTTGAAAATTAAAATACACTTATTTTCTCTTCCATTGCAGCATTTATTTTCCCGTACGTATTATCTGTATAAACAAAAGAGTCGCTCAATGTTTATGACGTATGGGAACATCTCATCAAGTAAATCTAAGAGAAAATACTTAAAATTCGACCCATATTCAGGATATAGCGCGTAATTGTATATTGCACGATTTTTGTCTACCCTTTCGTTGGGTGATGGTTACTGAAGATCGACCGCCTAAAATGTGGAGTAAAATTTCAACAAACAATAATAATTATGAAAGAAAACTTACAATTCCGATAGACACCACCACACAGGTGATGGTGGTTTTATGTTTTTTCTCTACATAGAAATTGATTTATGAATGTTATCAAAGGCATTACATTCTGAGTTAGATATACTTACTAACGAATTGTGCACTTTTTATATAATGCAGTCTTCGATTAAACGTAACTTCTCATTAATTGAAGACCTGATTGCAAGAACCAGATAATAAAAGTAAATCTTCGAGAAAAAATGAGAAAAACATTTTACATTACTGTAAACATGGAATGCATAACATTTGCGTGTGTGAGATGAAGGAAGGGAACATTGTGAACTTTTCATAGAATTTGAAATGAAATAGCTAAATGGAAATGGGTAATAATTAGATAAATACTTGTTGGCCACATCTGATTCTTACTCTTCCTACTATTGGTTCAAGCAAGAATAATTGTTATAAACGCTTTATTTTCATGGTTTTATTGAAAAATACTTACAGATATTTAACTTTAAAGTTGTAATAAGCAGCAAATGAACTTTATTGAAGAATTTTCTGAACATATTAATTTTATACACAAATGCAATGTTAGTCATTGTACGACACATCAGTGTTTTTCCTCTTTAGGTTTTTGTTGTATTTACAGAGTAGACTGTTGTAATAGCCAATGCCCACAGGCTGGATGTACTTTTGCGACTTTTCGTAACATCGTTGTGCTTTTTAGAATTCAGTGGAAGTGCCTCAGTGCTCGCTTTGGGCGCAATCAACTAATTGTAAGGAAGCTGGTGTCATACTTTAAATAGAAAAATGTTGTAATTGAATAGCATAGACTGGTCTCTCTAAAAACTGAAAATTTACGAAAAGCTGATTCTGCTTTGTCATACCATTGTCTGGGACAAACAAATATTCCCTTTTCCTTTTGATTTTCTGAATGTGAGAAAAGTTAGAATTACAGGACTTGAATGAATGTCCACATGTAGGAAGAAATTTTGCTGGTGCAGTAAGAGAACTTAAAATTGGGCCATCAAGATATAAAGATTTCACTGTGATTTTCCTTTTTCGTGTATTTCTTTCCCATTGCACTTCATTATCTGCCGTCTTTTTGAGTTTGTTTGAAGAACTTTCAACTGAATTATATATCGTCCCTAAAATTAATTCGAAGAGAGGGTGTAAAAGTGAATGAATATACGAACGCGCGTATTTTAATGTGGTATACATAACTTAACAAACTGTCTTTTTATTAAAACATGATTTAAATTGCTTACTTTACCCCTGTATTCATCATTGAACTTCTAGCTGTAAACAGCCATCTTGCTCTGAGTCAGCTCATGTCTGATTGCAAAAAGTGGGTATCTCCGGCTATTATCTGGTTTTGCGCTCTGAGAGCAGAAAGTAAAATTTCAAAGGCATTTCCTGGGAGGAATAAGAACTTTTGTCGAAAATGACAATGTCTGTTGAGAAGGATGGTCTTCATGAATATGTGAAAATTTCATTTCGCAAAAAGTGGTCATTATCTGGTTCTTGCTCTCAGGTCTTCAATTCGTCTGTATGCGTAGGCGAAAACTGAGGTATAAACATCAACTTCTGAAAGCGTTGTTTCCTAAGCATCGTGAACTAGTTCCGAGGTTCACCTCTAAGCTTCCTTTCGTCTCTAGGAAGTTGAAGAGCGCGGAGGTGAAGAGAAGCGCGTCGCAATAACTTCGTGCCGCCGTCGCGGGGGTGCGCGCTAATATAATCGTATAATTTCGTGTTCTCGGCGCTTCACACTGAAGTGTTCATCGCGTGTACGTGTCGTGTTGAACCAATAGTATAAATTTTTTTGTTCTTTCATTCCAAGTGATCAATAATTGATTGTCTTGCAACATAAGTTTGGAAGACAACGATCACTGAACTGCAGAAATCATCCACAAGGCCATTCGCGTAAGCTATGTTCTCGATGACGCTGCAGTGGTGGATGCACAACCTCAAAACAATTCAGTTCAACTCTAATCCGCATCTAATAATGCCATCCATTCTCTAACTTTGAAAATCTGGAAGGCATGTGCCCCCTCCTCCTCCACATACAATATTGAACTTAAGAGGGTCGACAGTCACTCATGGGTCGCTGGCATTTCAACGCTCCACTCTTCGCAAATAAGTTGTTGGTTTTCTCAGGATGTGGAAGGAGCGTTCCCCTTGTGGGAAACAATCATTTGGGCCCAATTGACCACACCGAAAGGTCGAAGGACTGATCCCATGAACCTGCCTTCCAAAAGGGAGACTGTCCTTGCAATGACACGGCGTGTGATGTGGCTGTTTTGATAACTCCTAGAAAATTATTTTGTGAAGTGGATAGGCAGCCTCTTTTGCATTGTTCATTGTAAACGACTGTTTTAACACGTCTACTTTTTTAATTATACTGTGATAAGCAAGAAAACCCCACTGTATTTTGTATACGGAAATCGGCATCACGCGTTGTAATTACGATAGGATTGTATGCTTTAAACACTTTTATAGTCAAAGAATACGCTTTGTTAGGCCAACCAACCAACAAGTATACTATTCCATTCTTGATGACGGAGCGCTGTTCTTTTGCGAACCATGGCCCCAGGGACATGATATGCAGAACATGTTAAGGCGGCATTGGAAGTCGGGGCTCTGCAAGAAGGTCGAAATGATCTCTCTTTCGTCAGCAACCAATCAGGACGGTATGAATATTATTTCAGTTTAGACTGGGTAATAATTTAATGATAGGGAAGTGGGAATTTACAATTAATTGGGCGATTTTTGTATTGCATAATTTAGAATTTAAGGATATCAGTTTAGCTTTCAATTTAATTTATAACTTGTAATTTAAATGAAAATCGACCCCGTGTCGAAGGAAACTATTTCGTCGTGAAGCCGTAGGCAAGCATACGTTTTACAGTTCGGAGGAAGATAATAACGAGTAGGTTCTTCGTTCGAAGCACAGGCAGGACAAGACGCGTTCGCGAATTATATTCATTCAATTTATTGAATCATATAAGAGTATGAAATAAGTTAGAACATTCTGGGGACATTGGTAACCTTCCCCCGCTGTTAGAATTGTCACGATCGGAGGGACACGAATGAGGACATCCATCCCAAAGACCCCAGGAAATCATCCTTGAAGAATCACAGTAAGCCTCTTAACTTTACTGAATAAACCGTACGAAACTTTTAATGTGTGCATAGGAAAAATTATCTGTAGCCTTAATGAGCTCAATATAAAATTGCAATAATATCAGAATAAATATTAAATTTGTATTGTGAAAAGGGGGGAAAGGCTGGTAATTTATCGTTGCCATCATTTCAGTAACAGGTTTAAACTAGCCGAACTTCCAGAAATCGCAATTCTCTGCAGAGTTGCAAGTTCTCATGTAAAAAGGTAACAAGGAAACGTAATATATGTTGAATCCCACGAACAAAATCAGAGTAAAATTACAATAGTTATGTGTGAATATTGAGAGAGTTAATGAACATAGCATGGCTAATAAATCATTACAGTGGGAAAAGCAATATTAATGGGGCATCAAAGATACGTAGTTCTTAAAGTATGTAGTAAGAAATAGGAGTCTCTCTCAATACGGTAGTAGTAGAAAATGGATGAGGTTTAAACTAAAAATTCTTCCAGTACAACATTTATTCTTATTTTAGTTTTCATACTCTACAACTTTAACGTAGTAGTCAAAAAACAAAACTACTGGTTCTACGACAGGAAATACTTTCTCGTAGAACGTTTAACGAAAATAAGATATTCGTAATTCCAAGTCCTTGGGAGCCGGTTTTGAAAATGTTGTTTTATAAATTCAATAAATAATGGAATTAACCCGTGACATGTTAGCATTTCACTGAAGCACTGAAGCTTTTTGAAATGGTTTTCGTAACATTCATCTATTGCCACTTTTATTTTAGTAGTACACGGATCAAATCATGAATAACAAATCTAGTTACGAATTCTGCATGACAAGATCGGAAATTACAAATGGCTGCTGGCATGCATCGCTACCGTATCTTTCTTTTTAGAGCCCTATCGCATAATATATCCGTGACGTCCGGAAAGAACTATCTCGAGTGACTTATGACATTTATCGTTTAGGGTGCCGTGGCCCGCCTCGCTGGCGGCACATGAGCTGTCGACTGTACAGCTGGGCCCTGTGGACCCTGGCAATAGGGAGTTTTACAGCGTTTCGTTACAGCAATCGATATCACTATCGATCTTCGGCGCATGCGCAAGTTTCGCATTACCTTTGTGCATCTGCGCAGGAGATCGAGATGGAAGTCGATGGCTGTACGCTTTGCTGAGCAAAAACTCCCTAATTTCGACAGAAATGTTCCGAGAAGTTCGATAGGCGGGAATGAGCGTGATCTTGTCTTTCTTATCAAATTCAATTGGCCAATAGCACCAAACCTCTTCATGTTTTTATTTTTTAAGGATAGAGGCATAATTACCTTCTACAATGAGAAATCAAGAAATAACAATTAAAATATCCCCGACTTCTACAAATTTCCCTGACTTTTTCAGGTCAGTGAAATTCCTTGATATTTTTTTCTTCAGACTGATGAAATTCCAGGACTTATCCCGGTTTTACAAAAAAATGGCATCCTGCAAATACAATTGTTTTTATGTTGAACCATTAATAGGGTTGCTTGATTGTTTGGAAAACCTATTTCACAAATGTTATGTATCATTTCCGCAAATTGATGGCTTGAAAAGAAGGGAAAAATAAGGAATTCATATACCGTAATAATGTTTAATTGGTACGTTGGGACCCCTCTCGAAATTTCCAAGGGGGTACACGCCCCCACTTAGCGTGCCATTGAGTTGAATACTCCCTTGAAATCGAACGCAAAATCCTTACGGTGAAGTAATGCTAATTGGTATGGTGAAGTGAGGAGTGTGGTGAGGAATGACGCAACGGACGCTGCCGGGAGGTTCAAGTCGGATTGCTTTGAGTTAAGTCTGTGAAAGTGGTGTCATTCGAAAGACAGCTAGCTGCGCTGCAATAATTGTTTTAATTATTAATACAGGTCTCTTAGTGGAAACTCAGTTTCAATGAAGAAGTTTACTGAAATACCGCATAAAATGTAATCGGTACACGTGTTGTTTTACATAAAAAAAATTATTAACATTTTACTTCACAAATTCTATTGCACACATTTGCGAAGTATTGCACACATATTTCCTTCACTTAATGTTTTCCCATTTTCATTGCCAGTTCATAGTCTGTTATTCGTCTTGTGTTCTTATATATTTGTATATTCACATATTGTTCTTCCTACACTTGCATATTAGCTTGAGTTTGAAAACGAACTTAATGAAGACACTTAAATATTAACATACGCAGTGCATTAAACATTAAGATACTACAACTATACAATGCAATGAAAACCTAACGAAGACACCGTTGTTTCAAACCTATTGAATATGTTCGAATTTATTCAATTGCGAATGTATTCGAATAACCTATTCAATTTGGAATATATTCGAATAACCTATTCCATTTGGAATATATTAAAATAACCTATTCAGTTTTGGAATGTATTCGAATAACCTATTCAATTTTGGAATGTATTCGAATAACCTATTCAATTTGGAATGTATTCGAATAACCTATTCCATTTGGAATGTATTCGAATAACCTATTCGATTTTGGAATATATTCGAATAACCTATTCAATTTTGGAATGTATTCGAATAACCTATTCAATTTTGTAATATATTCGAACAACCTATTCAATTTTGGAATATATTCGATTAACCTATTCAATTTTCGAATATATTCTAATTCGAATACATTCCAACCTATTGTACTCTTATGTTTCTAACCTAGTGAACTATTTGTTATTTGCTTTACGAATACCAGGTGCGTACATCTGAAACATAATCTCACTAAAGAGAAGATCAGCCGTGCAACTCGTAATTTTTTAGTACTATATGATACCCCCATGAATTGTCATTTGATTGCGCTTTTTCCTATCCAAGTCTTCCTCTTTCCTTCTTGTAGCGCGGCCAGCCGCCCCGTGCGCACGCGTCGTCCTCTCCGCTCCTCGCGGCTGCGCGTGGGCCCTGGCGTAACGGTGCTCCCCCCCCCCCGCCGGAATCTCAGCAAACATGGACATCCACTCAGCTGTGCACCCGACAAGCGCTCACCAACATTTTATTAATTAATTATTGTAAAAAACTGTTAAAGCTCGTGTGAGGCGTTATAATCTAAATGACAACTAATACGCTAGATATCATTGTTAAAACGAATATTATTTTCCTTTTTGATGCTCAGTATATTATCTAGTATAGACAGTTTGAGAGGGTCTACTAATGCACGTGTACTACTGCTTAATGGCCCAGATGATTTTGTTTCTCCACAAGCGGAAAAGTACGTAACTAGTGGTCGCAGTGTGGAGCGCTGAAATGTCAGCGACTGATGAGTGTGTGGCCACGCCATCATAGTTCATTATTGTGTGTTGAGGGAGAGCTTGCCTTCCATTTTGATTGATTGAATGATTAATTAGTGTTTGCGGCGTCAACTACTAAAAGCCGGACAATAAGTGATTTTCTGTCGATAATTCACCGTTTACCTGCGCAACATTGTCGCAACACTGTCTCTTTTTACGAAGTAAAGGCGAGAAAGTAAAAGGTTCTCATTTTCGTTGAAATATCAGAATCCCGAAAATTGGAAATTTTTTAATGTTTCTAGCTTAATTCTATTACTCCAATATCTAAGTAATTTTTTTTTCTTTTTTGAATTTTGTTCTTTACAATTAGTTCTTAAATTAATTGCGCATGCAATTTTTATTGAAAATTTAGACGTTTTGACACGAGTTTGAATGAAAATTGGGGTAATAGGGACAACACAAAATTTTCTCAAAAAATGGCAAAAATCGAAATATCATTGCCACAAAAGGTTGTCCGTCGTCCATCCATCTGCCCTTCTGTGACCAACGCTAGCGGCTAAACAGTTCAGTCGATTTACTGCAAAATGATGTCCCCTAATCGATCTGGCTTTTGATCGACTGGATCGCGGTTATTCAATAGGGAGCTTCAATATCACAAATTTGGGTTGGAACGAAACATCCCGTTTCGCCCACCTGATTGCTGTCAATTGGCCTTACAAAAAATGAATGTACAACAATATCGACGGCTTCCCGCGAAGGTCTAAGAACCTGTCAGTACGTTGCACACCGTCTCAAGTGTCTAGATGGCAGACCCCAAAAATGGCTCCCATTTTCCTCAGGCTTCGGTTTGGGATGTCGTAGCGCAGCCCGAGTACAACGGCCATGTAGTCGTAAAACCACGGGGCCGATGTAGCTCGTCATGTTATTTTAATAACACCCGCCATAAAACCGGTTTATGTTGTCGTTCTGTCCGCTTTTTAGGTCGGAAATTCACCCAAAAAAGCGGGGCCCGCGCGGAAAGAATCGTTAAATCGGGAGCCTTAACGCCACCGGCGCGGCAGGGCTTTCAGCGGTGATTTGGCCCCCTCCCCTCCGTTGGCACGCGCCAACCGCTGCAGCTCAGTCGATTCCTCTATGCTGCCTAAATGGCTTGTCCTTAAGCTCACACATTTGAATATTATTTTCCTACTCACTTCAAAGTTCCTCAAGGTGTGGAGAAGAAAGTATTTGAGTGATTCTCCAAAATGAACGTGACAAGTGCAACATTTACTTTCTCCCATACGACTTACGTAGTTTAGAGAATGTAATTTAAAACCGCAGCAAAACCTGTGATTTTTCGGCAGGTAATATATTGTAGATACCTGATACCGAAAGAAATGGATTCTGTTCCTGTGTGTAGAAATCACTTCCACTTATGTGTTGGGTAGTCCGTATTCAAGTTTAGGGAGTCCATTTTACAGAAAAAAAAAGTTATTCAATTTTTTTTTTAATTCTCTCAAAAACGCCTCAGATTTTTTTCTTTAAGTTATCTCTTCGTATGTATCAAAATTCAATAAAAAGTGCGGGTAGTCCCATTTCCGGCGAACTCTTTGTATTTTCAAAAATTGCAAAACTACAAATTTTAAGTTAAAGATTTTTTCTTTAAAAAATCTGTACTAAAAGAATCAGGTCTTTAAACAAGATCGTGTACACTTATTTGAGAAAGCGAACAGTTTTCACGCAGTTTCTGCTTGAAGATGCAAATTATCAAGAAACATTTTTTCACAAACCTCTCCAATTTTTTTTCAGGGATAGAACAAATGTTCAATTGACTTTGTAGAATATCGTAACAGAAGATAATGAATAAACTATTCAGCTAAATTGGGAAAAATAACGTAATTTATATTATTAGAGTCTGTCACAACCTTTTAATATAATGTGCTAGATATTGGCCAATTCATTAGCGGCAAATCACATTGTATTTATATCAGGTTTTATTCACAGTTCAACATAACAGTAATAGAAATTTTAAAAATTGCATTACAGTTCATTCTAATGCAATGTTTCCGGGGATATTTATTTATCATCATTCTGGTTCGTCCTCATTATCACGCTGTTTCGCGTTGCATCCAATGATGGCAGCCCCGACTCCCAGTATCCGCCTTGCGTCATTCCCAATGAACCAATTGCAGCTTCATGAAGGATTCGTAGGTTTTGGGGGTCTCTAGATTTTAATTCGCATCAGCAACAAAGGTTATTAGCGACTCCATTGGTTTCAGTATCAATACATGTCTGATTGTAAAGTCCACCACACACCAAGCATAACTGAACATTTAGATATAGAAATCTCTTACATTATTATTACTCTGGCATTATTAAAGCAACAGTCAATAGATGCAACAGTATTTAGGAATATTATTACAAAGGTTCTGTATGTTACAGATATTTGGAATCGAATGTATTGATAGAAGTAAGAACAAACAAACAAAAACACATAAGAAATATAGAATGGTTAAATTAAATCTAAAATGGCAATTTTTTTTTACTATAGTTTAATAAGTTTGGGTGGGATGGAATTATATTCCGGACATTCCATGAGGTTGTGGTCAATATTCAGCAGTTCGTTGCAAAACTCAAAATATTGTACGAAAGCTTTATCAACGTGCCATTACCACACTGTCAGGTGCAGGCAACCGATTTACCTGTGGAACTGCCTAATGGGTACGTAATCGTGATTGACAGATACTACTGAAGCTCATATTGCTGCGCTTCTCCTGCACCGATGTGGTTATGCTTGAGGCGCATTTGCATTTGCTCGTGTACTTCGTGGCAGCCAGGGGACGGCGACACGCCCCGTACTCGTGATACTGTACGTCATTCGCTCCAGTCCTGGCACCAAATTTGTATTCCAAATGCGAAATTCAGCTACGAATACATTGCAGATGGAGAATTGATGGACTTCTAAACAACGAATACAACCGTGTTCTTATTGTGGTTATGATTTTGTCATCTTTCAACATAGAATACTGTAATAGGTAAAGGTAGTCCTGTGTAATTGCACACAGGCCAATTGCACAGGGGAGGTGAAGGTAGGGCTCCACCTATTAGTCGCTGTCGGCACAAGGAGGAGCGTGGCGAGCACAACGCTCCGGCCGCCTTCACCCCCAGATCCTGGTACTCACTGGGAAAGGAAGCTGAGTCGACCTCAGAGCCGCTCTGAATGGAAATCGTCAGATAAAAATCCCCACCTAGATCCTTAAGGTTCCTTCAGGTTAAAAAGCCAGCTCCCTACCACTGAGCCAACGCAGTTCTCAGAATACTATAATACTTAGCAAAATACCCTACTTTGCCAAGGCTTTTTTCATATATAAACCCTTGAGAGAGATGAAAAAGATCAATTTTATATAAATACGATGTTTAAGAGTATTTGTAATGTAATTGTTTCAATTGTAATGCAATTGTTTTAATAATATACTAAAATTTTCTTTCATTATATTTTACAGTACATTGCTGTTAGATTAAACAATTTTATCTTACGCACGGCTAATTGCCTCTTGGGAATCTATTCGATATAAGTCCTGTCGCTCCGTTACTGACCTCTGGCAGAATACATTAGGAACCAAACTGCTCTTAGCGTCAGACGAAAAATAATGATCGGGGTACTTCTATCAATATATAATTTAAATGATTTATGTTCCGCACTTGTGTAATATTAATATTTAACAAACTTTGCATGGGCACTGCAACAATCCTGATAAAGAGCCTGTAAAAAACTCATATCTATTCATATCTTTTTTTAAAATCTATGTCGGTTACATGTCGTTGAATTTATTTTTATTACTATAGATTCGATCAAAAGTTACATGCCGCCGTCTCAGTGGCGTTTCCTGCGCATGGGCATGAGGATGTTATCAAAACGAATTAAACAAATAATTTAATATAAAAAGTCTACATGGTATTGTATATTTTCTCGCATTCCACATTACAAAGTGCATACCTTCTGTATATTCTTTGAGGATTGCCAATGTTGCGTTGACAATCGAAATCAAAATAATAAAATTGTTTAATTAGATATCGATCTGCCACTATATTCTGACATCCATATAAAACTAACGTTTTTAGAAACCTTTCTTAGGACCGGGAGTTTTCACTCACTATTTCCTGCCACATCCGTTGCCGCAAACGATGTGTTCGCAAACAATGTCGCATCTTTTTACACGAAAATTTTTGGATTTTAATAATCACGTTACATTTTCTAAGCCATGATTTTCCGTCGTGAGAGTACATGTTAGGCTATATAACACTGTTTCGAGGGGGAAAACTCAGCAACTTCACAACAAGTGTGAAAAATAGACATAAACTATTCGATGGGTAAAGACTTTTGTGTCAATATTGATATCATATACGTCCTATTACATGCAAAGTCAACGTACTGGATGATAGTAGTTGACAAACATTGATGTCTGGTGGGGCGTAGTCAAGCCGTTTTCCCGCCGCACCTCGCTACAAAGTACCCTACCGTGAGTACCTGACTGGCGGGATTTCCAGTCCTGACAACCTGCCTCGCATGACACAGGTTCGCAACATCAGCTTAAACCACACATGTTGCACGTAGCTTACGGCCGTGAATTCAATGACCTCGGTAATAAAACGAGGCCATCTATGGCATGTTCCTCGACCCGTCACATCCAGTGAGGCGACTAACATCGGAGAGCTCACGAAAAAAAATGAAAGTTAGGAACGGAGCAGAGATATGTACTCAAGGAACAGAAAAATACTTTCTACAGAACCACAAAATAACAAACGAGCCGAAAACTTGGGGGATGCGTCAAAATACTCGCATCCATTGAGCCTACGCCACTGCGTCGCTTCACCCCGTTGTTAATTGCCTTTAAACTCAAAAGTTGTCTGATTTTTTACAGGTAGCAGTCTCCATTTATTATTGAAACTTCAGCAATTCGTCTGTCATGAAAACATTCAAAGTGACACTTGAGAATGCCAGTAAGTTAAAAATGAAGGTCTTAATTTTTCTCTTTCTAGTAGGTGCGCATGGGCGAGGGAGGGTAGCTTACGGTTATGCCTTGCCACTGAATGAATGATGGTGAGCAAGTGAGTGATAACGGATGTTGAAATGGGTTTCGTGTTGGTATGACAGACATCCAAAAACGTCATAGAACTTCTTTGCAGGGAATTGCTTTAAAATGATTTGCAAAGAATTGAAATCGCTGCTCAGTCCTTAGCGCTACAGAGACCATTGTGTTCATGTTATGGTTAATTTGCAGGCTAAAATAGAAAAAAAAGGTATAATCGTCATAAGCGTGAGTATAGGAAGACCCTGTAAAGTAGTCTGTTGGTAAGTCAACTTGAAGCCAGGCAGAATGGGAAGCATTTGTATGGCTTGTTGGGGGGAGTCAAAGGGCTTAAAAGCAAGGTGCGTGATCATGCAAGCTAGAGTGCAACGTGAGTACTGTGGAATCGTTTTTGGTAAATGGAAACTAAAAATCCTCAAAACAATTTCTACCATTGTGCAAATTAAATTATAAATATTCAAGAAAATTTAATGTCATGTGTTTTATCCTTTAACCAATCGGCTTTCACGTATATACTTCTGACGACAGTAGGTAGCCAACAGAACAAAAACCACGCACAGACAAAATGAGGAGATTCGTGTTACATAGTTCGTGCTTAATTTCGTGACAATGGCCACTTTTAATTTCGTGTGTTCGACACTGGCTTGTTAGCCACGTGGAGTTCTGGACGAGAATTCGCGCTGCCGGCTTGTCTGATCGGTAGTTTTTCGTGGTTTCTCCAATCAACACCAGGCGAATGCCGGGGCAGACGCCAAGAATCTCTCCTGTCCCCTCCTTGTCCCTTCCTCACTCCTTACATACACACACTTATACTTGCTTGCTCTACACTATTACACATGCCGGGAGCTTAGAGCTTGGTTTGGTTGGGGCGGTGTCCCATTGGTGGGAGATACCTGGTTGGGGTATTTCTTTGCTAGCCGACGGTAGGTTGGCGCCAGATCTCATCATCTAGCGGGAGAAGATCACACCTACCACCTCAGGTAAAACATGAACTATACTTAAGGGACTAATGACCTTATCAGTTGAGGCGCCCGGAATCACTAATCAAACAATAAAAAAATCAAAGTTAGCGTGAAGTTTGTTTTGCTGAAGAAGCAGGTTTCAAATGTCTTAAAGAATACAATATTGTACGCAAATGAAGGTGTGAGAATAACCGTGCGACGCTTATTAGTTTGTGTGAGAAGAATTTGTGGAGATGTTCGATTTATTAGACAAATAATTACTTTCGTTCTATTTTATAAGCAGTTGTTCAGTGTAAATACCACCTCAGTTGCTCCATTATAATACGTTTCTCCGTTAAATTCTGTGAATTCCAGGTACTTTTGTTATTTTTTTTTTTTTGTTTCTTTTTCTAAAAAAAACTGTGACATAAAATATTATTGGAAACCTTGGAAATTTTGCGTTGCGCAAACTCTTGGCTGTTTTATGTTGATCGTGTACATAACACTGAAACCTCGCCTTCTACATGAACACGCATAACAAAGCGTCAACTGTATGCAAAGCCCAAAAGTATTATAGGTTACTAGGTGAACCCGTGCGATTACATCGCACAAGAGAACGACGTGCATAAGATTTTCAACAGAAAAGTACTATTATATATGCCGGATGCGGGAAACCAAAATCTTCAAAAATATTTTTCATGTCGTTCAGTAATAATTTTCCCTGACTAATGAATTGATTTACGAATTCTGGAACAATGTCACTACTCTCTGAGAACAGTTACATAAACGTGTTTTTGAAAATGAAATTAAAATGCTTTTTTATTTATCAAGATCAAATAGTATGTGCTGGACCTAGGACAAAATCCTGCTGAATGTTCCCTCTAACAGTGGTAAAGCAGTATAAAAACGTCATTCATGACATTTATAATATCTGAACGTTTTTTATCTAGACACTCCATGTCTTTCCCACTCACTAATCAGAGAATTTGAAAACACCCATTGATCTTTGGACTTAAAAAATGGTTGTATGAAAACGTAACTGTGTGTTATAATGATTAACGGTTTAGATCAGGGGTGTCCAACTTGCAAGGCCCCAAGGGCCACAGTCAGCCACAATCAGGGCCATATGTTTGCGGGCCATATTTCCATATTTGGGCGATCCTCACCTGACTTCCCATATTGTCGAGCTCGGCACTTTGCGCAGCTGCTCTGAAACAGCGGGGAGGGGGGGGCATGCGTGATATCAGGTCTCACATGCATAATGCAGTGAGACACATATGGATGATTTTTAATTTCTGAATTCAATAGAAAAAATCCTTAAATCTCAACTTAATCTATTTTTACATTCAAGTGGGTATTCACCCAGGCAGGGCGCGTGCGCTAGGTGAACAGTGTTCTCGCTCGACATGGATGCAAGGAACTTTCACTTTTGACATTTTGACAAATAATCCTTCGCGGACTATAGTAAATGGCACCGCGGGCCGCATGCGGGCCTCCAGTTGGACTCATAAACAGTACTTACCAATATTATTTGGGGTACCCTGCAAGTGTCGTTTCGTGATTCCATATTCCTGTAAGAGACAATAATCACATAAGCAAATACTATTTTTTGAAATACGAGTTCTCGTACGCCGCTTCAGCTTCAATTCGTGTGTTTCAATTGTTCTTAATGGATGGCGGCCGAAAAGAGTGGCTTTTCATTCCTGCTTCATTGAGGAAAGTCGATTTGACACTACAGAATTTCGAATACGATATGTCGTACTGCGACAAATAGGTAGTTGACCTGATATCCCTCCCAATAATCGCGAAATTTAATAGAACCATAGTTTATAATCATATATTTCAATTTATTGGATTTTCTTCGGTAATATCTTTAATTACAAAATAAAAGATAAGTTAATTCTAAACTTGTCGCTCAAATGAAGAGATGCTTTCTCTATAGGGTGGCCACTTTCTGGAAAACGTGTAAACCGAAACAAATCGGGGAATTTCTTTGCTGTAGAATAGTCAGGGAAAAATCCTGGAAATTTGTAGAACAACCGTTAGAAGTCATGGAAAATGTGGAGAGGTTTATAAATTTAGATATTCTTTAAAAACATTAGAACATCATTACAACAATAAACATAATTATGTGTTCAGTTTTTATTTGGTGAGATATTATCATTAATTTGTACTTTATCAGTCGAAGTTGGAGAGCTGACCAATCGAGATAGCTTAATATTTTCTTTAAGTAGTGCGGAATTACACATCGTATCAGTCAAATAATGCTCAGGGAGCCCGTGAAAAGTCAGCGAAATATGTTGCAGAAACTGAGTCGGCACCCTCCTCTAATAAAACATTGACCGATCTTCGATTGCAATTGGCGTGAGCGAGGGCGGGCCGCGCTGCGCGATGACGAGAGGCGGCGCGGCGGGCGCTGCTCGTGGCCCGTGCCGCACCGCCCAAGTGTGTCGCGGCGGCGGTGCGCGTTGCCCAACGCTGACCCAGAAGCGGCCGCTGCAGCGCTGGCGGCCTGCGTTGCCCCCGGGACACGCGACGCGCCACGCCGCCCCACTTGCTCGCGGAATTCGAATGCGTCTGCCACTCGCTGTTCTTTCAGGCCGCAATTGTAACAATGAAATGCCTTTTTTGACATGTTATTTTAAATACGTAATTCATAATAAATAATGAATTATACCGTAGCTAGGTCGAACGGCACTGATCGGTACTTTCCCGCGGTTTCTTCGAACAGACGAATGTCGGAGCAGTGCCCTAATAAACGGGTCATCCCATACTTCCTCCCCCCCACACACACACACACACACACACTACACTATCACATGTCGAGAGGCTAGTCGGGAGCTTAGAGCTTGTCCTGGCTGGGGCGGTGCCTCACTGATGGAGGTACCTGGTGTGTGTGTGGGGGAGGGGGGGACCCCCGCAAGCTGACGTCCAGGTCGACTCAGGATCTCACCATACAACTGAGGAAGCTCTCAGCCATCTCGCGGCAAAAATTTCACTACACTTGCAGGATTAATGCCCTTAGTCGTTCACGCGCTCGGAAATTAATCAATCAATTGTCATCCTTATTATAAGACTTTCAGGAATCTTTTTTACTGCCGGAGCATTTACCGAGACAGTTTCGTTTATCCCAATGCTCCATTGTGCTAGCAGCTTGTCAGGTATGGTGCTGGCGACGTATTAGTCGACCAGGCGAAAATTCATGCATCGATTTTTTTAAATGTGTAATTTATTTCGTGCCTTCTGCCCTCCATATCACTGTAAAACTCCGATTTCGTAATATTTCTATTTTCTTGTTCAATTTCCTGGAATGTTCATAAATGTAATGCGATAATTTAACATTGTAAGTTCAATATTACGAAAGCTTAACTTCAGCTTTTTTTTTTTTTTTTTTTTTTTTTTTTTTTTTTTTTTTTTTTTTTTTTTTTTTTTTTTTTTTAAGTCTGGTAATACGTATGCTGCGTATTTTGCTCTCGAAGAAATTGAAATATAGTATCAACGACGGATTCCTGTGCTGGTTGGCTTGCTAGCTCAGTGTTGAAGGTTGAAGTGCTGTGACGATTACGTCGAATTTCTTCATATCCTGACCTCTGAGAAATGTTGGCGGCGCAACGCGTCCGTTAAGGGTTTTGAGTCAGAATAAAATAAACGGTTTCGTACTGAGTGTTAATAGCACTTTGGAATGTGTGTGATTGATGTGCCAAGAGCGCGACGTCCGTGGTGATGTCGCCGACGTTTCCTTCTCCTCTCTGCGGCTTTCGCCCTTCATTGCCGAGCACGCAGCGCCACCCACTACAGCTCACATCTCATGCGCTCCTATCCTGGAAGTGTGTACAATGCGTCGTTATACGGATCTCCACACGTTCCTTTATGATTTGAGCCTTATAAGTCTCTCTAGCCTTTCGAATCCCTATCTAAAGCCGGAATAGATAAAATTATTATAATAAAATGATTATTATGATAAGAATATTGACATTTTATGGTCTAACCCTCCGAAGAGATAGCGCTAATCCCAATGACATAACCTTTATATTTAATTTATAGAAGATGCAGAAAATTACGCACTTAAAAAAACTTAAACTGAACGGAATTACGTCTTGAGTATTAACTTGGATGTGTTGAAACATAACATCGTTAACCCTCATTTACCTACTATTTTAACAATAACGTATACATAAGATAGTTGGGCGAATGAATCCCTTGGTGTTGTCATTAACGCAGTGCAAGTGAGTACTGTAGTGACTCAAGTTGTGAAGGTCGTTCGGGAGAAATTGGGCTACTCTGGGGTATTTTGAGAAAGAAAAGAAAAAAAAAAAAAAACAACAAAAAACAACGAAAAAATGTTAATCATGACAAACTCGAAGGTGAAGCGATGAGAATCATTGTTATTTGCGTTGCAAGCGCTTCTCGTTCTATAATATATGGCAAAACGGATATAAAAATGGTACGGATCCCATTTTCAATTCACTCTCGGTATTTTCGAAAATTGCCGAAAATTAACGTCGCAAAACAACTATATTTATCTCATATTTTTTACTTAATGAAATATTTTCTTCAAAATGAGACTTTAAGGCCGTGTACATTTATAATATGAGTAGTTTCGCGTATTTTTGCATCATTACAATTCGAATTTCCATTGTTTCTTTCACTGAAAAAGAATCTCAAGTGAAAGTGTCACAATACCATGGTTACGCTGCGACACGGCAGTTTGTTATACGAGAAAATTCTCATTGTTTATTGGTAACATTTGCTTCCTGTGTCCTTCTTGTCTGTTTGATATGCGGGAAATACTGTAACAGTCGCGATTTATTCACGTTTATATGTTTTGTAGAAGTAAGAAACGACTGCCGATCTGTATAATTGCAGAATCGCACCGCGGACGCTTCGCTTGAATTAGTCCGCACTTTTTCAAGTGACGGCGTAAGTGATAGTAGGCCAGTAATTGCAATATAATATTACATAACCGCTCTCAGTATTGCGAGAAAGTTTGTGATGTTGTATCACCTAGTTTCTGACAAGTGAAATGTACAGTTGACTGAATCCCAGTTCAGTGGTAACAAGCATAATTTTAATGGAGCGTCACGACGCGTGTTGTGACTCGTGCGTGGAGGCCGCGGGCGGCGCCCCTCGCGGGCGAGTGCGTCTGGCCCGGGGCGGGCGGCGCAGGGGTGGCGGAGGCTGAGGCATCGATCGCGGTGCAATCTCGGGCAAGGTCGCGCTCCCGGCCGCGGCCCCGGCCCCGGCCCCGGCCCCGGGCGCATCGCCAGCCTCCGCCCGCCCGCCCACGCGAGGGAGCAGCAGCCCTCTCTTCGGACCACGTGGCGGAGCGGGCTCCTCGGGAACACGAGAATAGTGGTAGTCCTTAGAGCTGATTGACGCGGGGTGACGAGAGGAATGAACATCAGGATAGGAACCCAGGGTGCTGCAAACAGAGGGAGTTATTGCTCTTCTAAGACTTTACTGAACTAAGAGTTTGCTGAATTTCTAATGAGAAGAAATTACAGGAACAGTACAGAGAATTGAAGGAAATTGCATGCTACCCACACATACACAACCCACATACCTCTCTGCCCCCAGTCCATCTTTTATCATTTAATAGATTGTTCTCTGTTGTGATGAATCTGAGGGGCAAACAGAATAATGCCATCCGACATTGTATTTTTTCTGAAAGATAGTGGCCGTGATGCGTCTTGTCCGTCGGGACTCACTTATGTTAACGCTGGACGCGCCCGGAAATGCAGTCGTCTGTAGACGAAATTCAGTGTATTTCTTGATCGCCACAACACATGCCTTGGCGCTGAAGTGGCCTGATGGCTGACTTCATTACTCGGCACTTTCACTCCCAGCCTCCCTCCCTAGTCTTGCAGGGCTCCTCGTAGCCCATTCGCAAAATTCGAATTGGCGAGTGGAATGTGTGACACCCAGTCGTTACCAACCAGTGCCATGTGGTATTCACCGCCAGTGCCTGGCGATTATCAATTCATTCCTGTGACTTCTGAGACATTCTCCTGCTTCGAGGAAAATGTCGCTCGCAGCGGCAAGGGAGACGAGGCGGATGGGGAGCGGGAGGGAAACACTCTCCCCGAGTTTCGCCAACCGTGACAAAGAGAATATATCGTCAATATACATTGAACTGACAAAAGTCATGGTGTAGCAATATGCAGATATACGGCTGGCGGTAGTATCACGTAAAAAACGTATGCGTTGCGAAATAGTAGTTGGAGCTAGACGCATGGGACATTCCATTTCGGAAATCGTTAGGGAATTCAAAATTCTTAGATCCACAATGGAAAAAGTGTGCCGAGAATACCTAATTTCAGGCTTAACCTCATACCACGGACAACGCAGTGGCCGTCGACCTTAATTTAATGACTATTCGTTAGGACAGTGCGGCGAAAATGAACTTTAATGGACTATGGCAGCCGAACATCTGCGGCGCGTCTTCCTCGCTCGTGAGCCTAACGATTGGACCCTAGACTTCTGGGAAGCGAGGACTTTGTCAGATGAATCTCGATTTCAGTTGGTAAGAGCTGATGGTAGGCGAATGTGGCGCAGACCCCTCAATGCCATGGACCCAAGTTGTCAACAAGGCGCTGAGAAAGTCGGTGGTTGCTTCATAATGGCATGGGATGTTTTTCCAAGGAAAGGACTGGGTCCTCTCGTCCGACTGAACCTGTGATGGGCTGGAAATGGTTATGTTCAGATACTTGCATCCATTCAGGGGCTTCATTTACCCCAACAACGATGGATTTTTTGTGAATGGCAATTCGCCATGTCAGCAGGCCACAATTGTTCGCGATTGTTTTGAAGAAAATGATGGATAATTCGAGCGAATGATTTGGCCATCCAAATTGCCCGACATTAATCTTATCGAACTTTTATGAGACGTTTGAGGTCAGACCCTGCACAAAATCCAGAGCTGGCAACACTTTCGCTCGCAGTTATAGACGGCTATAGAGGCATCTTGGCTCAATATTTATGCAGGGTACTCCCAACGACTAGTCAAGTTCATGTCACGTCAAGTTTCTGTACTTGAGGGCAAAAGGAGGTCGAAAACAATTGGGTGTGTGTATATGCATGCACGTACGCACGCGTGTGTGTGTGATGTACTATAAAGGGACAAGATTTGTTCACATTTTCGTTACCAGGGCCCGGCAGTAAGGTTTTCAGTCGAAAATTGTAAGTTTTTTTCGCATCATTACAATACTTTCTCTATACTGCGTAAGCTGTAGCGAGAAAGTAAAAAAAAATCTTGAGCAAAATTGGTGAAAGAGAATATCCTTGGCTGAAACCGTTATTTACTATAAAACCTTCTGAAGTTTAATTAATTTTAATATGACTCGTACTGTTTTAATAGAGACTGTGTATTACATTTATCAAACGAACGAATCATACGAACATTTTGTTCTCCAGGAACGTGAAAATACATTTTAATTGAGAAGACGAAAACTACATAAATATGTAAGGCATTTCTGGGAATTCGTTTAAAGCGTACTCGAAGCAAATTGCACGGAATGCTGTAGTAATCAAATGTCGATGTTAGAGACTACCCAGAAGTGAGACCAGTGTTGGTAAGAGGACTTGTGAGTGCGGAAGTGTTGGACGCAGCGAAGTGCAGTGAAGCGTCTTCACGAAGAGGTTTCTAAGGGAAACGCGCGGGCGCATGCGCTCCGGCGAAGAGTTCATTGCCAGATTCTGTGCAAAGAGTAGGAATGTGAAACAATTCAAGAGAAATAGGATCTTTACATGTGGTATTCGTATTATTAATTTTTTCTATTGCGGATATTTTTTCTTGTTCATTGTAAGTTTGTTAGCGGCGAAATTGAATTAGATTTAAATATCGTGTGTGTTTTTGACTCCGCCCTGCCTATTTATTACATCTTGAAATGTCTTATCTCAAATCATTAATCTACATCATTACTGAAAATTCTTGGAACAAGTTTAGATTTATCTACAATATTTCAAATAATTTGTATTTAATATTGTTAGTTACAGATTTCGACCGCACCGTGTAAGGAAACGTTTTGGGACGAAATAATACGGAAGCAACATTAAAATTTTATTATAAGTTTCAAATGTAATTAAAATGCAACAATTGTGATTATAAGTATAATGCTATTTATGTGTATTGAAGTGAAAAATGTAAAATAATGGAAAAGATAGTATTGAGAGGATGACTCGAAAAATCCACCGTGATACCTCAATGGCAACATGGGTACCTCTGCATCATGGTTGACCGTGGGGTCGTAGGCTTCGGGTCCCAACAGCGGCGTATTTTCGAACCGTTACGTCGAGTTCCGCTGCTGTCCGGAGGAAAGTTCTAGCGACCGGCTGCTCGGATCCACAAGAGGCGAGCGTCCGAATAGTGCCCTAAGAAACGGGCCGCGCGCGCCCTGTCCTTCCTCTTCCCTGCGGGAGCGAGCGTGCGCTGACGCGAGTGCTGTGTGTGTCCGCAGGCGGAGCGCGACGGGCTGGCGCGCGCACGCGGGGAGCTGGAGGCGCGGCTGCGCGGCCGCGAGCAGGAGCTGCACGACAAGGAGGAGGAGCTCTTCCTGCAGCTGGAGCGCGTCGTGCGCCTCGAGGAGGACTGCGAGAAGGTCAGTCTCACCACCACTTAACTGTACTTACTTATTGGATAATGGAATGCAATTAAAGTTCTTTGCTATATTCTGCACTTTCACTGTCACGATCACTTTGCTATATTATGTCGCTTACTTCTTAACTACATGTCAACTTCAGTCTCTCTCCTCTCCTCTCTCCCTCCTCCTCTCTCCTCCTCCCTCCTCTCTCTCTCCTCTCTCTCCTCTCTCTCTCCCCTCTCTCTCCCCTCTCTCCTCTCTCTCCTCTCT
>BOPP01000069.1:4794730-4833729 GCA_017312745.1 Gryllus bimaculatus | reverse complement strand
TCTCTCTCCCTCTCCTCTCTCTCTCTCCCTCTCCTCTCTCTCTCTCCCTCTCCTCTCTCTCTCCCTCTCCTCTCTCTCTCATCTCTTTTTTCTTTTCTTTTTTTTCTTTTTCTTTTTTTTCTTCTTCTTTTTTTTGTCTTTCGTATTTCCCTAACGCAATTCCCTCTCATATTTCTCTCCGTAAGAGAACTTGTAGCGTCATTAAACTGTTTTCATATTATCCTCGAAACCACGATTCTCTCTATTCAGGTAAGTTATGCAGTGTATATCGAGCTCTATACCGAAGGCAATAACAATAAGGTATCAGTAGAAAATAAAATTGTTTATGTTCAACTTCCTCTTCTTCTGCCATGTCTGTCCTTCATTTGGTCACATCTTGAAGCAAAATTACAAAATCTTTTATTCAATTTTCTAATTCAAATAAAACAATTATAAACACTTAATTTAACCTTGTTGGGAATTATGGCGTTTTCCGTCATGCTTGGATCTATCCAACGTCATCTTGGCCTTTTGCTATTGGCTACCTTTGTCCGGAAGGCTGGTATTGCCGTGTAAGCTTGTAGATTTGCGATGCCACATGCACATCACTTGAGGATTGTAGTAAATTCTTCTGAAATACAACGCCCCCTTCCTTTTTCCCGCCACACACGCGCAGTGGAATTTAAACCCGGGGATTCGGAAGCAGTGCGTTAAGCCGCAAACATCTGACTTCCTAGAAATTCCTGTGGCACCAATCCACATTGCGAAAGACAGAGAGGCTTGCGTTTGTTAATTACATGAAGTGTCAGAATGTGTCAGTAAGTGTTACAACTATACATGTGACTTTCTCAGTCACCTTAAGGTTTTGTCCTCTCTGCCAAGAAGACAATGTGTTGGTTGTCCCTAGTTATAACTGAACGCGAATGCTGCGTGTTTTCTGGAGAAACATTGCTTACATCTTGATACAGTCGATACTTTTGAATGGTTTGTGTGTTGATCAAATAACTTGACAGACGCCACAAGTTCACTAATTCATCATACACTGTATTTTTTCAGAAATGAATGTCCAGTGAACATTGTTTCTAAGGTATTCATTAGGCTTCCGTAAAACTAAATATTCTTTTTTTCTAATCTCGTAGTTTGTTTGTATTTATGAATCTTCGGCCTTACGGTTCGAGAATCATTTGGCTTAGGGAATCCGTCAATACATCTATTTGGAGTTGATCGACTTCACTACCATCTTGTAATTACCCGAGCTTTTCTGCTCTCTTTATGTATGTGTGTGTGTGCGTATATATATATATATATATATATATATATATATATATATATATATATATATATATATACATACACACACACACATTCAATGCATACGCATAAGTATGCGGCTACTCGCAGAATCCATCGTGGAAAGAATGAAAAAAGCTGATTCAGCAATGAATCCTTGAGCAATGAATGCCTTTCTCATTCCAAAAAGCCGGACTTGAATTCTAACCATGATGTTTACGTACGTGTGCAGCTTGAATAAACAGTAAACTAGAATAATTTCATTTATAACTTATTTATTACAACAAGACCATTTCTTCAATTTATGAAATCAAATTCCCTATTTGTTGCTTGCTATATATTCCCGATGCTGTAGGGACGGCCTGCGGGGCCCTGGGCCCGCCCCCTAACGGTGATCAGCTATTGAACACTTTAATTTCTGAAACCTATCACATGATTTTGGAAGTCGTGAAAATATAAAAGATATGATACTCTTTGTACAATAAAGCTTTCCTTTTTCGTGTTAACATTAATCTATCATCAATTGTAATTTTCACTAGACGCACAGAGAACATTGGAATTAAATTTAGACGGCGTCAGTGTCATTTGTTATGAGTCCGTAAGTGGCCAATATAAAACAATAAGAATTAGTTTATTCACTATTTCATACGTGATAATGATGGTTTTTAATGGCAGGATATGATTATTTTCTTTCTATTTATGTGTGTGAATAAACTACGGACATTTTAAGAGAAACTCTCTTCCACTTCTATCAGGAATGTCATTGGGTACACCACCGTACCTTATCGTCCGTAAATCCCATTAGCCTCTCGCCTTACGCCTCCATCCCTAGGGTCGCAGCTGGGGATTGCGGCTAAAATGGAGTTTGATAGTGACATTCTCTTGGGAGTATCCCTAAGGCCGAAGAGAGGGAAAGTAAAGTATTATTCATTTTCATCTAGAATAGTCGTACTCAACTTTCACCTCTGTCATTCCCGGGCCCCTCGGGGTGCTCTCCACGCCTTGAAGCATTGAGTCCTTCGAAATCCTGGTGTTAAATAAATCAAATTTGAAGTTGATTCTGACACATTTATCAACCCGATATATTTTGCTAGGTTTGAGAAAAATCATGTTTTTAATGCACAATTTAATATTTAATATTGTTTGAAGAAACAAAGTTTTAAAAAAATCACTTTTCTTGTTAGTTTTATCTGATCTTTTACTTAAATAACTAAAGGTATAATTGATAATTTAGTGGACCCGAACTCCAGAATTTCAGAAATAAGAAATCAATAAAGCTTCTTCCCAATGTAAATAAAAAAAACAAAAAAATCGACGGATTGCTGCACCCATGTTCATTGAAGCTCATTCGTGTTGAAAATTGAGTTTCCATGCGCTAGCTTTAGAGTGTTTTCTAGATTTAGAAACTCGACTTCCGTTTTGTATTGCAACGCTTCACCTTGAATCGACGTACTCGTGTAAAATTGAAAATTAGGTACGGAGAATTGTTCACAAAAATTAATTTCGAATGTTTCACTTCGGTTATGTATTTCGATCAACCCCTTTTTTTAGCTTATATTATTTTTCTAAATATTCCTGTTTTATTTATGAAACCTGCATAAAAAATTGCAGCCAAAGCTTTACATTGAAATCAGAAACGCTACAAATGGTAGCCTACAATTATTGTCTCGAGGAAATATCTCGAAATATTGTGTCAAATTCAAAGCACGTTATTTTTCTCTTTCAAATCCAGAATCTTGCTGTGTCACTCTTTCATTCTTCTCCATAATAGTCTATTCGTTAGGCCTTCCACTATGCGTGCACCCAACGATTTGACCTCTTTCGTGCTGACCACCGCCGCGTTGGTCCTGAAGGCGCGAGCATCCTCGTTCGCTCTTTTCCGCGAGCCGCCCCATCCCCCTGTGGACCTCGCGGTGAGTGCTCGTCGCCCCCTCCATTCCCTCGCACATCAGTCTACACTAGGGTTTATTTAACCGTGCATTTGAAGTAAATCAGCACTTGCGGATTCATCCAATCGGGAGATTGAACGTCCCCATGGTGACGTGACTGTAGCATAAGCTCCCGATGTCCCAAAGTAAACGACCACCATAATTTAAATATCCATTTCAAAATCAAGGGACCTCGACTTCAGCCAGATCTATTAAGGAATATCAATTTTAGTGAAAATCTTGCTTGCAGTTTAGTCATTAGCGCTGTTTACGAACTGACGGACAGACGTTTTGCCGTCAATCGATTTTTCGAACATTTTACCATTAAAATTACTGTTGTATGGAATTCGGGGTTTTGGTCTTTATGTTCATACTTTAAACAACAGTCTCTGAGAGTAAAAATACCGTACGGGGATGATGAAACATTGTATCCCCACATTTTTCAATTTATTGCGAATTTCACGTGGGGTCCCACAGGGTTTGATTTTTGGCCCAATTCTCTTTCTACTATACGTAAACCATATACCTTCGTCGATTCGAAACGGAAGAATGGTTGCCTCTGCTGATGATACGAATATTCTTTGCAATAAAGAAATTGTAAATAGTGCATTTTCAGATGTTTCAAATTGGTTCCGTAAAAACAATTTAATAGTAAACCAGTAAAGGGAAACCAGTTTAAATACATGTTCCTATCCCCTCCTCGCCTGCCAATGCAACCCCGCCGTGTAATAATCTTGCCGGGTTGTATCATTTCCAGTAACAAGAAATTTGAGACATTACCAAATTTGGGTTAACATTTACTTTTGTTCTGAGAGTTCTGTTGACCGCCTTGTTTCTTCTGTGTTGGCAGCTGCGCGCCGAAAAGGAGAAGTTCGTGCAGTGGAAGGACCAACTGGAGCGGGAGAAGAACGAAGCCTATCGCCAGGTGAGGCTCTTTCCGAAGACTAACGAACTATTTTGTTAATCATATGCACAACAAACCTTGCCATAAATGAATAAACTATGAATAGTTTTTTGTTGGAGCTCCAACCCGCAATTTGAGATCGTAAACGCATTAAAACATAATTGAACAATCTCAACTGGTCACAATCTTAACTCTTTAAGAAATTTCAGCTTGCTTAGAGACGAAATATTATGAATTGTAAGTTACAATTATTGTAGAGATCATTGTATGGATCCTGTGTACAAAAGCCAACTATCATGAAATGAGAACTCGGGGACATCAAGTATCACCTACTCTCTTTCTCTCACTGAGCAAAGCGAATGTTCCAGAAATCTCAGTAGGCTTCCTAAGGCAATGTTGCCGGAGCAATTTATGTCTGGCTGTGGTCTATAAAGGGTTGAGAATTGTCGCCAGATCGGACTCCCAAGCACTGCTACCATTAAATAAATACCCATGCATTCTAAATGTCCTCTCCAATTCGGAACATGACTAAAGAAATGTAATTGCCAGGAGACAGATTCTGAAGACAAAAATCAATAAATTCGCAATAAAATGCTCTAAAATTATCAGCAATGACTTTCATAAGTATTGAGCGTAAATAATGACTTTTAATTATTTTGTTATTAATTTGGTCGTTATTGTAGGTTACGAATGAAACACACATTTTCCTTTTTAAGTTAATGCCGGCGTTGAGCGATTAATTTCCACCAAGGCTGTGAATGAAAGCTTTTAATTTCCCTACCCTGCCCTCTTGTGTGCCTGTGCAGCTGAAGCGGCAGGCGGCGGAGTCGGAGTCGACGCGGCGCGGCCTGGAGCGCGGCCGGCAGGAGGTGATGCGGCAGGTGACGGCCATCGCAGCCGAGAAGGACTCGCTCGAGAGAGAGGCAAGCGCTACCAAATTGTTTCTTTGAAATAAAATGCGTGCTTATTCAAAATTATGGCGCGGACTTACCGAGGCTTCAAAAGTGTGTGTGTGGGGGGAGTGTTAAAACGAAAATATTTATTTATTATCTATATGAAAACCAATATCCAAATCTAGAGAAGTCTTGAAATAAAACGTGTCGTCATCCTGTGTATCACTTTGCATATTTCGTCAGGGAAGTTAGGGAAGTTGAGAATAGTTCGTGCTGAGCGTAGGCTTTGACATGTGAACTAGACTCACGCCACTCAGTCGGGGGAAGTCCCACAGTAACACGTGGCGTGTGACCAACCACTGCATTCCGAACTTGCATGTCTTTCACCATACACACAAAAACTCATTTTTGAGTATTAAACTTTAAAATGGTAAAAATAATTCATATAATATTTTGCGAAATATAATATATATTTTAATATTTAATTTATATATTTTATAATAATATTTGTTTCGAGAAAATATTAATTTTATGCATCATAATTAAAATATTTATTTTTAGGTGATACACAATTTGGTATATTGCAAATTTGGGGCTCTTCTTGAATTTCCACTTAAATCCAATAATCAAGATTGGGGAGGGGGATACATTTTTACCTAAAAGTCGAAGCCCTGTTCATAATAGAAACTCCTTTGGAATGTGATACAATCAATTTTGAAAACTGTTGCAGATCAATTTAGTAACATTACAAATAAACATTTCATTAGGGGGAGGTTGATATGACTCTTTAGAGTTCCCTTAAGAAATTTAAAGCTGTGATCAGTAACTTTCATTTAATGCATGTTATAGCAAAAAGGTTTGAGTTAGTATTTCAACTATTGCATGATAATTCATTACCAAATTATGTTGTCTTAATTTTCATAGAATGAAAAACTGAAAGAAACTCTGACTGAAGAGAGAAAAGGAGTAGGCCACTATTTGATGGACGTTTCAAAACAGAAGAAGAGAATAAGTCAAAATGTGGTTGGGCTAGAAAAGGAAGTAAGTAATGAATACAAATAAGTATTAATGTTAGTTTGAGAATTGGAAAATAATTTTCATTTGCCTGTTTAGGTTTCTGAATTAAAACATATGGCAAGACAAAGTGCTTCACTGAACAATCAGTTTAAAAAAGGCATGAAACATTTAGCATCTTGCAAAAGGAAGAAGTGTTCTGTTTGCACATACACAAGAACAGCATTTGGAGAATACGCTGACAGAAACGAGTAAGTATTGTTTTGAACTTATTTATTTAATTTAATTGACTTTAGAGCAAGCCTGTCTTTGAGATGAATTAGAAATATTTTTGGATATATATGTATGTGCGTGCGTGTGGGTGCGCGCGCGCGTGCGGGTGCAAAGCTAGTACTTCTAATAATATATTGAGCTCTAATTTGGCTTCTGTGTAGTTTGTTGATGTGAGCATGAATTAGATTGGAAACCAATTATAGAAAAGTATTACCATGTTGGCTTTTGCATTTCAGCAAGAAGTTATTGGGATGCTTTCAAGCTCCTTTGCAGGATCTGCGCAATTGGATTCGACCAGTCCCTCTGTCTGCCAGCTGCTCTGAAGATGAGAGTGCAGGTCCGTTCTCTCGTGAGAATGAAGGGCCTGCCACCTCCAGTGCTTCTGGACTTTCTGCCTACCTTGGTCATGCCTCTCCCCTCCCATCCACTCGATCTGAATACTCTTTCCGGCGAGCGTATTCTTCGGAAACTCAGACGTCAGCAAGCTCACCCTCTCCCACCCCGTCCTTACCAGCCGAATGCCTAAGTGAAGGGGCTGTGGGCCCCTTGCCTTATATCTCTTACATAGACGAGGTGAGTCAGGCTGATATGTACTCACTTTAATGCACAATCATTAACTTAAAATAATTACATTTTGGATATTTTTAGACTTAGGTTTGTAGCTTCAACTTTATTGCATCAGTAGCACATATCATGGATCTTGTGTCTTGGACCCTCTCTCAGATCTTGTATGAGTAGTTGAAACCAAATTGTAGAGAATGGACGACATGCATGTGATAATCTCAGCTGTTGCTCACCTGGCAGCAAATATCTAACTTACAGATATTTCACGCAAATTCTTACACTTCAAGAGAAATTACTTTCTTGCTTATGATTTCTGTATTTTTCTCTGTGGAAGGAGATTTTCCTTTGTCCTTTGACTCTTAATTAAAGAGAGGCTGAGGGAGTTTGGGCTAATTCTCTTGCTACTGTAATATGAATTTTAAATCTCTTCTTCTTGAAGATAATAATTAACTCTGAAATAACCAAGGCCTAACTTTTCATCTGTAATATACTTGATAATCATGCCACACTAATCCACATATTGCGTGATGACTAATGCCTGGCAATTGCACCCCAGGTGAGCACGAGCTCAGAGTCGAGTGGTGATTCGGGCCAAGGGGAAGAACCCTTCCCAGCCCTGGAAGGGCCACCCTGCGGATGCCCATACAGCAACTTGTCCGTCCCCACCGACGCCTCGCTGACATCATCGTCATCAGCCCCTCCTACAGCAGCTGCTGGCAGAGCCTTCTCGTCAGATTCTGGATTCTCATCCGAACTGTATGACACAGGGCGCCGCTCTCTCCATTCCAATGCCTCCAAAGCCGCAACAAGCACACAATCTGCTAGCAAAGCTGAAATGGAAGATGATAGGCTTCCTAATTTGAGTCGGTCCAAATGGACCTCCTCTTTCCGTAAATTAATAAACAAGGTATCAAAAAGGTAAATAATGCATGCTTCTTCTATTGAAATTTAAATGTGGCTGTGAAATAAGACCTCATCAGTGATGAAACCAGAAATGATACCCTCACTTTAGAAGCCTGCTTTTAATTTTATTGACTGATAATTAGTTACATAATTTTTATTGTTTTGAAATCTGCTGATGGTTTATTTTGTATTGTATATCACAAACTTCATTTTTCTTTTGAAAAAAATGTACAAGAATAGTAAAAATTATCCAATATCTGTATGTTACACAATAGCATCAAATATTCGTGTGTTGTATAGAGAGTTGTTACTTTTCAATTAAAGAAAAAGATGAAGGAAATTTTTATTTTCTGGTTACACCACTGGTTAATTAAAGCATGTTCACATTTCAAATATATACAATATATCACGCTAAAGTTCTCATGCTTGTGCAGATGTATTCCAATAATATATAATTGTTTAACTAACTTATTTCTGTTGAGTGAAATCCTTTCATTTCAGAAATTACAACCTTAAAATAAATGTCTTGTTTTAAAAAAAACATTTAAAATTTGTTTATTTTTGAGATTTGGATGGCAGAGCAATTTCAGAGAGATGTTTTCTACTCTAGCTGTGGCATAATGTTAAAGTTTTATTTCATTGTCTTGAAATTATTCTTAAAATGCTGCTAATTGGATCAGAACTACTCATGGAAATAAAGACATTAGTAAATGTTGTAGTATTCTTTGAATGGTAAATATCTAAATGAGTGAAAAGAGCATAACTCCCTTAAAAATTAATGAAATAACAGTAGTTATGTACATTAGCATATGTTCTATAGTTGTGCGTTCATGGAAGTAGACATTGATATTTGCACATGTAAGATATAGTAATTGTAAGTTATTTGTGTTTAATTTATAGACCTTGTTTTGATTTCATTGATTTTCTTTTCATTTCAAAATTTATTTAGTTATTATTCAGTGGCTAAAAATCAGATCCTATTTACCTAAGTATTCAATAGATATAACTTGTATCTCCATTCAAATTGCTCTTGTGAATATCATTGATTTCTTTAATCCAAATTTTGAATACTAAATAATTCTTATTTCTTTGTACCAACAACTCTTAAAGATATGCATGAAATCGCCCATTGCTGTCGTATTCTTGTGAGAAGGCAGTTTGTAAGAGAAAACATCAAGACTGATTTTTCAAACATGACCTTTCTTATTATGTGTTTGCATATGTATTTTATGTTAATTTCATTGTGTATTCATTCATTTTTGGTGATGGAAATAGTACCCCCGAATACCTCAATTCTTAGTTACTTTTTGTATGTAAAGTAGAATTAATTCCAGAGTGAAGTTAAGTATATTAAAAATACGTATTTCGTGTGCAGTTGAGTATATTTCAGAAGTCCAGATCTTAAGTAGTTTCTATCTTGATGGTGAAGTTCACATATTAAATGATTGAGGTAGAAAGTGTCCTTAGCATCACCTTTCATATAGACGTATTGATCAAAGAAAAAAACATTTAAAACTGCCTGTTTTGTACATAAGAATTTATACACCAATCTAACATTTCAAATATATTTGTGGCTAGTAAACTATTATTCAATTAGATGTGTTGTATGCTCTGTCTTGCCATTGGCAAATTGGTACCCAGGAATATGTAGGATTTGGTGTTACAAGGAGCCATATTTAGCAAATCCCATAATAAAGTTTATGATTGATTCCATAATTAAAGAATATTGATTGTTTCAAAAATTGTAAAATGAATTGTGGAAAAGTAGATTCAGGTTGTTTTTTATTTCAGGCATGTTAGATTGAGATTCTGTTACTCTTTGAAGCACTACAGATTAGTGAGAATAGTTTGGTGATGAGGACAGTTCTGTCTAGCTCCGTTGTAGTTTGTAGAAATTGGGAACCTGGACTTTGCTCAAATACCAGAGTAATGTCTGTTTAGGTCTGAATATTATTGTTCTTCTATGAGGGTGACTTTTGGGAATCTTGTAAACACTTGTTTGCTATGCCTAGATCCCAGACATATCTTTATCAATGGGATTTATGTTACGTTGTCTGCAAATATATTGAAGATCTCTGAAAAACATGGTTGTGAATTTTCCATTCTGATCATCAACAGATAATGATTTGTCATTTGAATGGGAAGAGAATAGAAAATGTTCCATTTAAGATCTATGAAAAATACTTTTGAAAATTTCTGCACATTGAAAAATAGTACTTTCAATGCTGTGTTATTTGTGTTTTTTAAACATCATATCTATTAGAGAAGGAGACAGTAGAATCTACATTTTAATTGGAATCTGATCATGTACATTGTGTTATGATAACTTAATAATAGAGCAGCAGATTCGCAAATTTGGAAGTAACACATTACTCCTAAACAAATTTTTACTAATGTGAACAGTAAATAGTACTTTGAGAAATGTAGTTTAGTATGAAATAATTTTCCTTGGTACTCCTAGTATAAGATTATATGGTCACTAATAACAATAAAATGGCATTGTAACTTACATTGCTCAAATTGGCTACATTGTATATCGAGTTAACTCCTTGACAATTTTCAAACCGTTGTCATTTTTCCACTTTGAAGATTTTAGTTTTTCACAATTAAATACAGCAGAAGGGAATAGATCATGGCCTCTTGAAGTGTTTCAGATAAAATGTGTATGGGTTTCAGTCTAAAAAGAAGCATTGTGGACATAGTAAAAACTTTACTTACAGACCAGCCATACAGGGAATTTCAAAATTATGGTTTTAAAATATTACATTGTTAATCGTTAAAAAGGTGTTTATAATTATTATAATCATATTTATTTTTGTTTGAATTTTATTATGTGTTATTTTCAAAACCAAACTCATCTCAATACAGTTGTGAATTGGTGTTATTGAATATATTGTTAAAAAAAGGAATGGCGTTTTATCTATTAATTTTCCTGGACTTTGTCCACAAATATTATTGATTTGATGACAATTGGCACCATTTTGACAGGAGGTAAAAGACATTTTATCTATTAAAAATCATATTTAAATTATTCAGAATATTATACATAAAGCACATTTGAGTAGTTAGTTAAGCATTACATTGATTTTCAAAATATTGAAAACAGTTTCAAAAATAGATGCTTAAATAATCACGCCAATAATTAAGTTTTATGGAAAAGGAAAGAATGAACAAACGTAAATTGTCAATTAATTGAAATTTAATTATCAAGTTTTTTTTTAATTGTTCGTTTCATAACCATTGAATATTATTAAAATAATTGCATCTTGGGTTTAGTCATTACATTAATTGTGAATAATAATAATAATGAAAAGTGTACTTCATATACAAAGGAATTTTGAAAACTTGAACTGTGGAAAAACATTAAAATACTGAATATTTAAATTTATCAAGGTGTAATACTTTGAAATAGGTAAATTGTCAAACATTTGGAGTGAAGCTGGTCTGAAATGATTACATCATTCCTAATTGCAGCATGTTGTATTGTACTCAAATTATACACACTTCATTGTTTCCTTTGACTGCAACTTTATAAGGTGGAACACCATGAGTATTGACAGATAAGAGATTATTTCACACCAGACCTACACCAACCACATTGCAATCTACAGAGTTGGTAGTTAACAAAGAAATCAAACTGTTTGTTGTATTACTGCTATTACATACAAGTTAAACTTCATGTCCAAGAAACTAAATTTTATATTATTGAGATTTACATGCCATAAAACACAGTGTGATCACATAAAGAGAATGAAAAGAATTTGTCATACCTTTGAATTTGATTTTTCGTAGTCCCACTGTATTCTATTTTCAGGTAGGCATTGAAATGATGAAAGGTAAATCATTTGTTAATCCTCCAGTTACATCCAGAATCATTGGATCATGTAATACTGAAGAAAAAAAATATCAAGATTTTAGGGCCTATGTCTTCTTGCAATGCCCTGGTTCACTATTTCAAAAAAATCTTTCAATGCCTGTTTTAAATTGGAATTTAGAAGTTAGCTGAATCTGGTGTACTGCTGTAGACTTGCTTGTAAGTTCCATTCTAGGCACTAGCTTTTTGTGGAAATAAAAAAAAAAAGTTCAGTTTTAGAATATCGTAAAACATTTTTTTGCACATATTGAATAATATAATACATGTTCAGATACTAATTAAAACTTTTTATGGATTATTCTCTTTCCATTCTCTCACAGTAACATTTTCATATCTCTGGATTTCTCAACTGGTTGAGATTTTCCAGAGCTTTTTAATTAACTGTCCTGCCATAATCTCGACTAACTTGTGTGATTGGCAAGATCTGAGAGGGAATGGCTAATAATGGAAAATGTCCATGATAGAAGCAGCATTGACTGTTAAATATTTAGTATTTTATTAGAATACACATTTTGTATTTATAGTATTGTTTTATTGTTGAATTTATGTTTCTTATTTTAGCTGATAAATGTAACAAATATAAAATTGGTTTAATTATTTTAGGACTCAATGTAGTGAATATGGTATAATTTGGAGTATTTATTTGTATTGTTCCAATCACAATTTTTTTTTAAATTAATACAAAGTTTTGCCATTTGCATATTTTTTCCTTTCACATTGTAGTGTTTCTAATAGTGTTTTTCCTGATGATTAGTGAACAATGGCAAAGTGCTACTTACAGTACAACAGCGGCAAAGTGCTACTTACAATGTGTTATGCCACTGCTAAGAGGATTATTGAATACAAATACAATTTTTACTTATTTACTTGTACAGAACTTTGGAAATTTGAGTATTGTATTATCAAATATTATCCAATTTTTATTGTATGTTAAATAAAGTGCAAATGGTACAATGTTAAATTGTCGTTGGCTTGTTGTTGTTGTTGTTTTGGGTTTGGAAGAGGAATCTTTTATCCTACTGTACTACAAAAGCCCTTAATTATATTAAATAAGAATTGCTCTATCAGTTTCATAATTCTATATACATTTGCAAGTTTGTGAGGGAAGTGGATAATTTGAGTTTCATATAACATAATATCACAAAATATCTTTAAAGAATTACAAAACACAGTTAACAGTACACTTTAATATCAAGTTTTACCATTCATCTTCCATTCACAAAAGTTACTTAACTATTCAGTCTTTGTAATTCATGCTATTTCCATCCATTTTAATGAGATGTTTAAATAGCTAGACTATATCTCACTTTGAAATTTTATAATAGTCCTTCCATTTTTCGCTTTTTCTAAAGAGTAGTTTAAATTCACATTTACAATGAAACACAATAATTTTATACATGGAATTTATTTGCATTGTTTATCATGTGCATTCTTATTCCCAAGAGCAGTAAATCAAATATGATTTTTTTTTTTTGGAAAAATCATTTTTTGTGAAGAACACTAGTAATCTAGAGCTTGTTATATGGCTAATATACTCATAACCAAAAAATCACTGCATTTCTTTTTTGCTCATGGCAAGGAAGTAATAAATATATCGAAAGGTATGTAAATGATATGTTAGTCTGATTAACCTTGTAGCTTTTACTTTGAGCAAACTTCAACAGAACCTCAACATATATATTACTACCAATCTAGCTGTTTAATAATACCAAAATGCAGTATTCTATTTTGCATTTTTCACAATTCAGACTTCTTTATAGATTTGTGTTCTTCCTGTTATTTACACAGTTGTTTGCTTTCTTTCTTTTTTAAAGTACCCCAAAAAATGTATACGAGTAAAAAGGAAAGAGTTAAAAAGGTTTTCACAAAAGAATTCATGCATTTCTCATAGTCAGAACATACGATACACACACATGTGAGCATGTTCAGTTTGGAAGAAGTGAAGGAAAAACAAATATGGCAGATGTCAACCTGAATTAATTCCCACTATGTATATGATAATAATATGAAGGTTTTCTGTCATTCCATTGGTTTCATTTGTCTTCTAATATTTTTATTGTTAAAAAGCATTGGATATTGTGTTTTCTTTAATGCTTTATATGTAGAACAAGTATATTTGCTCTACTTCTTTGTACATTAAAATACAACAAAAACTAACAGATTATAAATAACAACATCAGTACAATGTCCCAGAAAGACTTCTGTTTAAAATATTGTAATAACATAGTAACTTTGAATGACTTTCATAGCACTCTTCAATAACTATAAAAATATTACATATTTTTTCATGCGGACATGTATTCAAAGTCTTGTATTTTGAGGAGGTTCTTATTAAAATGAACATAGATCTAAATCTAAGCATGCATTGAAGAAGTGTTGATATTTTGACTTATTTTCTCAAAAATCGTAATGTTTAGCTCTAATAGAGTACTAAAAATGTTTCATGTTGAATGATGAAAATTTTATCTGATCAGTTCATATTTTGATTGCATAGTCATATAAGGAATAATTGTGGTTTCACTTTAGGTATAGTTTGTTATCAAAGAAGTACAAAAGTGTGTAGCAGTATTCCCATGATTTCCTTTTAATTTGTGTTTTTCACTAAGAGAAATACCTCCAAAAGTGCTTCAGCACTTGTTCCCAATGAAAATTGGTTGTCATATATTTAGGATTTCAGAATTACTTACTCTATGACTAGCATTATTAGCTTCATATCTGAAGCTTCAACGGACAATGTTGCAAGTAAAAATAAAGATGTCTCTTTTGTATATAATGTGGACTCAGTATTGCCAAGGAATGAGCTAATTATTTTTGTACAAAGGATTAGGCTACAATAGTCTTGAAGAAACTGAATCAGTTTAGTTTGTTTTTTTGCGCTATGGAAGAATCGGGGAGAAGTAGAATGACACGTGCAACCGTTATTGCAAATCGCTCGCTTTAGTCATCTCTAAATCCCTTTGATAGGCCTGCTCCGTCTGTCGAGTAGCGTCGTTGTTCGAGTTGCAGCGGGACGAGTAGGAACTGGGCTGACTGGCGGGCGGGCAGGGGCATGGCCCCCGTGTGCGTTTGGCGGAGAGGAGGAGCCTCGGACCCCTCAGTTGGGGAGTCCTGCGGGCGCGGCGGCGGGGGCGGGGGGCGGAGGAGGCGACTGCGTGGGGGGCAGCACGACGGTGAGCGGGTAGCTGCTGAGGATGACCTTGTGCTTGAGCGACTCCTCGTAGCTGGGCGGCGAAGCAGCGGCAGCGGCGGCGGCAGCGGGGGCGGGCGGCGGGGCGAGGGACCCGGCGGGCAGGAACAGCCCCATGCAGGGCGTGGGGTGCAGCGGGAACGGCTGGCTAGGCGACAGCGCCGGGGGCGGCCGCGGCTCCACGCCGTTCAGCGAGCTGAACACTGCAATCAGCCACTTAATATGTAAAGGCTGCCGTCACACGGACCCAGCAAGAAGGGGGAGACCCCTTCACACGCAACCGCCATTGACCGCGAGAAGGAAGGATTCGCGAGTCACACAGCTGTGGGTTCCGCCGGCCAAAGGCAGCCAGCAGGCAAACATCGCTTCAATGGCGCGTCCGAAAGGTCTAGTATGAAGCCTGCCATTTGGGCTAGGATTTAACCGTGCATAAGAAGTAAATCAGCCTGTCACGGCTTCATCCAATCGGGAGCTTGAGCGCCCCCAAGTGACAGAGGACATATAAGCTCCCGATTGGATGCAACTGCAACAGCTGATATGTCATGTGCATGACAAAATAAATCGTACTATAGAACGGTGTTCTGCTGGAGGTGGCGCTGACACGCGTCTGCGCCGCTGGTGGCGGGAGTTCGCGACAGAGCACCAAAGCAGCACGACTATACACGCCGCTCATGTGAATGCCTTCATTTAAACCAGTGCTTTGCCAGCAGACGCGCCTCTTTGAAGCGCTGCGAAGTGGCCCTAATTACAAGAGACCCATGTTTAATGCCCATAAGTGCATTCATCCACCCTTCCCCAAAAAGCACATCATACAACTCCAACACAAATAGAAAACGATAAAATACAATAACAAATTGCCATGGGGGAAAAAAGAAAGAAACAAAATTAGTCTGACAGTGCTTTGAGCTTGCGAATGAATGCAGAAAACAACTGCTCTGACTTTACATCAACAGAACGTCACAAGACTTGACTTCAAACAAGTAATTGTGCTGTAGTCTGTTTCTGTTTCAGGAAATAGAATGATAAATTTATTTTGAAGGTGGAAAGTTTCTTTGGGCTCATGCACAATAAAGCAAGAATTAAAATTCAAATTATAGAACACGAAATCAATACTTATCTATAATATAGAACAAAAATCACTTGAAATGAATACAGTGTGCATGTACATATTTGTTAAAAAGCATAATCATGACTTGATAATTTAATAAAAACTAATAATTGTAGAAAATTATAATACATATTTACATATTATTTACTCAAATACTGCACAGCATTTTTATTTCTGTACTGTGCTATATTTTGATGTAGACTTGTAGTATAATAGAATCTGGCTTGACTTCAAGTTCATGGATATTAACCAAGACCCAAACTTTAAAAGAAACTTTTGTTCAATTTATGATTTGTCACCCAAAAGATAAACAATGTTTGCTATTACTGTATACCATCTGTACAATCCCTAGTTACAGATTTCAGATTTGCAATTTACCTTTTACCCAGAAATTTATATATTTATTTGTAGATTCATAGGGATGCAGCAAAAGTGATTATGCGACAATCAATGAATATGTAAAAGAAGATAAGAGATTATAATTGAATGAATGATTGGAAAAATAGTACTAATCCAAAATTTTCATTTTTCTTTTCTCTCATTCATTTCTCTACATGCAGAAGTATTTGCAGAAGGCATGGAACTTCATGTTGTGACTGAAAATAGTGCACTATAAGGTCATTTGACTTCAAATCAGGCAACACCTTCTCTTTGATGAGTTTAAGAACAGTATGTGTCCTGCACATTTACTGCTCTTTCACTAAGGATTTCAGACGTCTGATTCAGGATGTTCACAGTGGATGGTTCACATTTTGTATTTGCCACTGGTATGGAACTGATGCAATTTATTTGTTTTGTTACTGATTAGGACTGTTTCTGTAATGAACTGAAGACCGAGAGGTGGAGGAAAGAGTGAAGAGGCAAATAATTTTCATTATTTTGCATTGAAAGAATGTGTTCACAGTCAAGTTGTTAAATAAGCATACACAAGCATAAATGGAATATGACACATTCAGGTTCAATGACTTTCTTTTGTAGTTTTTTGTGGTACATTGTTATTTTGCAAGGAATTTGGTTGTTAAATCTTTGAGGTAAATAACAGTTCAAGCCCACAGTTCTTGTTTAAATTATAACACATTTTGTATCACAATTATTCCTCAGAACATATTTGTACAGCTTGGTGAAACATTTCGGAAGTAAGAAAATTGTTTAAATCTCAACTGTTTTTGTCATATCTAATTAAAAGTTAAAACTTGAATTATCTCAGAATGAACTTTCTAGACTAGTGCTCTTTTCCACTAACTCATTCAATAAGCATAATGATATCTCACTTATGTAATACAATTACATCACAATGACAATAATAATTATTATTATTATAATAGAGTAATAATATTATCAGTTTTCAAATCTGTGGTAAAGTGATTTGAACTTTTGTACACTTGGTGGCTGAAGTTCATTCACTATTAATTAATAAAAAACTAGCACACACTCATTCAATCACACACAGCACCATAAAAAACAGATACATAAGAAATTATTTCTTAAGATAATTGTAATTACTAGAATATATTGTTGTTGTTTTTTATGAAAAAAGTAATTTCATTTGTAAAGTTTTGAATAGACTTAATAGAAGCCTTCAACGCAGATGAAAAGCCGCAGCTCAACAGAGGACACATGTAAGTGCTTGAAAAGAGCTGAGATTCATCGTTAGATATAAAGCACTTGGTGGATGTACCTCTGTAGGAGGCCACCCACGTGGCGGGCTGCCCGTGCGACTCCTCGAGGTCACGCGGCAGATCGGGCCGCCTCCGCCGCCGCCGCCACAGCTTCCCGCTGCGAACAGGAGGTGGTGCAATTTAGCACTCTACATTTTTAAAAAGGAGCATTTTGGAAATAGATTTAGCATCGGTGAGAAAATTATTATTAAGGGAGGACTCTGTGAGATAAAAATTATTTTAATCCTTTTTAGATTTTCCTATTAAAAGGGAAATAAAGGAAACTTATTTAATACTTTGCCATTTGTGAAGTTCAAGAAATACGAAAGCGTAAGAAGTAATCCGTGCGGCGTAGGTATAGGGCGTGTCTTTTCTCCCGTACAGCGAAGAAGCTGAGACCCCTTGAAATGACCCTGCTTTCAGGAACAGTTTGTTAGATTTAGATTTAGTTAAAAATCAGTAAAAACTATATGATGTATGGGGGAGAAGATAATCTGCACACATTTTCTCGAGTTCTAGAATCCCTTCCCATCATTTTAACTATAAATAGTTAAAAGATTAGTAAAAGAGAGATTAGCGACGTTTGAAAAACTAGACATTTTCGTTCCCGAGTTCTAGAAAACTTATTTGCAACGGTAAAAGAAATGCAGATTTTGTTTCCTGCATTGCTATCAAAATAGCTCGCCCTTACCTGTACTCCTACCACTACAAGTAAGAGAAGCGTTCAACAAAACGTGCGCATAGTGAAGCTATACAGTTACGTCCAGAAGAAAACAGGGGCTTTCTCAGCATTTGCTCAATGTATCAGAGAAACTGAACAAAAACCTGATCGAGATGGGGGTCATTGACCCGGAAGCTGAAGTACATTATTTGATTACAAGCATATTAAGTCTTTTAAAAAAATATACAAACAAATGTAAATTAATTCATTGCATCAATGTTTTGTTAAAATAAACATATTTTTCTCTTTGTTGTTCAGTATAGTCTCTATTTGTATAGAAACAGTTAAGCAGCAGTAAATATTTTACTTTTAACTTAAATGCGTGTACTGACTTCAATTGTTTAATGTCATCTGGCAATGCGTTTTAAAGAAACGTACATGTATTATATATGGATTTCTGGTAGTGAGCTGTTAGATACTGACACTTGATGAACGTAATTTCTACGACGTGTGTTTTAATTAAAAATATCAGTGTTGCATGAAAATATGTTCCCGCCGTTAAGTAAGTCAGTTTTGACAAATATTACAGATTCGTTAATAAATAGACAAGGCAATGGTAAGATTCCAAGCTCAATGAAGAGAAGTTTGCTGGAATCACAAGGATGGCATTTTTTCATTTTTCCAATAATTTTCTTTTGTAATCTAAAGGTCTGGGTAATACATGATGAGCTTCCAGAATATTATGCGATATCTCAGGCGGGAATGCACATATGCAAAATACACGCAACGAGCTGCATGAAAGCTGACAGAACTTGAAAGAATTCTGAATGCGTAACATAATGAACTTAATTTAGTGTTTAATTATGTTACGTATATGTACATTCCATTTGAGTTTTGAGTGAATTGAGAGACCTAGAAATTTTGTTACCTTAACATCAGCTAATTGCATATTGTTCATTTTCAATGGAGCATGCAATTGCTGCTTTGAAGTGCAAAAATGCATTGAGACCGTTTTTTCCTTCGGTAACTATTAATTTGTTAATACAAAACCAATTTGAAACTTCTGAAATAATACTATTTATTGTTTCTTTTTTTCAAAGAACATTCGTGTCGTTGGCAGACAAAATATACTTTTTTAATAGACGAGGACATGTCGTTTACGTATAATAGAAAGAGAATAGGACCTAAGTGCAGGCGATTGAATCTTGCGGGACCCCATATTAAATTGGGAGAAAATCGGAAAGATAAGTAAATAATGTCCTTTCGTGCCAGTACTGTAGTTCTACTCTTTGAGATGGATGTTTAAGGTACGAGGTTATCCAGTCTAGGGCGATACCACGAATTCCATAAGAAGGTAATTTTGCTAGCAAGATGTTATGGTCAATAACGTCAAAAGCTTGCGAAAGATCTAAAAATATTCCAATGAATGCTTCATTTTGGTCCATTGATGAAACATCTTTAAGAAAAGATTTTGATTTTCTAAAACCGTGTTGTGAGTCTGAAAACGCTTCGTTTTCCTGAGAAAAGTTTCCACTCCCGTATCGAAAAGCCTCTCTAATATTTTTGAGAAATCTGACAAAAGAGAAATGTGCCGGTAATTTTGAATTGCATGTTTTTTTCTCTTTTTTTAAGTTTCTTAATTTTCCCTGTTTTGAAAATATGTAGAAATATTCCTGTGCATAAAGAGTCATTGAAAATGTGAGTTAAGGTGTATAAACGCAGGTACACAAGTTTTCAATAAACAATGCGGAAATTCATCTAAACCAGATGAATATTTGTTTATTAGTTTACTGACTTTTCTCAGGATTTCGTTAGAATAAGTTTGGAATAAACATTGTGTCTAAAATGTTTTGGGAAGGGAATGATGTTGAATTTTGTTGTTTTAATCCCTTCGTGAGTTTAGCGGCGATTCTAGAAAAGTGTTGGTTGAAGAGATTTGCCACTTTTTTAGATTACTTGCTTTTCCTTCATTATCCTCTAAAAGAACATTCTCTTCTAAGTAACGAGATGATGTGGTCGTATATTTTACGATATTACACATTGCTTTAGTTTTGTTACTAGCGTTCAAAATATCCTGATTCATTTTCATTATTTTTGTTTGAACTGATTACTTTTCTTAAAATTATTTTGTATTCTCGGAAGTAGACATGGAAACCGAGTGATACATTATGATATTTAGAAATAATGTAAAGCGTACGTTTGTTTTTACACTATCTAATTCCTTGCGTGATACAAGTATTGTTTTCCGTGAAATGTTTCTTTTTCTCTTTTTGAGAGGAAAGCACGGGTTAAAGTACAACGAAAGCTATGAGAAAAATAGAGTACATTTTTGATTTGTGTCAATTTGTTATAAACTGTGTCCCAAGATTCCTTCAGCAGTAATTTTGTGTTAACGTTAGTGAATGCTCTGTTCACGCGTGTAACGTATTGGAATTAATTGGTTTTTTGGTATCAAAGACCCACAATAGAGGGATTCTGGCTACATCACGTGTTAGAAGATGTTTTTCCTTAATCGAAAACTTCAGAAATATACTACACCAACCGTCTCAATTACTATTTTTTTCAGCGTTTGTTAATATTTTGCATTTTTAGTACTTTGCTCAAATCTTCCATCTCTAAATATTGTCAAACAGTACTACAGACCCCCACTAACAATTCTTATTTTCTCGTATACTACTTAGAAGAGAAAACGTAGTAATTCTGCGGAAAGAAGAGCTGATTTTTCGTCAAAAACTCGCATTGTAAATCGTGATACCAAGAAAGTTGATAAGTATTGTTCCTGTATGTAGTAAATTACTTCCCCTAACACTCTAAGCCCTCAGAATCATCTCTGTCTTAATATACTTTTTTCATTCATATTCTTCTCTTCAGTCATATTCACATACACTTTTTTTTTCTTCACAAAGCAAATATTACTTTAAATTTTGCTGTAACTGCCTGTACTTCATGCCCCCTTTTTTATCATTTAAATGTATATTTAAAGTTAAGAATAAAGAATATGAATAAAAATATAATACATACCAATTACAAAATAGTTTTATTCCTAGGTACACCATTGCTCCTATGGTCATCACGATGATACCAGGTATGATGAGGTCTCGAACAGGATCAAAAGATCTCGCTGAAATGAAATGTCTCTATTAATAAACAAAATTATCTTGATTTTATTAACTTTAAATAAATAATCCATGTTGGTGTTTGTATATTTGCTATATATTATTTATTTTCTGAAAATCTATTACAAATGTAATTTATCAAACCTGCTTAACGAACAGAAATTTAATTATAAATGCCTCGTATCAAGCATTCATAATCCAAACATCGACAGTATCGTACATCGCGTACTTTTTGAGTTATTTCAAGTTGTCAAGTTATATGGGACACCTGTATAAATATGCATATATGCGCGCTGCAGAATAAAATTGCGCTTCATTTTAATTCAATTGCTATTCAAACTGCGCTCGATTTGCGCGCTTCACCGTTGCCGCGTGATGCAGGGCAAAGCCCAGGAGAACCGTATGAACGCGCGCGCGCGCGCGCGCGCGCGCGAAAGAGAGAGAGAGAGAGAGAGAGAGAGAGAGAGAGAGAGAGAGAGAGATGAAGAGAGATGGCGAGAGATGAAGAGAGTGAAGTAGACAGACACAGAGGGATAGAGACGGCGCTCGTAAATAAGAGTGGTAGAGACAGATACAGAGACGCAGAGAGACGGACGGCGACAGAGAGATAGAGGCAGAGGGGATAAGGAAAAACCGACGATATATATAGAGTCAGAGCGACGCGCGTAAGGGAGAGAGAGAGAGAAAGGGGCGGAGGACAGCGACGCTCGTATGTAAGAGAGAGAGAGAGACACACACACACACACAGGGAGAGACAGAGTGACAAAAAGATAGAGACAGACATAGGAGAGAGAGACAAACAGTGAGGGACAGAGATAGAGACACGGAGACGTTATATTTTTCACAGTGAACATAAAAGTCCCGGATAATGCCGGTTATTTTGCTAGTACAGATATATATATATATATATATATATATATATATATATATATATATATATATATAGAGAGAGAGAGAGAGAGAGAGAGAGAGAGAGAGAGAGAGAGAATTTTATACCTGATGTCGCAACACACAAATTCGTAACAAATTTGTCTTGTATAATCTTTGAAATAATACAATGCGATATAATGTTACATAACGCTCCCGAAACTGTGACGAGCTCCTTGATGAAGGGTGAAAGACTGATAAGAGTGAGTCGTCGGAGCTTTTGCGACCAAATACTAATATTGTATAATTGTGCTATGTGCGTTGGCAGCACGAGAAAGGACCTTGTGGCAACGGCGCAGGGTTTAGTGCAGAATGGAAGGAAAGTAGAGCGCATGACACGAGAAGGATACGTGGGCGGGGACAAGTTAAAACAGAAATATTTTTTCGTAATTTTGGCGGCAGGAAGACGAAACTTAAAGTACATTTTGTAAATACCAACTTTTAATATGTTCTTGGTAATTTATTTTCATACTTACAAAATATTGGTTTTGATAAGGGACAGGAACGGATGAAGACTAAGATTCAGAGAGGTTATCTCCGTGGTTGAAGAGTCAGGATATATAAATGATGTATAAATTCAATAACTCGGACGTGAGAGAAAAAGAAAAATTTTTTTTTCAAATATTTCGACTCGAAGTTTGAGTTACCGAACAGCGTAATGAGAGAGGGTAGCAAAGGGAAGTGGACAGATTTCGAGTGAGTTTCCGAGTTACACACTAGGTTTCCTTTTTCACCAGTTCACGGGGGAATTTGGAGAGGTTAGCGACGAAGCCAACGTGTGCATTTGTGGGTGTACGTACTGTAGAAGCTGGTGTCGTCGAGCAGGTAGCAGCGCCGCGACGCCTCATCCCAGAGGAGGCCGCGCTGGCAGCGGCACGTGCGCGCCTCGGACGCGCTGCACTCCATGTGCTCGTCGATGCGCAGACAGTCCTCGTTGCTGCGGCACTTCTCCCCGTACTCGTTCGCTGCAACACCGAGGCCCCCCAAAGAGGACATGAGCTGGCGAAAGAAACACGCACTATACTTCGATTAAGACTTTGGGATGGCTCTTGGGCAGCTGTGGCGCTGTCGTCTAATCGAGAGCTTCAATGTCACTATAGTGATGTGACTACAGTGACGTTCCATATTGGATGATAGCGTCACGGCTAACCAATTGTCTCCGGACTGAATGTTGTAAACGAAGTATACACATTTGCCTTCACTTGTCAGTGACGTTTCTAGATTTTGTTACCGTTCACTTTTATTCCGTTCGACGAACTAGAGACCTAAAAATTCACAGGAACACATCTCGTAACGTAGAGGATTAGTCCGGCTTACAAACAACCATCACTCCAAATATTTACACATCACCGATAAGCAAGTGGAGTAAAATCCTCAGAATGAGTTCAAATTCATTTTAAAATATAGAGCAAGTTATTCATTCAATTGAGTAATTTAAAAAAATGAAGCACTCGTGATGTTTTCTCAAAAATGGATTATTTTCTCATTTATGACTCCGTTACGCCTGCAATAGAGTCGCCATCAACCTGCATTACTGATAGGATACGCGGGTTGCTTACTTTTCAGGCGTTGATGATTTCGAAGTGGAGCTACAATTGAGACCTACGGACTTGCGAAGTATTGTCCGAAATAATTATTTGGTGAACCTATTTATTTTTGTTCAATGATAATTAATGAACGGGATTATGCTTTAAAAACTGACACTTAAGACCTTACTTCTTTAATTTTTATTCACTCGTTTCCATTTTAAGAATGAAATAAAATATATTTATATCTTCATATTCATTTTCATCATATTATGTACATTTATTTGTTGATTTTCAAAGAACGTTAATATTCGTCCTCATTTTTTTCTCTCCACTTGTTCAGTTTAATTCTTCATCGCCCGCTACAAAGGCCTTTCTATTAATTTGGACACATGGACAGAACATTGTCTCTGCTATCAATATAATAATCATGAAAATTACAGTAATTGTATTGACATATATAGAAACATAATATTTTTACTAATATTTTAGTCATCTCTTCCAACTTTCTTTTATTCAAGCAAATAAAATAACACTTATTATTTTTCGCAAAAATCTCGAAAATGGCTACGAAATCAACTGACATGAATTTACCGTTTCTGAGAGCAAAACGATTTTCTACTAATATTTTGTGGTTTGTTTCCATCGCAACCTTAGATTTTGAATAATTAAGAATCAAAATTGTCCCTGGAAGGTTGCAACAATACAGTTATTTATAGCTACTCGCAGAAACGAGGATGTTAACAACGGTGATCGTAGCGAGTTCGGCTGGGCATAGCCGGGCGTGACGAAACAAATTACGAAGAGCAGTGTGAGGAGGTACAAAGCGGGATTGGGTACCACAAAGGACGGCACGAGGGGAGTGGAGTACACTTAAGGGTGTCGCAGAGAATCAGTTACAAACTTCTAGCTATGTAGTTTATAGCAAATAGAGGGGTCTATTCTGATCATTTTTGTCAATGAATATGTGGGAAAATTCATACAACAAATTTACACCCATGACAGTAGCCCCTAATTGATAGGCAACTCGACATACGTTGGTGTTTAACAGGATAATCTTTGACTGCACTAGAATGTGACCTGCAAGACATCGGGGCATATTGGGTTGCATACCAATCAAGGGCAACGCCACTATATGAAATTTCTCACTTTATGTTCATCGGCAAAAAATAATTATCTCCAGCCCCCTACACGCGTTATTAAGTTATGACATTTATTATGAGACGCCATATCAAGATAGAATTGATTTCTTTTCCTACACTACGATTTAATTATAGTAACAAACTATATAATAACATTATTTTCAGTAGCAAAAGTGCTTGAACTTTTCTTTAGCTTCGGGTATGCCAAACGCAACACTCTTATACTTATGAATGTTTTCCTAAAATCTGCGCATCCTTAAGAATTGTAACTAACATTATTACAGAACACTCGAGTTATCAAAATGATTAAGTTTTATTACAGTAACATCCATTTCCCTCTTTTTTCCAAACATTAACTTCGGGAATATCACAGATTTGTTTAATATTGGTAGGAAAATTGTAAAGGAAAGATTGGAGATGATCTTCACAAATATTTATTTGAGAAGATTTTAGAAGTGATTTGACGTTGGCGTTTGAAGTTAAAAGTACTTCTAATTTATGAAAGATTACTGTGTAGCGTTGGAATTATGTGGTATAATAATTATATTTAGTGAGGTATTTTTATGCCCCAATATATATATTTCGGATTTCGGAACATTAAGAAAAAAGCTTCCTCATATTATTGTTATTGTTATTATTATTATTATTATTATTATTATTATTACTATTATTATTATTACTTTTATAATTATGTAAGAATTATCTTTATTTGAAATGAGTTTCAAATAAATGGTTAGTACCAACTTCTCTCATTGAAAAAAAACCTCTCTTAACATTTTTCTATTCACGTTGCTTGAACTCTTCTCAGCATTGTGGGATGCAATTCACAGCTATAGAACAGCGGTGACCTTCAGCAAATATTCAGATAACGAGCTTATCGCCACTAGGAATTATGTCTTTGCGACAGTCACTAATTTCCTCTCATTTCTAATGCGTCTTGCCACTAGAATATCACACATTGCACACTTTGTGTATTGTAAAATAATGTGGTAATCAGAATAAATAATTATATAAAGGAGTATAATAATAAAGTAAGTCAGTGATGCAATGTTATAATTTTACAACTTCATTATAGTTCTGTTTCCCCCATTCTCTATTGATAACAAGTGGTAGACTATATTCAACAAAAATCAGTTTTTTGGCAAAAAGGCTGCACTATTCCCAAGAAGATTACACCATCAAATAAATTAGTTTTTAGAAAGTGAATCCTCTAATATAATCACAGTTACAATGGTAGTTAAAATTAACAGCTGTATCCTATTAAAATATTTTACGTCCAAAAGAAAATGTCATGATATTATGCACCTCCACCACGCACATTATTCCGGATTAGTTCATCAACAACGACCACATTTATAATGAGCAAACTTAATGTTTCATAATAGAATACTTTTCTCCGACTGTTCTTTTTCCATTTCATACAGACTGGATATGAGAACATGACAAGTTCCCAGGACAGTAAATACGAACAATTTTGCCCCCAAAAAGGATGTAAAGCAAGAAGATATTAAAAAAGTAATTCGGGTTGTTGGTTAATGTGCCCAGGCAATATCATTTTGAGAACGCTTCCGTATTGTTTTGACATGTATACGAATTTTTGTTTTCTTTTATTAATTTTAATTAGTACTATTTTATTAATTCATGTTTGAATTTAAATCTTGAAAACCGTTGATTTTTAAATCTATCATAATCGTTTTTGTTTTCGTGTCAATTTCTTTCAACAATATTTGTACTATATGTTTCCGACTGATAAATGCTCATCTTGATGCAGATTTCTTCAAGTTTTTCAGCGATCTAGAGAGAATGCTGAGATGGTCATTTGCTTCTGAACAGTAATCTCGTTTTTGCCTCCCACTAATTCAGTCAACCTTAATAAGTTGAGTTCAATTTGCTAATTGTGTGAAATTTTGTTAGCATTAGTATACAATCAAATCTGTAGTTCGTCGATGCAACAACTACGTTCTTTATTACTCAGGAGCAACATTTTCTAGTTTTCAAATGTTGCCAACCACGCTTTTTTTGTTATTTAAGGTCGCATCAATGATAAGTTCCTTAGCGACCACCGTTGCATTTAACGGTATGGTAACTGTAAAGATGACATTGGATGATGATAAGGGGTGAAAGGACGAACACAAATACAACTATGCCCGAGGCGGGACTGGAAACCGTGATCCTTTGGACCGAGATAGCTACGGCACTAATGCCTTAACAATCTCGGCCACCCGGACTGGCACCAACCACTCTTCTTCGTACATCGTATTCATAATTTAGCTATGTGTAGAATAAGAGTGGGGGCGGGATTCTGGAGCTCCAGAATACGTACTAAGAATATACTTCCCCCTACATCGCCTAGAATTTTTACTGATTTTCATGACAGGCAATTTAAATTAAAATAATTTTCGCATTGAGAGTAATTTGAATATGTATGTATTAAGTTTTATTTATGTTTACATCTTTATAAGCAATCTAAAGAATCAATTACCCTCTAATCTGTTTGAAATAATGGATTCGTTTTCGATCGAGAGCGCAGTGCTGGAGGAAGTTGCATACCTACGCAGGGGAAGAGTCCCGAGTGGCTGGGCTCGCAGACGCAACGGTCGTTCTTGCACGTGTAGCCCGGTAGGTTGACGCACGCCATTGAATCCTCGCAGAATATGACACCTGCAACACACACACAGCTCATGAAAAGACGGGCAGTTTGCAGGTATCCTTCAACTCGGCGATGTCGGTATCTGGAAGAACCCTGGCTAACTGCATGCCATAATCAAGTTTTAAGGGTATAAGAAGTTAAAGGTATGAGAAGATAATGTAAATTAAGGTACATCAAATTTAACCTTCCGTTTGTCTATTTCTCTCTAACACGTGTTTTTAAAATTTTCAAAATTTATGTATTTGAAAATAGTTTTATCAAATGTGGTATCACAATTTTCATATTCCTGTTTGTGTTTTTATAGTTGAATTTGTAAAATGTAACAATTTTTAAATTAAATTTACAAATACACTTGCTGAATTTAATTGTAAATTTGGTTTTCGAAATTGCCGTACCTTTAATTTTAAATCGTAATGACTTGCTTATCTACGAATTTATACGATTCCGCAGAATTTCGTTAATTCTTTGCAAGCATAAACAACATTACAATTTAAAACCTCAGGTACGGTATAAAACAAATCCCCGTGGCAAGTCGCACAAAAGAATCGGTTGATGTATTAAATTCCATTGATGGTATAAGCAATTATTTAATAAATTTAACTTATAAATGGGAGAAGCGGAACCGCACTTGATCTACCAAAACAAAAATTTTGAATGTGTCAACCACTTACTACGAACATTTTGTGGTTCAGGGAGTAAGAAGACCAAGGCCGGCGACGCGTCAGTCACAGAAATAGCTGCACCAAAGTTTACTATGAAATTTGGTTTGGGGCAACTGTAAATCAGTGTGGTGCTGTCATTTCTTCTTTTCGGTGCTGGGACATGGAAAGTAATATATGAATATGACATACTGGCAGGCCACAGTTTGGAGCCGAGAAACTTCTCACCAATGCATCCCTGTGGGTGTGGGCCCGTGGACCCCCAGCTCGAGCACATCAATCAACAAATTACGGAACTTTGGATGTCACAGCATGCCGTTGTCTCATGAAGTTTGAAAGACCGGAGTAGTTAACTACATAATAGAAAAATATCTATTCCCCCGCAGGAAATACGTGTTGTGAGAGATCACTCGATGAGGTAAACTGTTAACCGATATCTCCGGAATACAGTAACAGAATTCAGCTAATATGCTGTCATTAACTTCAGTTTCTACGAGACCCGTTTCATATGCCTCGAGAACAGTGTTGTTAACAACAAATGTAAGAAAAATAATTATATCGGACCTTAGTATCAGAGATTGATTGAAGAACGGGCAAATTAAAAATTGTCTATGCACCAAATCAGAAATCCAAAAATATTGTTTATCCACTTGTGTTACTATAGATGTATCTGGGAAGACGACTGCTGGTTTCTGCTAGTATTTAATAAAACGTGATCAATTCATGTACATTAAATAAAACTAATTTTAGTAAAAATCTATGTTCAACATTACATAACTTTATGCTTAGTGTCCGTGTCAGGTATATTCACCTACCGCGCACATGGTTCTGGCTTTGATTTCCAATGGGGACTCGAGTTTTTGTATTAGTTCTTTTTTTAGACAATTGCTGGTAATGAAATTCATACATGGCAAAAACGAACTAGGTTTCGAAAATACGGCGAACCGCACTCCAGCACTTTGCAACAAGCACTATTGACACGTTTTACACTAGTTAATTTCATAAGCTTAGGTGTTATTGCAGCCACAAGTGGTGATGATAACGAAATATTTTTTACGTCGAAAATTTCACTACTCTGGTAAATATTGTATCATGAAAGATCTTCCACACAACACATTCCTAACGACGTTCACAGAATAACTCAGAAATAGAATAATTGCAGGTTCTGTCGGGAAGATCATTGCACACACCATGTGCGAGGGGAAGGGCAGGAAGAAAGAGTTAAACGCAGAACATGCAGAAAAAGAGCTTAAGAGTGTGAGATAGGTTCGCCTGTGGAGCTCTCCGGCTTATGGGACGCCGGATAGATTGTTCGTTGGGAGCTCTTTGATTTCAAAATGATTTCATGAACATCGATGTTGCTGCAATATCTTGAATAATGAATGTCATTAAAAGGCAAATGTATATTCTTAACTTATACGATTTTTTTCGATTTTCTGAGGTTGTGCAACCGTGCATCCTACGCACGAGCAGCCACTGGCTAGAATTCTTCTCCAGCGATTGAATTCGACGCTACAACGCTTCACCGACCATTTTCGACACCGTAGCTGGTGCCGAAAATTAGACACTGGCAAAACTCGATTTCTATAACCTTTCGGCCAGATACGCTGGAGAAACCGCGGCAATGCTGGCTCTGAGCTAAATCAGCCGACAGGAATTCCGAAAAGACAATAGTTTCATTTTGAGAAGTCTTCTGCTATGGAGTTATGGAGTTTTACAAAATATGGTTTGATGATTGCATAATTCAGCGACTGACATTCCAAAGCTTTCAGATTGTTCTTTTTTAATGGCCGAATAGAGGTCATGGGCCTTGTAACCCGAACATTCACAAAAAAAGAGAAAAATGGACAGAATATCAGTGCTTTATTTTCGAAAATAAAATTCCAGCTGAACAAGAACATACTTAATCATGTTGTAAATCATTAATATATATATATATATATATATATATATATATATATATATATATATATTATCACACACTTGTTAACTGTAATTACGGGTTCTCATCAAACGTCAAATCGGAGTACTTCCGGGTAAGTTTGCAACATTTTTTCCGGAGTTGAATGTGGAAAACGTTTCAAATACTATGTGCTATCTGAAGTAAGACTCATTTATTTGCGAACACTGATTCTTTGCTGCTTTTTATAAACACACCCAGGTGAATAAATATGCCAATTACTTTGAAGGCTGCGGTATAAATAACACAATTGACAACAGAAACGTTTCACTCCAGAGCGACAAAATCTTGGCACCCACATGACGTCGGAACGGCGCTCCGGAGAAGGCGCGTGGCAGGCCGATGAATGATCCCCGAAGCGGAGCGCTCGATTCGCCCACCTGTGCATACGCAGCCGCCATAAAGTGCGTCCGCCTAGCGCGGATGACGTACGCGGCAAATAGCTCAGGCGGCACAGCCCACACAGCCGCGCGCGCACGCGCTCACGCCGCGTGCTGAGGTCCCCGCGCCAGGCGCCGGAGGTTTAATGACACGAATTTCCCTTTGGATGGCCCTCCTCTACATCGTTCGTTTGAGTTTTCTGCTAACAGGTCTCCGAGAAGCGCACTAGAGCTGAGGTGGGCATTCCGTCAGCTGAAATTCATTTCTTGCACTAGTGGTAACAGTGCCAAGAATATGATTCATACAATGTGAAAATAGCAGTTTACCACTAGCTCGTTTGGCTCTTTCCGCTTGAACTCTTGTCTTTGAGACGAAGGCACTTACCCGCCGTGGCAACAATGTTGAGGTTGAGCGCCAGTACGGAGGCAGCGAGGGCTCCGCTGTGTCGCATCATGCCGGAGGCGGGCGCGACTCGTAGGCGATGGACGTCGGGGCGTCTTGGGGAGACAGACGAGAACGCGTCGCACTCGACTCGTCAGTTCCAGGTTCCGGCCTCGGACGCAGCAGCCAGAGGAAACGTGTCTCACGCACCACGTCCGACCAAAACGAGCGTTCGCCCTCCCTAAGTGGCGTATTGATCGCGGCGCGGCGCCCTCTACCCCCTCCGTCGCGGGGTGGCGCCCAGCCCAGCCCAGCCCCGCTCCGCTCCGCTCCGCTGGGGCACTCGCAGAGATTGATTGAGAGCGGGGCGCCCTCGCCGCGCGGTGACGTCGCCTCCAGGCGAGGGTGTCAAGCCGCTTCGATGATTTATTGCGCATGCAATATCTCCTGTCTCCAAGACGATTTAAATATTAGCACTTTTTCGATATTGCCAATTTAATTTATCGTCGCTCGATTTATTCTTGTTTAGATGGCTTTTCTACATATAATTCTGAATATAAAGATTTTGGCTTCAAATTGCCATCTGATATCTTCTAAAGTAGTAAAGGGAAGCCCTGGGTGAATCTTTGCCGTGTGTATTTCCACGAATTGCGGGTTCCCAGGTTAAGTTTGAGAAATTGTTTTGAACTGTTGGCTGAATTGCTCCTAATGTGCATTGGTAATACTGTGAGCATGTTAAGATTCCTTACCATGACGTGATGTATATGTACTATCTGTGACTTACAACGTAGTGTTTTTATGATTTATTTTAGAGACGATCAGTATCAATCAGTATGTGTTGGAGTGTGTGACGTGTAGATAAGATGTGACCCTGTGCAATTACATTATATTTACTTAACTATATTTTGTAGATATTGTTCGTAATTTTTGAAGAATTTAGTTCACACGGAACGTACAGTGGAATGGATGTACAGATTTTCTTGGTGGTTTCTCATTCGATGTAAATGCTGTTATCTAACGGTGTCGTGACGGCGACACTTCTAGTCAACATTCCGCGGGTTTAGGTTGACGAGAACTGACAGAATGACGGGTCCTATGGCGAGGAATAGGTGCAGTTTTTCTTGACAACAAATTAAATTTAGATCTATTAATTACACGGAAGAGGAATTGAAAATGGACATGCATTTTTATTTACGTCGTAAAGTGCTATTCGGAGTGATGATTGTCTTCATGTTTTGTTTGGGTCTTTCCTCAATTTTGGCACAGCTGGGAGATGTTTCGTATGCAATGTCAACTGAAGAACGCCTCGAGTTGAAGTGAGTTGTTTTTTATTACAATAGTGACAGCTTTCCTTTCGAAATACCTTTTTTTATCTTGACAAGTAGATTTATTTTTGGTATGTTCTTTTTGCTGCCTTTAGTAGGCAGACAACACAAGTTGATTTATTTTTGGTATAAATGTTCTTTTTTCTGCCTTTAGGGAGGAGGCTCGAGATATGTTTTATCATGCGTATAGAGCATACATGGTCAGTTATATTAACGTTTAATTATTTTTATTCATTACCTTAAGTATGGTCCTGTCTTACTGTGATTTGTTGAACAGGAAAACGCATATCCTGCTGATGAGTTGATGCCTTTAAGTTGTGGCGGTAGATGGAGAGGTACAGGCCCAAGCCGTGGGGACATTGATGATACTTTGGGAAAGTAAGTTTTTAATCAACAAACACCTTGTTTATTAAGTATGGAAGCTCATTCTAATTGTTTTTAATTTCCCTTCTTTTCTGTTTTAGTTTTTCCTTGACATTAGTGGATGCAATGGACACATTAGTAGTAAGTAATATTAATTTATTCTTTGTTTTAGTACATGAAAAGTATTACTACTATTTTACATAAATGTGTGTTTCAGGTTCTAGGTGATCTCGAAGAATTTGACCATGCAGCCCAGTTGGTTGTGCAAGATGTAAACTTTGATAAAGATGTGATAGTGTCAGTTTTTGAAACCAACATTCGTGTTTTAGGGTTGGTTATCTTCATTCTATAAATAGGGCTTATCTATCTCTACCTTCCTTCAATTCAATTGTTACATCAAATTTATGTGTATATTCCAGAGGCCTACTCTCAAGCCATATATTAGCAGAGTACTTGCAGCAAAGGGCAGGCATTATGCAGTGGTATAAAGGACAGCTGTTGGATCTGGCCAAGGATCTTGGTTTTCGTTTGTTGCCTGCATTTAATTCCACTACAGGAATTCCTCATGCAAGGGTAATGAATAACTTACATTATTTCTCAGAGCTCATTCTCTAAATGATGATGGAAACTTGTTTTATTCTTGTTGAATGTCTTAGTGGGTTCCATCAATTCAATCTCAGTATTTTTTATTGATGGGATGCACCATTAATTTTAATTATTGTTCTATATTTGTTTCAAAAATTTACCTTTCTAACAATCAGTCTGCTTTGTTCATTTTAACAATTAAAGTGGAGAATTTGAAACACCCTTAGAGATAAGTAAAGGGAAGTCAATATTTTAGTTGCTTTACTCACAATTTCCCTTGTGTTTGTAGACCAATTTACTTATATCGCTGAGTTGACACTTTGCTATTAATTTGGAAGAAAAAGATGATTTACAGGCCTTCAGTCCTTGTGATTAACATTTACTGTGATGCTCTGCTCAACTCTGCCCCCGGCAGGTATCATCTGTTAAGTTTCAGTCAATTAGGAGCTTGATCATCACTATAGTGATGGTTAAGGAATTGCACTCACTCAGTCACTTCTGCTAAATCCAATTTCATCTATCTTAACACAGAAAACCCTGACATCCTCATTGTTGAAGTAATGTATTTTCGTGAATGATGCATTGTTGTAACGGACAGTAACACATATTTATATAAAGTACATTAATTCAGAAATATACTGCTACAGTTATTTCGATGATGTCATTTACGGTTATCGAGAACTTGTGTTTTGAAAATTCTGTGATTTTACAATGGACAAAATTGGTTGATACTGTTAATGATGTGTTTATATATTTTCTTCCATATGGAGTCAATAACTCTGAAACTTAATATAACACTTTAAAGAATGTACTACATTATTTATAGGGCTATATTGCAATTGAAGGTTTTCATCAATTGTTATTCAATGTTGTTTTGAAGTGTCCTTTCAGAAGGATGGCAGGGTAATATATGGTACTATGTTATACATAGATAATGGGCACTGTTAGAACTTTTGGAGTTCATTTAGAATTAAACAAAGATGAAATACCAAAATGTGGTATGAATGAAACATTACACGCTCCTCTAAATTTAATTGATGATGTAACAAATTATGATTCGGGTGCAGAAGAAAATCCAAATGTAGATTATTTACCAGCAAGTCGAGTAAATGCTAGAGTGCTTTGTGATATGGACATTTCTGTGACAATTTAGGGACATCATAGATTCAAATAAATTGTTCCTCTGTTGTGATACCATTCTGCCGATGAATAGATGGCCCCATTCTTTAGAAGACATGACTGCAAATAATTCATAAGAGGAAAACCATATAGATATGGATTAAAATACTGTTTTGGAAGTACCAGTGTTGGATATACTCTTCCGCTCAAACCCAACCTCAAGAGCTGGCACATTATGGCATGATAATGACCTGCACGAACACTTCCACATGTGCCATATCAAATTTTCTTTGATAACCTGTTTACCAATGTTGAACTACTACATCATCTAAAGAAGAAGGGTAATGGAATCAATAGGAATAATACGAGGAAAGTGAGTTTACATCTGCATATAAAATTATACAGGAAAGGATATTATATAAAGATTGTTTTGACTCAGCATCTGGTTTGCTCATGCAGGATCAGTTTGTTGCAATGACAACAGTGTTGTTACAAACTTTGTCACAGTTCAACTATTGCGTTCTGTAGAAAGATTTCCCAGGGAAAAAGAAACGAATTAGCATACCCAAGTCTAAACTATTGCATTTCTATGAAGCATGTATCAGCAGACATCATGCTGATCAAAATGTATTCCTTTATAGTTGTTTAACAACAGAAAAATAGTAGTACATTCCATAGTCACTGCAGAGGGATCTTTCCCTGGGATCTTTAGAAACCCAAAGAAGACACCGTACATCTGACATTTCGCAGTCAAATCGCCACCAAAATACAGGAATATGACAAAGGATGACTTCTAATAGAGGGCACAACAAGATTCTCGATTTAATGGAAAGAAACATGTTGCTGATTTACCTTCGGGCAAGAAAACTCAAAATAAGTAACAGAAATGACAAAATTGCCCCTACAATATGTCTAAAATGTGATTAACTCTTTCATGTTTGTAGCTATAGTAGCTCATCATACAGTAGCAAAAAACTATCTATAAGGTTTTTTTGGTTATTTCTTGCAGTAATTTGTAGTCATAACCACAAAACTAGCTTTTCTTCTCATTCATTTAAAAATACTGATACCCAAACAAGTTATATTATCCAAGTCTTTACCTTCACGTGAAATATCTCTGTTGTCCTGATGTCCTTCTGGAAGGACACTTGCTTTGGAAATACTAACAAAAATACAAACTCAAAATTCTTTTTATTTTCTTTCTAATGACATTATTGCAGAATTCTAATATCATATAACACCAAAAAAAAAAAAAAAATCAGAACTATCTGGGTTAATGAGTTCTGTTACTAAATAAATATCAGTTCAAAATGTTCTTAATGCTATGCCATTAACCCATATGATATGGTAGATCCAATACTACCCCTTGTTATTGAGAGATTCCTCTCAAAAATCCTCAATTTCCCACCATCTCCTCTATTGTGAATTTCTCTTTTGTGTAAAAAACTTAAACTGCCAGTTTAAGCAACTTCCTTAAGTTGTATTCTATTCTGTATTCTAATGATTTTCACATGCTAAATTCATAAACCAACTGTAAGGCTATTTCTGCAATGTTAGCTTATTTAATTTCAGTTTAGAACAATATTTTGTTTGAAGGTAGTAGTTGCAAATAATTGGAGACTTTAATGGAGTCCTGTAGAGGATTTAGCATGTAGACTTCAGAAAATTTTGTAGTCCAAGTAGTAAAGATAAACTTAAATGTTTATCTTCACTACTTTGACTTGTTTACCCCTTTCTAGTCGTTTCACTTCTTTGTTTTCTATGAAGTGGGGTTCTATGTGACAGTCAAACAATTAGACTTGCATTTGCTGTGTCTGTTTAATTGTGCTGCTGAACGTTTTCGTCGACAATTTCCAGCCACCTTACTTGCAATGTACGTATTTCAGGTAGATTACACTCGTTATCAAGTCATCTGTTTGTCCATTTACACTTGTTCCATTTACATTTACAGGCTGCTGAAGTAGGAATTGCTATATGTATGATTGTTTTAATTGTGTTAGCCTGAACCAGCAAATGCACAAAAAGGGTCCATCTGAAACAGCATCTGACCAACGTTGATGCCAGAGATGCTCTGAGAAGAGGTGCTTGTTTGTTTTTTGATTCCTGCAGGAAAAATAAAATCCCCTTCAATACAGGACAATGCATAGCAAAAATATTTATCAAACTTGAAAAAAAACAACCCACAATATTAATTTATCACGATAGAAAAAACTCGTAGAGATTATTAAAACCATAATTTACTAATACTAACCTATTCTACCTACTTTAACAAAAAAAACTTCATTATTTAAACTTCACTACTAATCTAATACACAACACCAGATTTTCAATTCTGTATTTGCACAATAAATATTAAATGGTGCTTAATGTTTGTGCAATCATTTGAAAAAATTTTAATAAGATCTTGACATCGCCATATTACTCGCAGCTTTTGTCTTGAGTATTCGACTTTGTAATATTATCCTTAATATTTTGTGTATTAACTACACTCTGATTCTTCCATTATTTGTTCATAAAACCATCTGCCTCTTAATGTTGCTACATTACACATTCACAACGTGGTCTGCATACATGCACCCTCTGTAGTATTAATGGAGCTCTCAATTTCTGATGTGCAAAGCAAGCAATTCACTTTCTCCATAGTTGCTTAATTCTCCCTACCGAGCAGTACATTTGATGCCATTGAAACTCTCTGCATATCCAGTGATGTGTGCTAGACATCCTGAGCTTTTATCTTCTATGTGTTCCTGACCTTGTGGTAGGATCTATGCCGTTCCCAGAGGACCTTGCTTGAAGTACAATCTTTGAATATCTTTTTGAACTACATGACTTGCTTTGACTCATAATATTGAATAACATTGAAGTTGTGATCTAGAAAGCAAGAACTCTGAACCAAATGCTGCCAGTGCACAATATTATTCGAATATTGGATTTTTAAAGTGTAGTGTAGCGTAGTTAAAATGTAGTTAAAAAGTGTTTAATCTTTATGGAATAAACAGATCTTGAACTTGAATTGTATTTATTTTATACACTTAAATAACAAAGCATTGCTGCGGCTGCTAGTTAATTTGAAAACTGTAGTAGACAATGGCTCTCAGGAAAATAATAGGGAGATATTAGGAACAAGGACAGAGCAGCAGCATTAGTTGGAAGGAGAGTTTAAGAGCAATTTAACAAAGTGATAAAAGATACTTGCTCATCAGAACAGATTGATAAAAATGTTATTTTCTAAGAAAAACGAGACAGAAAGTAACTGGATTTTTAAGTGATTTCTGCACATTTTTAGGGAGTAGATATTTTGAAGAATATTGAGATCGCGCGGAGATGGTGTAACAGTTAGCGTACTGGACTGTTGAACCCAAGTTGGCGGGTTCAAACCCGATCGAAGCCGTGGATTTTTAAGGGCGAAAAAATTTTGCGTATGCCTTCCTTTGGAGGGGAAGTAAAGCCGGCTGTCCCATGTTAGAAGATTTACTTGCATATAAAAGACCCTCAAGCCTATATAATGCCTCTGAGCTAAATTGAAATCGCCTGTTTCTCGCCCAAGAAATACCTCCTTTCTCTGCTAGTTGGTGAAAGGACCGTAACGATTTGTAGTGGTAAGACGGAAGAGCGGGTCTGATGGCCCGAGTCTCGCCACGTAAAATAAGGTATTAATTCAATTCAATTCAATATTGAGGTAAAGCAGGAAATTCTGACTCTTCAAAAGTTACAATGCTATGAAAGAAAACCAGGTCATCATTTTTCCGAAATGTTCTACAAACCAATTGTGAACAATTGTGGCTCAGTAACATGGTGCATTGTCGTCCATAAAACTTCCATCCTTATTTGGGAACGTGAAGTCCATAAATGGCTGCAATTGGTCTCTAAGTAGCTGAACATAACCATTTCCAGTCAATGATAGGTTCAGTTGGACCAGAGGGCCCAGTCGATTCTACGTAAAAACAGCTCACACCATTTTGGAGCCACCACCAGCTTGCACAGTGCCTTGTTGATGACTTGCGTCCATGACTCTGTGGGGTCTTCACCAAACACAAACCTTATCGTTAGCTCTTACTAACTGAAATTGGGACACATTGACTAAGCCACAGTTTTTCAATCATCTAGTATCCAATTGGTGTGGTCACGAGCCGAGGAGAGGTCCTGCAGGTGATGTCATATTATTTAAGGCACTTGAGTCAGTCTTCTCCTGCCATAGCCTGTTAAAGCTAAATTTTGCTAACTGTCCTAATAAATACATTGGTTGTTTCATCCCACATTGAGTTCTGCGGTTATTTAATGCAGTGTTGCTTGTCTGTTAGCACTGACAATTCTAAGCAAATGCTGCTAGTTTTGGTCATTAAGTGAAGGCCATCAGCCACTCTGTTGTCTGTGGTGAGAGGTTTATTTATTTGTATTTATTTATTAATGCAATCGCAGCAGCAACAGCTGATGTACTAATATCATTATCAAGAATATAATTCATCAAATTACATGCCACCTGTCTTTCCATTACCTTTCCTACATTACTGATTAAACTAACTGGCTTGTAGTTTCTTGGCAATTGCTTATTGTCCTTTTTAAAGATTGGGGTGACAATAGCTGACTTCCATTGTTGAGAGACAATACCTGTATCTAACGATTTTCTGA
>BOPP01000069.1:4762803-4794664 GCA_017312745.1 Gryllus bimaculatus | reverse complement strand
TCCCACTGCTGAAATTTCGTGAAGTCCACATATTGTCTGAGTGACAGTAACACATGAGATGTCTATATCTTCTATTGGTTCAGCTAGTCTTGCTTAAATTGTTATAAGAGATCCATTTGGTTCAGTTGTATATACCTCTTGGAAATAGTCTGCAGAAATGTTTCAGAAATTCGTTGAGGTTCTGCTAAGAGGTAATTTTCCTCTCACCTCAACGCATGAAGGTACGCCTGTTTTTTCAGTTGTTTGGTTCAGAATGTTGGAGTAAAAACTTTTAGTTCCCTCTTGGACGACACCTTGATATTTCTTTTTTTGTTGTCATGTTTTTTCAGCAAGATCATTATTAATTACCCAATATGCTGTATAATCCTTGTCCCTATCAGTTCTTTTATATTTACTCCATGTGCATAATTTCTTCCTAGTTTAAGGATTTCTCTGCTGATCCATGATTTATTTAACCCTTTTCTTCTTTTAATTTTTGAAGAGAGTGCACTGAGCAGTTGATATCTTACAAAATTCATCATAGTCTTCGAATACTTTTCCAGCTAGTAGATTTGTTTCAAGAGTTGTAAAATTATCTCACAGTCAACTTTGTAATAATTACATTTTAAGATCAGCATCTGTGTAACATCAGTTGTAAAGTTTTCCTTTATACAACGATTAATTTGTAGATGCATCGTTATAACCATAAGATAGTAGATAACTTAAGCCAATTTGTGGTCTTTGGTAAGGTGGTATAATCTCTTCATTTGTTGTCATCACCAAGTCATGTAATGGTTGCAGGGGCTTGTTGTGCTCTAAATCTTATGGGCTCCTTCAGGAGTTGAATGAGATTTGAGTTGGTGTAATAATTGAGGAATTCCCATTCAATTTCTGTTTTGCAACTGGCTCCATGATATATCCACACAAAGCCTGGAAAGTTGAAAACTCCAAATATTACCACATGTTCATTTTGAGGACATGGCTAGACTATCACCTGAAAGAGTTTGCGGTCAGATTCTTTAATGCTCTCACAGGTCTATTGATACCACCTATAACCAACTGTATTTTACCCACTGTAATTTTCAGTCATAATGCTTCAACTTACGGACACTAAAATTCTCTCACTGTCAAAATATTATACCTATCTCTCATGGATTTTGTACTTAATGTATATTGCCACTCCCCCTCCTCGTTTATTCAGTCTTATCATTTCGATAGATGCTATATCCTGGGATATCTATCATAAAGTCTGGTATGTTTGACTTCTACCAAGTCTCTGTGAGAATAATAATATCTGGTTCTACTTGATTAATTTCCAGCAAGAATAAATCAAATTAAGTTATAATGGAAGATATGTTTGTGTTTAAGATTTTTGGATTGAATAGTTTTCTCGTCAGTGTAGCTTCTTTTCGTATTTCTTATCTTCTTTACAATATGTGGACGTCCCTTTTATATATTTTATTATTAAATCTGGATCATCTGCGTCTTTCCTTTCAATGCATTCTTCTGCTCTTTCATCTCTTCCCTCTGCATTGGTGTATTGTCATTTTTGATATTAATTTCAGGAGGTGCTATTCATCTATTAACCAGAATCCTTTTCGCCGCATGAGGATTTTTCATTATACTTTTGATTGGACGGGGATTGTTATCTTTTGCTTTCTCTAACTTTCCAAGCCTGATGACTTTTGCTATCAGATGCATATCTTCGCTTTTCATGGATTAAACCTACTCGCTCACTACGGCTCTAATGATAGGAAGCCTTGTAGTTTCTACAAACACTATCTTCTCTGCCACTGACTTCTTAAAATATCCACATATATATTTATTTTCTTCTTTTTCTTGCATCCTATCTTCTGCAGTTTTCATACGTTATTTCTTTATACCTTCCGTTCTTGACATTGATAGATCCTGATCTCTTCTCAATTTTCTCCGTTCATTTCTCAATTTTGAGGTTAGGATTTGGTAAGAATCCAAAAAGGTTCACTACGGGGCTCCAATTACACATCGTCGCCTACACACAGCAGTGTGCAAACTTGGCACCCTAAGAACACACAAGTCACCGACTCGATAGAAACTGGTTATGCGTGAAATTAAGTATTTTGGCACACTTTTAACGCACTCCGTAACGATTTCCAAAATGGATTGTCCCATGCTCAGGCTCCACGCGCCATTCAGCATTCAAAGTATGTTAATTTCTGTTGTGTGACTACAATGTCTGAAATATTTTCACAGGAATCACTGAGTACAAATGAAAGCTGAATGCTCTACCAATGCATTACCCCTTTTTTTTTACCTTTTGTATGCGATACTACTACCACCTGTATATTTTCATATTGTTATCCTGTGGCTTTTGTCACTTCAGTGCATAATTAAAAACGTACAGAGAATTCTATACTTCGATGTTTGAGCTATTAAAGAATGGGAGAAAATACGTTTTTATTTTAGAATGAGAAAGTATGAAATTGTGAAGAAGGATGATGTAAAATAAATTATCGTGAGGCTTCCTGTCTTAGCTTTGTCACACGAGCGTTGCGTTGACGCGCGTCACCTAACGCCAATGACGTCAGCTGCGTCGATGGCTATGCACATCACACAATGCGCGTCGTACATTAACACTAATCTTATGCAAAACGGCACATGAGCGCTCTTGCCGACGTGCGTTGTGCACAGAGCTCCAGCACGACGTTCAAGCTACAAAGCAAGTCAAAATAAAGTGCGTTTTCTAGCATTCAACGCGCGACGCCCACTATACGGCGAACCTTGGCAACAACGCACGTCGCCAAAAGCGCTCGTGTGCCTTTTCGCATAAGATTCAATTTAATCTCCCATGCGTGATGACTCGCGTGTACGGGCATAATCAGCTTTAGGTGACGCGCGTCAACGCAACGCTCATGTGGCACAGACCATTATATTCTTCTACGTATGCCACATTGGACATTTTTTTCTACCTTTTTAAATACCTCTAATATCTTGAAAATAAAATTTTGTACAGACCTACCTATTCAATAACGATTTTTAGTATATTTAAATCGTGTAGTCTTCATGTAACTTTTCATATCTCTTTATAATATCGCACCATTTCAGTAGTCTTTTTGTTATGGCCATTTTTAGCACGCGAGATGGTGGATAAAAGCAGCTACAGTGCCCGGTTAACGCATCGCGGAATGCTTTCCTGGTGGGATTGTGGCAAGTAGTGTTACAAGTTGCGAGAAAATCGAAATCATTACTATTGTAAATGCTGGTTATTTATAACATTATGGATATACAAAAACAGATGGAACCGATAAGAATTGTAAATTGCGGGAACGTAAGAGCGAGGTTTTACTGTAGTCAATAATTTTTTTTTTAAATCTAAAAATGAGGTAATTAGAGGTTGAATAGCCAATTTCTAATGCTATTGCTGAAATAGGCATTTTAAACACAAAAATGTGGTTTGTGTAATATTATGTGATTGAATGTGTTTATCATTAATTTTGAATGACATTGACAAAAGGCATATACATTTATCAAAATCAAGGTCTTCCAATGATGAGTGGTGAAAAAGGTGTAAAAGAGTAAGCGTTTGATGTTATTAGAGCTTGAACTGAATGAATTTAATAAACAATTCCAATTGCAACCATTCTTCAGAAAACAGAAATATTCGCGAAGAAGGCAAAAAAAACTTACTTCTTTTGGAAGGCTTGTTCAAGAAAACTGGACCTACAATCAATAAACTGTTTTTAAAAATACCTACCATATTATAAACAATTTGTTCATTATAGTTAAATAAGTAAAATTATATCTTAAAGGAAAGAATTTGTAGTTTTATGTTTGGATTTTGTTTTGTAGACAAATATTTCTTACATCATGACACAGGCCGATGTACCTAGGTACCTTGAGTTTTAAAGCAACCACAATGAGAAAAGTGTCTTGTCTTGCCATGCAGCTCGAAGGTCCCCAAAGAGTTAATGTTGTTTTACAAAAAGTGTTAACAAACAATGGTTCAAACCCAAGAGTATGGTAAATAATGTTAAGGTTTGTTATGAAAATATAAGGATAAAAAATGTTTTTATGTAATTTCAGGCTTTGCTTGCAGGGTTATCACCTTGTGAAGTAGCCACACATGCTTAAAACATGTTATCAATTGTATATTTATACAACCTCTCAACAAATAAATAAATAATGAAGTTGTTCTGTGAGAGCTTCTTGGCTCACCAACCAATTTTTGGTTGAAACATTATACTGTTGCCAGGTTTCATGGAGTAGAAAGCTGCTAATTTCTACACTTACTACTAGTACTTACGAATTGCATGTGCGGGACACCTTGCAATGATGGGCAAGGCACTACTTCCTGCCCCTGCTCCTGGTGCTTGTGTATAGACAAAACAAAACCATCGGTGCCAGGACTTGTGCTGAATCCTTCACTCCTCAAAGATGGAAGGTTAAAACACTCCATACTCACAATGTACGCTTCAGTGCAAGAGAAACTTTTAAGACCTTAACCTTGCTTTAAACATTCCCGTGTAACCTCAGATGTTACTGTGTGATACTAATACCGTCTTGTCTAATGTGTTTGGAACAGTACAAAAGAACCAGATACCATGAGCTTTAGCAGGAGGGGAAGGGATACCGCATCCTAGTGGTGGGAGGCATTGAGTTCCTCAGACTTAGGGATCTCAAATTCCTAGTGCATGAAATAGCAGCTAGTCTAAGTAGACTGAGAGGAAACGGAGAGTGCAGTTTTTACCATTGTGATCCTTTGGCTTTTTAGGCCTACCAAAATTAATCACTTTCTATTAAAGAAGGCTTTAATTAAAATACTAATCATAGTGGTATCTTAAAGTTAAGGAGCTACTTTTAGTTAGTTTATTGTTCTTACAACTACGTTGGAAATGAGAGAAAATTTGGTTTAGTTTAATCTATTGTCTTTTTTTTTAAATTTTATTTGTCTATTCTTTCTTGCAGATTAACTTACGTTATGGATTGAAGACTGCCAAATTAGAATCTTCTCGAGAAACGTGCACTGCTTGTGCTGGAACTATGATATTAGAAATGGCTGCGCTGTCAAGACTTACTGGAGAACCCATATTTGAGGTAATCGCAAAACTGTTTTGCTTTCAGAAGGAATAGATATTTAAAAGTCAAAGAAGAATTATAGTTATTGTTCTTAAATTCTTTTGAAATAAATTAATAAATTGTTTTGGGGTACCCAGTTTTATTAGATGCCCAGGAAATAGGAGAAAATCCAAAAAACAATTAAGTTTCAATTTTTCAAAATTAAAAAAATGTAAGTATTGAATTTTAATAAAATGCTCAAATTTGACTTTTATTACTTTCAGTTTTCTGTATAGTGTAATTTCTTTTCTATTGTAACATTTCTACAGCTCTTCTTTTGTGCAATATATTCTCGTTTATTCTCACAGTAAAGCTCCTCTTTTACATTTTTCAAGGGTGCAAGAAAGAGTGGTTTACATAATGGGAAGGGTATATTGGTAGAAATTTATTGATTGATAATGTAATAGCCAGTAATGTAAGTATTAATAAGAGATATTTAAAAATTGTTTATTTTTTGAAAAAACAAAAGAATATGTTTATCAAAGAGGTGTTTGTCATGTTATTCAGTGTATTTAGCATTAACTATACAAAAAAGTTTGAAGAAAGTCTTTGGAGCCAGTTTTGAAAAAAATTTGAAAAGTCCTGGGAGCTTCATGTAAAATACCCCCAAATTATAAAGGTGATTTTTCAAAATACCGGAATTTGTTTCGTTAGGTCAACTAGAGAATATTTATTTTGGGTAAAAAGGTTATAATAGTTTAGGCATCTATATATCTCTGACTCATTCTTTGCATTATAGACAGTTGTACTACAAAAAGGAATTAAAAGCAAGTTATTAACACATATTCAGTGTATTTGACTTCATCCATGTATTAAAATGATGACGAAGTTAACAACAAATCAATAACACTAGTATAGAATGTCAAGTTTGGGCAGAGTTGTTCTCTTTTCATCCTTTTTCACTGTGTGTTTTGAGCTGTCAAGGCTCTTAATGAGGTGTGTTGTATAACGAGAATTTAAAATAATCAAGACATTAAAAATCAAAACACAGTGATTATTAAATAGCACATTGCAATGTACAATGTATCTACACATTAACTGCATAGCAAGGTAACAACTTGATGAAAAGGAGGTTAGGAGGCTAATGCAACAGGAGACAGTATACAGAATGAAAGACGCACCTTCATCTACATTAGGACACTAATCAAACAGGGGAACCAAAAAGGCATTGATTGCACTAATAATCAGTTAATCAGCTTCTACAATAGGCATACTCAGCACCACATTGTTTGTGAAACTAAAAAAGGTTTTGGAAAAAAGATCTTCAAATTTCGAATTGACAGTAGCGCTCAAACACAGTTTTCTTAAAAATGGCTCCACAATTTTTTTAAGTAAATTGCTATTTAAGACTTTGTATCACAGTTTTGTAGTATTCTTAAAATAATATTTCTGTTTTACTATTGGGAAACCGAAAAATTAAGAAAATTTCAAAAAAATTGGGGTTGCAATAGACGGCAGCTGACAAGAGAAAGTGGCAAGTCTGAATAGCTAGCCAAGATGAAAGTAAATAGAAAACTAATACAGGAAAGTCTGTGCCATTCTGTAGCACCACAAGCTTACATTTTTAGATTAGCAGTTCTTAAAACTAGTCACAGTGATATTGCTAAATTATTAATTAATCCTTCACCTCATTAAAAAGTTCTAATAATGTTTTCTGATATTTGATAAAAAAAATTCTGATTATATCTTTATATTGTTATAACTATATTTTAATTTTCGTCATATTAATTTTTTTACATGTACATTTTTGTCATTATGCATCTATCCATTTTTGCCAATATGAATGTCTTTTTTGTAAAGGGTTCATCTGTTCGTTTATATTTAATTTGTATTAGAATATTATTTGAACAAGAAGTTAATGTGAAACTGAAAGTAATTTATTCAGTTTCCATTGAAATTAAAGGTTTATGTGAATTTCCATCTGATGGTGTGTTTTTCAATTTTAGAGAAAATTATCACAAATATCCAATGATTATGCACTGAAAGAATAAATGTTATACGAATGCTCATTGAAGATTATTTTGGTAACAAATTTTACTATTGAACTATATGAAAATAACTCCTGATACAGCATTTAAATATCTACTCTAGCCATTGTGACTTAGCTCCCTGGGCACAAATATTCCATAGTGAGAAAAGGAAACAGAGTTAGTCAACTGTTGAATAGTGCAATGTTCTCCTGGAAGACCTTTATGACAATATCTTAATCCCCTTATCTTTACGAGAAATGCTATTTAACATAAATTATTTTATCCAAAGATCTCTAAATTTCTGATTTAAATCTTACAAATATTTCAAATTATAATTATTAAAATTTTATTAAATTAAAATAGGATTAAAATTATTAGCATATAAAATGCTATTGAAAATCCCCTTTTTTAAATTATTGTAACTGACTGATCATTAAAAATAAATATGTTATATTGTAGGAAAAAGCCCATAGAGCTATGGATGAACTGTGGAAGCTAAGACATCGAAGTTCTGATTTGATGGGAACTGTACTTAATATCCATTCTGGAGACTGGGTGCGACGTGATTCCGGAGTTGGTGCTGGAATTGATTCTTATTATGAATATTGCTTGAAGGCTTACATTTTACTTGGAGATGAACGTTACCTTGGACGTTTTAACACAGTAAGAAATTTACTTTTTTAAATTTTTAATTTGTTCACTGGTAAGCATGAGTTACTATTCTTCTTCTTCTTCTCTCTCTTTTTTTTTTTTTTTTTTTTAAAGTTAAATAGCGTTATCTTTCTCATTTTATCAATATTTCACTTTTTTCCACACAACATTTTGCTGTGTATGAAAGTAAAAGATTCTTGGTCTAGTGCTTGTTAATGGTCATGTTGTTGATCCCAAGAAAGCTTTTTAAAAACTGTTGATTTACAAAGTAATTCACTTTAATTGGAAAAATGTTGTGATTTAGAATATATAATGTCATATCTTACTTTCTAGCATTACTCAGCTGTGATGAAATATATTAGCCAAGGTCCAATGCTTCTGGATGTTCACATGCATCGTCCTCATACAAATTCAAGGAATTTCATGGATGCTCTTCTGGCTTTTTGGCCTGGATTACAGGTATCTGTTGACGTAACATAACTGAATGAAAATTTTGATGGAAGTAGTGGTTAGATATATTTTAACTCTTTGTACTTATAGGCTTTGGGATAAAACACTCTATACGGGATATTCTTTGTCGAAATGGCCAACAAAATAATGAAGGTTCAAAAATCATGCTAATAATTATATTTTTGGATTCAGCGCAATATAAAAACAACAATTAAAAAAAATAAATTATTAAAAAATTCCACGCTAAGACTCTATACTTTAAGTTTCGCCTAACATTTTTTAACACTATGTACTGCTGTCAAGCAACAGAAAAATTGCCCAACAAAAATTTTTTAAGGTCACTGCAAGATCATGGAGGGTATAAATTGGTAAAAAGCTTTAAAAATTGATTGTGAAAATATGTCATTGTATGTTTTTTTTTATTTTCAGAAATCAAAACAAATTTCTTCTAGATTCTTGTACTTTATACCCACAAAATTTGATCCTTGGTTATTGAAAGAATTCATAACTATGAGCAATTTTATTGCAAAATTTGTGATCAAAAGTTGTTTTTATTTGAGTTTTTTTTTTTTCATGGGAAAATTATAGGTCTAATACAATGTTTAGCTAATTATTGAACATTCAGCTTCTACCTGAATTTTACTTGTAGGAAGAATCTCTACCTTCAAATTTGTAATAGAATGAATAGGCCAGAAAATTTTCAATTTTTGAAATTTCTGGAAATTTGCAACAGTGATATTTTAATGGTGTAGTCCTCAGTGTACACAGCATCGGCTCTTCCTGAGTTCCAACGGCCCCTGGCACAGTCGTCAGCATAGTATATCCTCCCTGGCATTGTGCTTCGTGAATGCAGCTCCAACACCTTCCGTGTTCCAACAGTCACTGGTACAGCCCTCATCCGCTGTTCCAAATTCAAACATTTATAATTAAAACTAATTTTATTCTTGACATAATTGCCTTATCACATGCCAATTTTTCATGTAATTAAAGAACAAAAAGAAAATAAACCCAGAATGTTTATGATAAAAAAGCACAAGTCTAACCTGACTGCCTGCCTATTTTGCTTTATGGGGGCAAGATGGAGTTATTTATGTATTCATACCGACATTTCCTGTCAAAATACACAATAACGTAATACAAATATACATCAGAATAAAAAGATAAATAAAATAAAGTTGACAAGTGATCCAAGCTTGTAAAATTTGGGCAAAGATTAATATTAGAAATGTATTAATATAATACAATATTACAAATTTTAGACATGCATAACTATTTTTTATAGTATACATACAATGCATGAACATTTAATAATTGAAAATAGAATGTGTGGATCATATCTCAAGCACTTTATAAAACCAAGTAAATCAGTGTTTGTCATTGTATTCCATTCATATGATGTATAGACATTTTTGTTAAAGTACAGAGAAAATTCTTTCAACATCAGTTTGACTGTACAATTAATGCAAGTATTGAGTTTAATAAGTCATGATCATAACTCTGTACTTAAAGTATTCATATATATCTGAGAATTTCAGTCTTTTACAAGTTTATAATAAACTTTATACCGTTTAATTCCCCCATTGATTTCAATGGTGGAATCTTTAAAATAGTTTATATTTCATTACAATTATCATATGTAAATGGATTAGGTAGACTATACTAGGGAGAGATCATTCTTAAAGAAAATCTGGACCGTTTCTAAACATTTTATATGTATGTTAAAAACATGACTCAGAGTTGGTGAAACAAAACAGCAGTAATAGTCTCACCAGATGAAAAATACAATGATCTCAATGCATTGGCTGAATTTAGCTCTTTAGAAATCCTTATAACAAAACCTAAGATTTGGATTGATTTATTAGCTATTTTATCAACATGTGCGTTAAATGCCATTTTGCAGTCAAAAATAACTCCTAGATCTTTTATAGAATTGACATTGGGCAGATGTCTTAAATAATTATGTTCAGTTTTGTGAACCTATGGTTTTCTAATGGATATTGGGAGGGATTGGTGTAGCAAATAAAATATGTAGATGCATTAATTTCTAACTTCAGTTTAATTTGAAGCACAGGAATAAAATGAATTTATCCGTATTGAACATGGCTTGCATGCCATCTGATTGCTTTGTTGATGTTCTTTTGTGGTGAAGGTAATGTTGTGGTCCTCATCCCATCACTATAAGAGTTTTTTGGCTGACCGTGGCTGTGCAATGCCTGGTAGGAAAAACACTAAGAAGTTGTAAGAACTTCAGGGCTTGATGAGCTCATATAGGAATGGGTTGGTGATGTTTACAGAGATGGGTGCTCTTGTCACATGACAAAATAATAGTTGCAGATTTGCTGAAATGAGAGAAAATGAAAACTTATGAGTAACGCACTGCACGTGGCCTGGGGATGCCGGAGGCTGTGTCCACCCGAAGTCTAGAAATGTATTTATGCTTTTGTAGCATTAACCGGCGGACCGAGACCTCCCACTTTACGTAAATTGTCCAATAGAATTTGAATTGTCATCATCTGCTGAAAAGTTTCAGGTGTCATCTAAACAAGTTTTACCGGGTCAGGAATTCCTAAATTTATCTGTGATGGGCTGCCGAGTATATCTAAGGGACAAACCCTCTCTGATATTCTTAGCTCCACCCGAAAATAGGATGTGGGCGTATGCAGTGATTGTCATTGATCGCTTCTTTAAAAATTGACTCCCCCTTGCTTCTGTCCTTTCACCGTTTGTTATTTATCTGCTGGAGGCAGTTGGCTGGCATTGCCAATGATAATTTTGCCAACATGGAGAAACCACTCATAATTACAATTTATTTCCAGCACGATAAAAATACAAAAAGATTCAGAAGTTTCATCCAAAAAGTAATTTAAAATTGTGACTAGAAAAAATACAATGTATGTAAACCTTGTGACTTTTTCCTCATGGCCAGACTGGATGGATTAAATCAGATTGTAGCATCTTGATACCATCTAATCATTCTCTATTGTCATCTGACCTGTATGGCATGCTATGGGTTGTTCGCTCCTGATCTCAGAAGACATTTTTGAATGGCATCCCAATCATACTTCCTGGGTTATAGAGTTTAGAAAAGATACTTTATTTTTAATTATTTATATTGGAATGTAATTTATCATTGATATAAACTTTCAAGTAACTTTAAATTCTGATTAAGGATCATATTTAATTTTGGAGTCAAAACAACAGGATTGGCTAAGGCAGTAAAACTTTGCTTTATGCTGCAGGTTTTGAAAGGAGATATAAAACCAGCTGTGGAAACTCATGAAATGTTGTACCAAGTAATGCAACGACACAACCTTATTCCAGAAGCATTTACTACTGATTTTCAGGTGAGAAATCTATTTCAGTGTTGACCAACTGTAAAGATCAGGATGAAAACTTTTTCTTCTGCAGGTGCACTGGGGACAACATCCTTTACGGCCTGAGTTCTTAGAATCTACATATTTTTTGTACAGAGCTACTAATGATCCATATTATTTGGAAGTAGGCAAAAATGTTCTTCGAAGTCTCCAAAAATTTGCAAGAGTTCCTTGTGGATATGCTGCAGTGAAGGATGTTCGAACAGGCATTCATGAAGATCGGTGAGTGAATGTATTCTGTTTTAATGTGACTTAAGAACAGAAATTACCTGTCTGCATACCTTCAACTGAACTTTTTAGAATCCTTTCTTTCTGTAGAATGCAAAAGTAATAAATGCCCACTACAGAAAATACCTGAAGTGAAAAGAATCCCACAAGCAATGTGGTCGGTACCGGATCTCACATTCTCTACGGGATGGTACAGCGCCATCTCCTGAGATATTACGTATTACACTCACAGGGCGAATGATCTAAGTATTTGAAGCACTTGGAAAGAATAATTACTTACTTTGCCATTACAATTAAACTCTATTGATTGAAACTGCGCTACACAAATCTCATTACAATCCAAGGGAATATTCCCTTTGAGCTTGAGCGAATAGGACATGAATAGGTTCCAAAATTTGCATCCCTGACATAGGGGTATTTATTTCTGAGGTTGTATAGTCTAATTGTGGGTTTTATAAGGCTTCTTTATAATAATATTAACATTAATATCAATATCTTCACTGCATTGGGTATGCCAATCTATTAAGAATTTATCCAGGGAATTTATTTGCATGAAAATTATGAAGACCATATTCTTTTATTTTTTTAATTAGTGTGCTATTTTATTTGATGCCGGAATTTTCACTATCACGAAAAAATTTATAGGTGTGAGTACGACAGATCGTCTATAGGAACTTTCGAATGCGAAATATTTATGTACACATGATTACTTATTCTAACATGGAGTCGGGAATTCTCTAGGGCGTCCTCTGACATAAATACTTACAATATGCTGATCAAATACATTATGCAGTGCTGTATATAAATACATAATCTTCCCCTGTTTACATTATATTCACAATAACAGCAATTGAATAATATACACTTTTTTCAGAATTAATGTAATTAAAAACAACCGTGTTCATATTCTATTAAATAAATCTTCCCTTGTTTTTGTAGGCTTTGGCCAAATTATTTCCCTAATTAGAAATTTATGTATCTTAAAAATGAAAAACACAACTTGATCTTTCTACATTATTTTCTGCTCACAAAATGTCCCCTCATTGTTATTTTCCTTCGAGAAGCAGATGCCGCATCGAGAAGCAGATCCGCGAGTGTTCCATCTGCATGTCCTTCCATGACCAAGTCTGCCTGAGCTCTTTTTCATTTGGAGTTGCATGCTTTCGTCTTTTCCAAACATGTTTCTTCCAGCCTCTGTATGCACATTGCAGTCTTTTGTTTTTTCCAAACATGATTCTTCTGCCTCTGTATGCACATCATGATCGCTCTCTCGAATGTCATCTCTGCTCTCATTGGTTACATTAGCATTTACATCGTAACTTTATTCTTTGAACTAAGCTATTATCAATTTTCTTACATTTAACACTGTTTACATGGAAATTGCTCAAGTGTCCTTGTTTTACACTACCTATTCCCCTCCCTCTATTTCCCCTACTGATTCTTCAATATTCCGTCTTGTTTACATTAATTGTACACCACATATTTGTTTATGGGTCTTTTACCCCATTGTTGTCATTGCCGTATTTAATATTTTTGAAAATATTAATGTAATCTCACAATCCTTGTAAATTATTACAATAGGGAGCACCATTAGACAATGGCATGTAAGAAATATTTCTCAGGCTAGGATCTAGTATGTAGGGGCTCAATGAAACAAGAGTGTGCATGTGGCTGCAGTCACTTCTGCTTCACAGATATTCATGAATTCCTTGATGCTAAGTATGTAATTTCTGAGTATCAGGGGGCAAGTTTGACAATTTACAAGTTCACAAGGTCAGGAAGCTCAGTATTACTTAGAATTCTGGAAAGGTGGACAATTCCAGAAACGTTTATTTGCAAACTCGAATCTGCAATATTCTGCTTTGATAGATGAATATAGTAATAAGTTTTGAATTATGTAGCAATTGATAAAATATGTACAAATATGTAATTATACGAAAATATGTAAAATAAAATAGTTTTACTTCATTCAGATGTGTAGCAAACATTTTGGATACAGATGTCTTTAACCAGTGAAAATATCTGTTCACATGAAAACCCATTCCCTACTCATAATATTCAATTTTAGTTGTGTGTTTTTCTCATTTGTACATTTTTTCCCTTCAGTCCCCTGCAGTCCTGTGAAGCTGTACTGTATGTCTTTTGTAAATAGAAGTGTTTAATAGATATGGAGGCCCAGAAATGCAGATGGCCCTCTATTTTCAGGCTATGTATGCGCATGTTCATAACTAACTTTATTTCAGTCTCTTCACCATTCTGTTATTTTTTGTTGTTCTCAATAAGCAATTTACAGCTGTCTACAACTTTTGTATTTTGATGTAATTATCTTATTTGCAGGATGGACTCATTTGTACTTGCAGAAACATTTAAATATTTATACCTGCTTTTTGCGGATCCATCAGATTTGGTTTTAGATCTTGATGAATTTCTTTTCACTACAGAAGCTCACCTTTTACCTCTTTCTTTGGCTCGAAACTCCAATTACAGTGTTGTCACAGTAAGTAAATTCCCTTGTAAAGAAGTTTGTATTAAATGCTTTTAAATCACTACAGCCTCACTATTAATTTCAAGAACTATTTTAGATTTTTTTCTGTTGTTTTTTGTTTAGTAGATTATTAGTAGATTAATTAAAGTTACATCCAGTTGTTCAAGTGAAATTAATAGTCGGTACCGCCTATTTTTTTTTGTGTATTTTCAATGTTTGCTCAGTATTCGTTACCTTTCTGTTCCTTTAACACATTGACTGCCATGCTAATGCAGCATAAGGCCGCCGATGGCATAGCAGTGTCTTGCATGAGTCATTGCCGAGTCTCTGCCAGCCCTCACATGGCAGTTTAAAAATGCATATTTTATAAATGTAAACACATTAAGTTTGTGGTAACAGACTAAATATTATTAGTGTGTTTTACTGATGATCAAGAAATTTTACAAAAGTAGAATTTCTTTTTGATATATTCATTTTTTTCTTTCAGATATCAGAACAGTTGGAAATGAAATCAGAAGAGGAGCATGAATTCGCCCGTATTTGCCCAAACACACTCCATTTGTTTCCAGAGTCTGTTCGTCAACCATTACGCAACATGGTGGATGGTGTGTGTCCTCGTCGTGTTATGAGGCGGCGGCTTCATGCACCAGATTTTCAGGTATAGAATTGCATATGAAAAATGTCCAGATTGTGACTTTGTAGTTTGCAAATGACAAATAGCTACTTTATCTGAGGGGAAAATTTAACTTCAAAAGCATGAACACTTCTATGTTCTTCTATTCTTCAAATGTATCTCAAGATTACAATGCAAGGAGTTTTAAGTTTAAAAAGTAACCTTCAGAGAGAAAAGAATTAATTGAAAGATCCAAAATAATATTTTGAAGTTCTGTCCTCTTTATTCACTCATATTATTTACAGTAAATTCATTAATGTTTCATTTTCAGGCTGGAAATCCAGATCATATGAAACTGGTAAAGGATATGGGTATATCAATTCTTACTCTTGCTGATGGGCGCCTTCAGCTTCTACATACTGTTGCTAATGTAAGTGTGCAATGTATCTTTCTTTGTTTGTTTTTTTAGTGAGAGAGAGAGGGAGATTTTTGATAGTTCAGGCAACAGTATGAATTTCTTTGATTAAACTGCAGCAAATTTTAAAATTTGAAGCCCTATACAATGTGTCTTTGTGCTAACACCAATTTTGGCCCAGATACAGGAGCGCAGCAAGAGGCAATAGCACACAAGCCTGCCCTTTTTGAACTGGTGTTTTAATAAGTAGTGTTTGATTGTGCCCCATAATTATTGCTTTAATTTTCGCAATAACTGCCATAGCTTTCCTTGAAAGTTTGAAATTGAAGACTTATATTAAAGGCAAGTGTGTACTTGAGTTTGATATTAAATGCAAGTGTGTACTTGAGTTTAATCCTTTGACTGCTCTATATCTGTTGACACACGGGAAATTTCCATGACTTAGAGCCCCAGGAGGTTTTGGTGCTCTACGACGGGCACTAGGAGCCTCGGCATGTACAGATAGGTCATTCTTGTTCAATGCCTTTTGCGAGTGTGAAATGATTTCTTAGTTGATTTTGGCAGTATCTATGTGTGGTTCAGCACTCTAACTTGATATTTTAATGCCATTCTGGTTCGCTGGTGTTGCATTCTATTTGTTAGTAGATTTTTTTGCAGTAGAAAGAAGAAGATGCTAAATCCTTTCTTTATGGTTTTGCTGCAATACCATTTTTCTGATTCAGTGCCCTATATGATGAAGCAATTAAAGCAATTCTGTATACATCACTAGAGTGAACTTCAAGGAGGGTTGAAAAGTGTCTACATATATTTTCTGATGTATGAAAAAGTAGTGTGTGTTTAGGTGTGGGTGTGTTTGTTTGTGTGTGTATAAATTAATATAAAAAGTAATATATGCAACCAACCATGTATTACTTGATGAATGCTATGACTACATATAAAAAGCAATGGTTACAGAAGAAGTTTAAAATAACTAAGAACCTATCTTACCCTGAGAGATTTAAAGAATTGCATAACGCAATCGAAGCTAGATTATAAATTGTAGATAAAACAGCGAATATAGCATTGCAAGATCCAAAGACCGGCAAAGGTGAAAATAGCATTCCATATCCTCTATATCACAAGCCAAATAAGTTCCAAGGACTCTGTACCTCTGACCCTTCGAAGCGATGACGGTGGATCTGAGCGAGATTGCTGAGTTTTTTTGCCACAGATTTTTCAAAATCCTACTCACTGGAATCTTAACATCTTCATCCCACAAGTAACCACTGATCTATGTGCAGAACTAATTCAAGATGTTAAATTTGAAGTCTCAGATATCTACAAAATCCCTAATCGCTACTCTTGTGGGTTCGGACGGTATCCAACTGTTACTTCTGACGGAGAGTGCACCTAACATTCTCAGTACCTTCTTGCATCTACCATTCTCGGTACTTTCCATAAATACCTTGATTCAGTGATGCTACCATCAGATTGGAATGTTGCTGATATTATACCAATCTCCAAAGAGGGTACCAAGACAAATCCGAACAACTACAGACCAATCAGTCTGACGAGTGCCATCTGTAAAGTATTGGAATGGATTGGGGTGAATAAAATACTGCTGTCATCTTTTGGAGAATGGACTACAGCTCTAGATAATGGCATCCTAACAGACATTGTTTTTCTAGACTTTTCCAAGGCCTTTGAAAAGGTGCCCCATCGAAGACTTATTACATAACCATGTGTCTCCAATACCGAAATGCAATAGTTTATGTTGGATACAATCTTTTCTTGAAAACCAATATTTTCATTTTAAAACAGGTAATTATTGACCATCCTTGCAGAAAATCAGCAGTGGTTACCCTTTGTACTGTGACCGGTTCTACTTACCATGTTCACGAGCGAGCTCTCTGATGGCTTATCCTCCAATATGGGAATGTATGCAGACACCACAAATATCTATTTTAACCCATTAACAGATGTACTGCAAATTCAGCGTGATGTGGATGATCTGTTCAAATGATCAAAATAAGGATGATATTGCTAAACAAAGCTAAATATGTAGCCCTGCTTATAGGGAAATCCAAACCTAACATACAATACTTCCTGGGTGAAGAAAGCTTTGCCAATATACACATGATGAAGGACTAGGGAATCATGATTTCAAACTGTTTGAAATTGGGAAATCACGTATCCTACATTGCTAGAAATGCTAATAACACAATTCATCTCCTCTGCAAGGCCTTCAACACCATCAGATGTTTTCGCAACTTTATACATTTACAAATTACATTCTCCCTACGATGAATTACTAATATTATACTTATATTAATATATGAAATTATATGAAATACTTATATTACTAAAATGAATTACTTATTAAATATGAATTACTCAATGATTTACTTATCAAAGACCTTAATTTGTTAGAACAAGTTTAGAGGAGGGCAACACATATATCTGCATACCTTAAAAATTTAAACTATCGCAATGACTAACTGTTCTTCTGCTTCCAATGCTGATAGCAAGAAGAGACCAGGGTGATATGATAGACACCCACAAGATTCTGAACGGACCCTATAACTTAGATTTTGATATGTTCCATAAAATCCATAATTGCATCTGTGATGCTAAACTCACCACTACTGGGCATAGACAGCTGCAATACAAACTTTTATTGGGCTACAGGATTGTTGAAAACTGGAATAATCTACCATCAAACGTGGTGACAGTTCCAAGCATTGAAGCTTTCAAGAGGGCTTACAAAAGATTACCCAATTACTATCATACTATTGTCTAGTTAAACTCACATGGAATTGAAATAATATTGTAGCTTTTTGCTTTTTGTAACCTTTGTAACTTTTGAGACTTCAAATCCCATATTGCTCTTTGTAACTCATTAACCGTTGCTATTACTATAATACCTTTAGTGTATATCTTACAATATATCAATTATTAATCGTGTTAGCGAAGATTCGGGCTTCACCAGTTATAGAGTTGCCAGTAAATATTTTCAATTAAAAAAATGTTTTGCCCATAAAGAGGCACAGGGTGGGAGAAAAGAAAGAATGTTAAAAAGAAGGCTATAATTTAACAACTGTGCTTGATGAAAACCGATTACAGATATGAATTCAGGATAAATATTATTTCACTTAAAAGTATATTAAAACTAATAATATTATTGAGAAATTGAATATGATCTTCCTTCATGATCTGTCTTGAATAACAGATTGAATTTACTTATAAACGTCATTACTTTTCATTGTGCAGAGATAGAGAATATTAATTATTTGTTCAAAGCTTAAATAGACTTGCCTTGTCATTACAGTTAAATGTGTCTAAACTGGAACTTGTACAAGCTGTAAAATTGCTGTGACTGGAAAATATATCCAGCCCATGAAGTTGAATGGAACGTAACACAGGATAAAACAGAACCTCTCCAATGTGGATGTGTGGAATTGGAATGGTTTTTCATGGCCTGCAGGCGGGGGGGGGGGAATCATATAAAACTAAATGTTGAGAGATGTTCTTAATGAAATGAATGCATTTGCAGGTTTGTTTTAAAGTCTGTCATTGAGAGAGTAGTCAGCGTAGCATTCAACTGTGGGGTCGTTTGTCTCTCAAGGCGTAAACTGTAAGGGAATTCCCTCTCCTCTGACTCTCAGAATGTGGGAAGGTGTATGATCATGGCTTCTATTCATGTGTGTCCCTGCCCCATGTTGGAAAATCATAACGGCCTCCGAAAACCTCGACGAGGTGCATTGTTCAAGTCCATGCAATGCCATGTAAGGGAGAAAGACACATTATAGGGTTGTGATGCATTAAACTAAGAAGCTGTCAATGAAGAGTGTTTAATATTTATTTATTGATTATTTCTTCCATAAACACATTATATGTTAATGTAATTTACTATTTTCAGGGCAGAAAAGTCAATATCACAAATGTCATAAAATAGACAATCTTGCATAAAACAAAACCTTCCTAAACTGGAATATTTTTGTGTCCTGATCGATTCCGGCATAGACAGATTTTACGGTACATCTAATCTTCAATAATAACATCTCTTACTTATTTTTTGCACTGACATAGTAAAATTAAATTCCTCCCAAAAAATTTAAATATCAGTTTTCATTACAACTTAATGTTTTTTTCTCCAAAGAAAAGTAACTGCCCTGCATAATAATCACCATTTTTCTGTACATTATATCAATTTGTAAATATATTTCTCTTGAAATTTCTCAACACAATATAATTTGAAATTTCCGTCCATAGAATATCATGAAGTGATAAGTTCAGTAATATATTTTATACTCATTTATACATTTGAGAGTTAAAGGATTTAATTGAAAGCAGAACCAGAAAATAATATTTTCCCTTACCCGGAAACAACTCGAAAATCAGATAAGCCATATCTATGGCCATGTGAATATATAATGTAAATTTCCTCTACATGTACTACTTTTGTATGTGTAGGCAAAATCCACTGCTGATGCTGAGGAAGGGCTCCTTTTCATTCAAGAGATGATTGAACTCTCCAAGTCTCAAGCACATCAACCTGATGCTCCCCCTCAAGCGGTTCATTTCAAGACCACCAATGCTGCTGGTGCTGAACAAACAGTTGTGATAAATGCTGGCCCAGCACATTTTGGCCAGGAACTACGTGGGAACAATAAGGTAAATTAAATTCCTAGTTTCAAAGTAGCGTGTTATTTTATGTTTGCACTTTTTTAACATTCCTGTTTTTAAGTTTTATCCCACCTGTTCATTCACTTTGATTTATTATGGTGCAGCCTTCAGAGTTTGTTGGGGACTTCATTAAAACCACCCGTTTTAGTCACCTTATTTTAGAAAAGGGGCATATTTTTTTCTAGTTGCTTCAGTTGCTTGTTTGCGTGTTGGCTGTACTGATTATTCTGCTGAAGAGCATTGCTGGGCTCAGGAATTAACAATGGCTGTTACCCAAACCCCTTGCTTTGTGAGTGAAATATTTGGCTTGAATTTAATACTACTTTGTTATTATATGAATCATGTGCACAATGTTGCTTGGTTGCAGGTCACTGGTCGATTAACTGTGGCTGATCCATTACGGGCCTGCAGTGATTTAATAAACCCGGAAAGATTAAAAAAGCGTATTGTAATTATGGAGCGTGGAGATTGTATGTTTGTTGACAAGGTAGGAATTTGCCTCCAAAACTGAATATAAATTGGGAGAAATAGTTGTCGTTAACATGTGAACTTTTCGCAGGCAAGGCGTATTCAAAAAGCAGGTGCAATTGCTGGAATAGTGGTAGATAATACTCCAGGTACATCTTCAGCAACATCTCCGATGTTCGCTATGTCTGGTGATGGGAACAATGATGTAACTATTCCTGTAGTATTCCTTTTCTATCAAGATGCTTCTCAGCTCCTGCAAGCTGTAGGCCAAGACCCTGGTTTATATGTGACTTTGGCTGAAAAAATGACACCTCCCCAAGGCAAGTTGTTAATCAATATAAGAAAAAACATACCCATTGATAAGCTGATGTAAGTTTTTATTGCGTGATCTATTTATTGTGTAATAAATCACCAACAAAAGTTCAACAGGGGAAAAAAATATATATATAATAGCACTCTTCCAAAGCTTCCAATATCAGTAGATGGGGAGCAGTGGGATTCATTGCTCCTACATCAAATTAAACTATATCAAGTTCTGGTGGTACTACTAGAGATTTCAAAATATTAGTTAATTTAAAGCTGTTTATCATTACATAAGTCTCATTAATTTTCAAGACTGGTTGTTATAAATAGTTTAAGAATTTACACAATATTGATATTGGGGAGTACCAATCGATAACACAACCATTCTTATGGGAGAATCTTCCTTGTGAATCTTAATTAGTCCATGTGCTCGAGATATATTTCCAATCGTTGGATAAATTTGGTTATTTTGCTATAATTAATTAACTTAGTATTCCTCCATCCATTTATTTCCTTCCATGAGGACTTTATGAAAGATGGTAGCTTACTCTTATTAAACGACAGGTACTTCACCTTGAGAGTGTAATAAAATTATCAGTGGCTACAATTCCCCCACCTTTATGTGCACTAACAAAGAAATATTTGTGGGTTTTGTCTTATGAAATGTCTTGTTATATTTAAATGAAATAAGATTATTTTCTCCCTTTTGTGAGCCTCAACAGGCAGCATAAAAACCAATTCAGTCTACCAATTAACGACTACTGATTTTTTGTGACTCCACCGTACCCAAAAGCAAAGCTTCTGCTTCTTTAATAGTAATTAAGATAAATTTATTCACATCTTTTTTTTGCTAAAGAATAATTGGAAACATTACATAAGAACGAAGTATGAATCACAATGTCAGGAATGCTATCAGACATGAGATTCAAAAAATAACTTTATTCCAGCACATTTTATGATGAAAAAATAGATGATAATTCCTGTAGTTCTGTGACATTAATTTCACGAATTTATTGTACATCTTGTAATTGTCTTATTTAAACATAAATTTTTTACCAAGTAGGTAAATTTAAGGTTTCATTTGAAAGGAAAAACTTGAAGTTAAGCTCTAAACTTTGTGGTTCACTTGCACTCTGGAATAATATGCAATACTTATCAAGAATGCACATGTTCAATATCTGGAAGTCCAACTTTTTCTTCTTTCTATCATTAAACAGAGAAACTTTATTATTGTTAACGAAATTAAATTTGGACTCTCTATTAATTTATGATTCTCTTTCATTTTTGTGTTGTTCTTTTATTTTTTGTAATCATTGTTCTGGTAATTGATTTCCCCTTGTACATTATTTTTTGATCCCCATATAATGAGCTGCAATTCTGAAGTACTTATACTGTACGGTTTCGATTCTAGAAATAGCATTAGCAAAACACAGTGACCAAACAGTCAAGAATACATTAGAATTGTTCTTCTCAATATCTAATACAAAAGTCACAGTAACTTCATAGAGCAAGTACTGAGAATGCAAATTCCAAAACCTGATTGGTTTTATTGGCCATTAACTCCAAATGGTCTTCAAAAGACATTCTGGAGTCAAGGTTCACACAAAGATCTCCAATGGAAAACACTCTTTCAGTAACATATGACTTAATAGCATATTCTCCATCAATCAGTCTTCTACTCCTGGAAAATGTAGTTGACTTACACTTCTCAGGATTTAAATTTAGATCATTATCCTCACACCATTTAACAAACTTGTCTAACACACTCTGCAACTTAATTTTGTCATCTAATGATTTTACAACATCGAATATTTTTAAATCATCAGCAAACATAAGAAACTCCACACCATCAAATAAATGACAAATGTCATTAATGAGTATAATAAAAAGAATGGGACCCAATTACTTTTCACATTTTCATTTCTGCATAGATTCACCATAAATAAGTACACAATGAAAATATAAATAATAAGTAGATTGCTTTTGTTTCAGGAAAGGAATCAGAGATAGCTAAATATATGTCAAAAGCATTCAGTGAAAAATCATCTGTTGATTCAACGTTGGAACGGCTGAAGGATTCAATGCAAGAAATTTTGAATAGACAAGGGGATGTACAAACAACAGTAAACAAAGTGAGCATTCAATCTGAATAAATTCAGAAGAATTTTCAATGCCAAAGATTTTATAAAGTTGATATACTGCAATTTTCATTTTGTGATGTTGCATGTTCACTTGAGATTGCACTTTATGCTACAGAGACATTATACCTTTTTTATTTCAATTTCATTTTAACTTGGGTATTCCCATTTCTGTAATATATAAAAATTTTAAAAGTAATTTTAATATCAGTTCAGTAACAATCACAAATGATTTATATAATTCAATGTTGTGTCAAAATTTACTTAATTTTTGGGTCTCACCTGTAGGTGTCACTGGAAATTGCAATGCAAGAAATGCCAGCTTGGCATTTGATGCAAAGTGATTGAATGTAATATTTATTTATTTACTTATTTATTTATGGCTTTTAGCAATAGCAGTGCCAAAATTTGCAGTGTTTGTATTGGCATAGTGTATTTATTTTTACTGATAATAAATTCCTTCACTTTGCATGTTAAATAGTTAAGTCTACTTAATTTAATTTGTTAAACAGAACAATTAAAGTAACTATTTGAGGTATACAGTACAATGAATTTTGTGTAAATTACCTATGAATTTGGCTAGCTTGATTTTTATTATAATGGGCATTACAATACTTACAGTCTCAGGGCTGATACTACTCCATCGTGGGCTTAAACTTAACTGCTCTTATGAAGCTACAGCTGGTGATATTTATTGATGATGGGAATTGAATGATCCTATGGTTTTTATCCTACTGAGTAATTTTTAAGTAACAACATCATTAATATTACTGCAGTAAGGAGTGCCAGCTGTAATTTTGTTTTATTACTGTATTTTTTTCCTTTCTGTAAAATCAGCTTATAGATGAGTACTGATAGATGAGTGATTTGAAGCTGGCAGAGTTCTGTGGAATCGGCTATGAGATTTCATATCCTTATTACATTGACATGTTAGATTGCATGAATCTGCGTTGTAATGAAAGTTGGCCAGTTTTACTTTAATATGTAGCAAATTCTGAAATCTATGTATACAAGGCAACACATAATTTTCAGTTCAATAAATAGGTTTTTTTAGTGACTTGTTGCAACACTTTGCCAATAAGACTGACTACCTCTTTTTATGGTACAAAAAGATAACTCAATGCAGGTAATTTCCCCATAAAATTGTTCTGTATGTCAAATGAGAGTGAATGTATCCATAGTTAACAGAGAGTAGAATCTCTTTAGATACTGTGTTGATGTATCTGTTTCATGAACACTTCATAGACAACATTGGTAGTATTCAATTTACGGTATGTGATTGCAAACGTAGGCTACTTTGAATTAAAATTCCAAGGAGTTGATTATTCAAGCTGAGGTAGGAGATGGTCAGCTGCTTGTGTTGTGATGATGTGTGAGATTTAGGGACAAGTTGTTTGCATAGCACCATCCTTTAGCAAGTCTGGATAAAATAAAGGTGGTGTCACAAAAAAATTACCTAAGGAACAATTATTCAACTTTTTACCAAATCTTTTTCAGTGTAGTTAGATAAATCATTAATGTAGTATATCTGATCAATTGAAGGAGTCCCAATATTGTACATTCATCAAGTTTATGCTTATTTTTACCATTTATATTTGAATGTTTATAGCATCGTGATTGGAGAAACCTGTGTTAATTTACATCAATGTGAAAACTAGAAGGATGCACTGTTGTTTCTACAGGGTCAATGCACATTCGGATGTTATGATTTGAAATTTACTGATGTGTTCTTTCATAACTGAAAAGTACTGAAACATCCCAATCTGTTTTCTATTTGTTTTAGGAAAATACAGGTAATGGAGAAATGACTCAAATGGATGTTGGTGATTTCCATGCATCTGTTGAATTTGACCACAGCAATGGCATGGAAATGATTCGGATTTCACGACGTGATGGATCAGGATCTGGAAGTGAAGGTTCAACTGCCCCTAATGGCCTTCAGCCTCCTCAGTCCTCGACAAATACATCACCCAAACAGGAGCTATTGAAACTTCCCAAAGATCTTTTATCTCCAGGAATGCTAAGACTGTATTTAGAAACTCTTCAAAAAGTCCGTTTGTTGTCTGGTGAAGATCCAGCATTTCATATTCAAAAACTAAGTGAACTGGCCCAGATAAATCCTTCTGCATCTTTAGGTGGACCTTCATTAGAAAATGGCAACGAACATAAAAAAGACGATGTACTTATAAAAGTGGATACAGAGCGCAGTGTAGACTCAATTGTGCCAAGTGACAAAGCGAAGAAAGAAGAATATACTAGTGATAAAAATGAAAGGACCAGTATGTCCTCGAGTAGGACAAGGGGGGAAAATGTAGTAAAAAATAAAGTTGAAAATGGTGAAGAAAATAGAAGTAAATCAGAAAATGAAATAAAATCTCATGAAGAACTGTAAGTATGCTAATTAGAATAGTGAGTTTCAACTATGACAAAAGTGTGTTTGTAAGAGAAGTCATTATATTGAAATTTTTAAAGAATTTTGAATGTTATGACTGCTTTCTTTGACCCATGAAATTTACTGTACCCTTTCCCATCAAAACAGATCTTGTTTGGGTTCGGTTATTTTATGGGTTCTAGGTTATGTATGTGTGTGAATATTATAGTTGGATAGTGGAATGTAAATAATATACATATGTTACAAAACTTATTGTTAATCAGACATGCTGGCATGTGTTTTGTTGAATAATTGAAGTGTCTGTGATTTTTTCATTATGTACTAATTTTATGGTCTGACAAAACTTAATATCCAATATTAATGATACACAGTCTCTTAATGACCATGTGTTTTCACAGTAATCATGGCCGTAATGACAGGAACACCAGTATTATGTAATAAAACGGAATATTTGTTATACATAATATTTCTGTTTGTTTTTTATTAATGTAACCTTGTACTTCTGAGTGTTTAAAACCAAAAATTATCATCATAACATTTTTCTAGAAACACAAGTGGTCTGTATCTGTAACTACTGCTCAGCTTTTGAACGAGCTTTTAGCTTTTTCAGAGATTACCTTCAAGCGTGAAACTTATGATGAAACAAATACAGAAAGGCCAAGCAATCAATGGTAAAATAAAACTGTTGTATTATGTGGAAGTTTTAGTGCTTAGTAAATTTCCAACCAATTTATTACTTTCCCAGAAGTTTATATAAGCATTTAAAAATAAGATTTCAATTTTTGTTGCCAGTAAATGTGAAAACTATGGCTTCTGGTAACAAAGGGACTCTACCAGTCATTAGAAGTCTTCAAGATACTACAAGTAATACTTTTAAGTAACGAAAGATTTCTAGATATACAATTTTTTTAAAAATCCCATTTGATTGTATTTGAAAAGAAAACAGATCGTTCATTAGATAGTGCAATGTTTCCAACTGCTTGTATTTAATTTTGAAAAGGAGGAAGCATGCTATTTGGTGGAAATTAAATGTATCATTTGTAGAACAGGAAGAAAACATAAAACTTATTGATGAAAATGTGATTGATTATTGAGAAATTAAGGGTTTGCATACTACTGAAAGCTGTATTTGGCTAGTTGCAGTTGGTTTGCACACTTTTAGCAGTGATAATGAGCAGCAATTCTTCATGACATTAATAAAAGGTAATTGACACACTGATTTTGTGAATTACATGGAACTCACACAATTTTGTTTTGTATTTCTTACTGCATGTGTATTCCATCAAGTGTTAATGACTATAATTATCCAAACAGTCATTTTAAGCGGTAGGCAAACAGGTTCTTTTAATTTACTGAATTAAATCTATATTCAAATAACAAGAGGTGAATTTTCCGCAAAAAACAAACTCATTGGCTGCTCCAAAGTGTTGAGTGGTCATAGTATGTTTATTAATGTGCTTGAAGAAACTAAATATAGTGTACAGAGTATCCGTATGCTTGGTGTTTACATATTGATAACAGTATGAAGATTAAGTTAATTCCTCCCATTCCATAGCTATGGAAAGGTCACATTCCAAAAGTATATGTGGATTTCATTGAAAAGAACACATTCGGTATGAAAATGATAGGTTCAATGTTTAAGCAGATAAAGTAATTATTATAAAGATGCTTATAATTTATTTAGTTTTCAGGTGCCATGATAAAGTTCTTTCTTTGAAAGTGAAAGAAGTTTGAACTTTGAAGTGAATACTATAATCAATCAAAGCAATGTTGCTTGCCGAGTTATTTCTGTTCCTGTTGGAAGAGAGATCGATGTGGAGTTTCATGAGCGAAAAACGTGCGAAATTTCTATAAAATATATTTGAAACTAAGATGGTGATAATTATGAATAAAAAATGTAATGAAAACTGTTTCAAAGCTTTTCTTTACATGCATGGACTTGTGTTTTTAGGTAGATTATCATACTTTTTAACATTATCAAAACAATTTAGGTAACAATCATGCCAAGTTTCAAAACCCGTTTTTTTTCTCTCCTTTGATCAAATTTTTTGGTCCTAATTTGAACGGGTTATACGAGATAAGAAAGTATTGTAATCGTGCTCCGGCAAACAGCTGATTTTCAAGAAAACTCATTTGTCGGGTCCTAGTAACGAAAAATTTGATAATTTCTGTTCCTATATGTAATAAATTACTTTCTCTAACACAGGTGTCGCCAGAATCCATGTTTTGCAAATCTTAAATACCGAAAAATCGATTGACGGCAAAACGTCTAGCTGTCCGGCTGTGGTCCACGCTAGCGTCTAAACCGTTCTGTAATGAGCCAGTATAAACAATAAAAATAATATAATTATTATAAGCAAGTACTTCGCCATCAACGTCCGACCCAGCAGAAAAGTTTCCGAAAACATTTTGAAACCGGCTTGGAAAATCCATCTCTAAAATGACGCTCCCAGAAAGATTCCCGCAGTTAACGAGATCATGTACAAAAGGACACCAGAAAACAGTGGCGGTCAATCTGACGCTCGGTTTTCAGATCGACACCGCCAGCAACCTTGTACGGAGAAACAGCCGCCGCAGCAGCGATCTTTGGCCAACAACGAGATATCAGCCGAAGAATTGGAAGTCATGGTAAGAAGCTGACGCCAACATGAACGCACTAGACATTCTTGCAATTACTTCCATTACGTTCCCTTTCTCTTCACTATGTCTTTCGTAGTTATTCGGTGGCAGTGAACCATTAAGTGATTAAACTCATACTTTTACTTACAACTACTTTATGATTGCTTTTACTTCGTCTTAACCCCTTCTTCCTTCCGGCCTCGCAAATCATTCCATCCGCGACACTCTCCTTTGTGAATTACGCTTATTGACAACATTCGCATAGGAGGGAACGTTACAGTTAGCCGATTTTACCAAAAATTGACATTCCTCGATCAGTGTGAACGAACTCGAGGCTTTGGAAGTATAAGGATAAAATGATATTTTAATTTTTGACGATAGTTAAGCTTCGTTTTCAAAAACGACTCCAAGTTTTTTGATTCAACTTTGTTCTGGAATACCGTACAAGACGCCTAAGAGAATGGTACTGGCCCCCAAAAAATTGCAAACGCGCAAATTTTTTGGACAGTGTTCCTACAACTTCATTGCTGAAGATTGAATTTTGAATGAAAATTAAATCTGTTCTCTGAAGATAGTTCTTGAAATAAGGTCATATGCATTTTTTAGAAAATATGAAAAGTTTTTGCGTAATTTTGCATACTTCCGTTAAATTTTGCTTAACTTAGTGTTGAAAGTTCCTCCACTCCGTGAAAACTATGAACATTCTGAATTTTTCGTCGAACGATAATGAAAGTTTGATGAAAGTAATATTTCTCTCAATGGTAATATATAAAAATTAATTTTTTTTAAATAAATAATTAAAAAGCCGACAATTTATAAAAATATACTGAAGGAGTCGCTTCTCGAATAGCACAGGGGGCCCAAAATGCGTGAAACATTCATTAAAGTGGCACCTTAGTATCATTGCTAAGGTCGTGATAGATTTAGATTTATTTAGTCAAAAAAAGTAAAAACTATGTGACGTATGGGGGAGAAGATTTTCTGTGCACGTTTTCTTGAGTTCGAGAATCCCTTCCCGTCCCATTTCACCTACAAATAGTTGAAAGATGAGTACAAGTTTAAAATAAATAAAAATAAATTTTAAAAATCGCAAGATTAGCAATATTTGAAAAAATAGACATTTTCGTTTCTTAATATACTTCGAACGATTTTCGAATTGAAAACAGAGACTTGACGCCTGATACTACAGTGCTTCTTTAAATCAAATTTGTGAATGAGAAGCATATCCAGAGACTAAACAAATCGAAAGAAAGCAAATATAATTGTAAATAACAAATGTGAAAAGAAAAACAAACCTCGGCAACCGCTTAATACAGCTCAAAACTTAAATTATCAAGGAAATCCTTACGCGCGCAACAGGGCTTGCCACTCAACATTCCCGCCAACACGCATTTCATTCTGGTCAGGCAGGGGAACACTGTCTGACATCTGTTGCAATATTGTAATACTCTTTGGCGCGATCTTTGTAATTCACTCCATTGTACTTGCTGGGAAGGTATGATTCTGTAGTGTAATTTGTTGTTATCCTAAAGAAGAACTAGACCGAATTGTTATTCTACATGTTGCCTTCTGATTTAGATTTCTCACTCATTCTACTGTATACCAGGCAGTTCAGTGACAAAGTATTGCGTTTCAAGATTTCGGAGTGTTGAAATTCTCGTATTTATGTAAAGATGGTTATGAAGATAAATTGCAGACGTTCAGAACTTAATTTATTATGTACGCTTTCTGGAGGACAAAGTTTCAGGTACAGTTATTCTGCTTCTTTTGTGTAATAGCCAATTTGCATTTGAAGGTTATCCTTTAGGGCCATTCCGCCAAACCGAATCCACTTGAGGCTGCGCCTGGCCTGGGCTGCGCTGCTGCTTGTGCGTCACAATGAACCGTTTTCTTGCGAACATAGTATGACATAAAATAGTAGGTAAGGTTCTATATTGTAGTAATGAAAGCAGACTATCACTGTCAACTAATGCGAATAAAGACAAAAGGGAAAAATGATGAAAATAAACTTTGAGAAGATGATGAATATATATATTTAAGAAGTACTCTTTTTGAAAAAAATGTAGCTATATTCTGCTAAATCATAGTAACATTATGATCAGATCAAGATTCAATTATGTGTCAAAGAAATTGTTAACCCTCCATAAGTGTGGTGAGGTTTCACAAACTCCATTGTTTATTTTTTGGTGAATAATTATATGAATGGGCATCACTGCTCAATTCTTTTATGTACTTTTTTTATGCATTGAGTAACCTCATTACTGAAAAGTTATAAGCACATTAATCAAAACAGTACAATTTGCCATGTCCTAGTTGTACATAGTAGGAGGATGTTCCCTTTAGGATGCTCAATGACCATCCAGAAGTACATATTTTTTTCTTTATTTTCAATTAACTGAACAGTATTTTGCTATGTTAGTGTAGCAATGTTAAGCATTGTAGAGTTGGTGGTTTAATATTTTAATTAAATTATATTTGAGAAGTCTGGAGTGGATTCTTGTTAGTTGAGGATCAGGTTTTTTCCAGTTGAAAAATGGAGTAGATAGGAAAATAAGGTAATTTTTTAGTAGGACCTTTCTAAAATTCTGCGAATATGTTGGGAAATTGAGGTCTATCAATGTGCTTTTTTGGAGACATTCCAGGGTTCATTTATTTCTGTTTTCAAGACTATTTTGAAAAATTAGAAGATGCTTAATGGATGAATATGCTGTGCCACCCCAGACCAGCCAAGCATGTTCGAGAGGGACGAAGCAGGGCTATGTAAAGGCATGTAGATTCTTCTTAATGCAAGGAAGATAGTTTACATACAATGGTGAACCCTACATTTAAAGAGGAGAGAATGTTTGTGCCATGGAGGTGTCTAGTATTCTTAAGATGTTAAGTCTTGTTTTATGATGTCTGGGAGATGGAATTATTGTATATGTTTAATGGGGCGATGCATTTCTGGGCAGATGTTTTGGCTTTGCCCATCAAAAATGGTGCATTTCTGTTACACTCTTGAGACGGCTTCAGTAAATACAGAATCAATGTAAATACACCCAACAATCGAGACACAAATGTTAATACTCTGCATCACAAACTCAACCATACGGATGTCATTATATGTGGTAATATTTCTAGATTATATTATATTATGTTCTGTTGATATTTTAAAATGCACGGAACAATTAATAAATTTATATTGCAGTTGTAGTGAATAGGTCTACTTTCATTAACTTTAATTTGAGCTCTAAAGTTAGATTTTTTTAATGACATGTAAAAGAAAATAAAAGTTCATCGGATTTTTTGTGTGTTTATTATTCTTGCATGTCATATTTTACGAAATATAATGATATTGAAGCATTTCTTCATTTTTAACATCATTTCAATAATAAATAAATAAATATTGGGGTGTTACGAACTACAACAGACTAATAATAATTTCATGACGACAAACATGGTTAAAGTACCATTTATATAATTATTTCATATACCTATGTATTAAAACTATTAACATGACTAATAAAAATGAAAATAATGATGTCAATTCAATTCATAATATCACTAATTCTGTTGAAGATACAGTGATTTGTAAAGACAGTTCTCCTGTGAAAACACAGTGCATAGTACTGTGAACATTGTGAGAAAAGAAATGTAAAGATGGGTGTAGCAGTTCACTCGGTCATAGATGTTTATTTAACCCTGTGTGAGGACACACTTTAGCATACTAGGAATATCATTAATGACTGAACATTTATTTATGAAACACTTGAATGAAAATTTATAAAAATCATATTGAAAATCAAACACTCAAGGGAGCTATATGGTTTGGTGAGTTAATAAAGCTCTGGCTTACCAATTTGAAGACCAGGGGCTGATACTCAGCAAAAATATTAATTTCTTTAAATTGGTTCTTCGAGTAAAACAAAGTGCCGCTATAAATATAGTATGTGGCCATTTTTTAAAATTAAAATGGTGAAATTTTGAAATTTTAAACTTTGAATGAAACTTTGAAAGAATTATATATATATATATATA
>BOPP01000069.1:4664967-4762538 GCA_017312745.1 Gryllus bimaculatus | reverse complement strand
AAAAAAAAAAAAAAGGCAGAGAATAACCTCCAACGAACAATGATCACGAGGTTTTAAAAGAAAATCCCCACTGTCGAGTTTTATCCATAAGCTCACGGCTTCTAGCAGCTTGCCACCCAGAGGTGACGGTGCTACCCTCCGATCTACTAAAAGTTACGTGATTTGGACATCTTAATTAATTTGACCGTGGTAGTCTCCCACAGTAGTACAAACTCTAAATTTAACTGAATCTAAATTTAAACTGTTAGTATACTAGTTGCATTTCCCATCATTTGCACAGTCAAAATGTCATCACTACCAACACTTAAAAATAAGGAAGTTGTCAAGCCATATCTCATTCACATAGGTGATATCCCGGTTGTCTTTTTGAAATCGTTTCAACTGCACAATGTCTCTGGATCTCCAATCCACTATGTCCGGCCTTAGCACCCGTCGCTTTGATTGGCTTTTCTTACATTTGAAACCCATCGATTTCATAACTCGTAAAAAAGATTCTGGGCCCCAGAGATAATTAATTTTGTCTTTAATAACGGGAAGAAGCTTTTGCAATGTCGGCACAACCTTTTCGCGTAGAAATCCAGAAACGCATTTCGAATAATACGAGTAGTATTAGTAACTCTTTGCCATGATCAACTTTAATGATGTTTCACAGAATAACACTCCAGTCCTCGCGCACGCGAACTAGCCGCTCCGATGTTTTGGACCGTGAGAGGTGACTCTGGACATCAACTGATATCACTGCGGTGCCTCTGACCGGGAGGTTTTAGCGTTCGAGTTCCGACGGTGACAGAATTTTCGGTACTAGCTACATAGCTAGGCCGAGTTCAGTCACTGTCTGGACTAGCTGCCGGCTGCTCTGATCGATAGTTTTTCGTGGCTTTTGTGATCACCACCAGGCGAATGCCGGAGCAGTTCCCTAACAAACGGGCCACGGACCGCTCGCAATCTTTCCTTCCTCTTCCTTCTACCGTCACCCCTTACACACACATTCACGTGCACTAGAGGACCCCACTTGTCCGGACCGGGGCGTCCCTCCGCTGTTGGGAGATACCTCGTCGGAGGAAACTCCGCCAAGCAACGTGTGGGCCTGCGCTGGATCTCGCCATCCAGCTGGAGAATATCACCGCTACATCCTGCGATAAAACACAGTACACACTACATATACGGAACTAATGACCTTAGTAGTTGATGCCCGGAAACACTAACCAGTCAACGTCCTGAGAGTGCGACGCGACGGGTGGACAGCGTGTGCATTCTACTGCTTCAGTGCGACTCAACTAGGACACGTGCCTACCTTCCATTTATTTCAGTCTTTCCCATTGCAGGTGGCGAGAAGAAAATGGCAAATGGATCGGAGGATTTGCTGAAAGGATCTGGATTTTACATCAGGAGGATGATTTTGTTTTTTATGAAGTGTATGAAAAATCCAGCCAGGGTGAAGGGAGGAAAAACGATAAAATTATAAATTATTTAAAGAAGTCATCTGATACAGAGTCAACAAATGCACTTTTGACGAGATACTTTCGTCTGAATGATATAAATTTGGAGAAATCTTACGACGAATGGAGTTCCAGAGACAAACATTTCAAAGATGTCTGTAGCAACTTTCGTGGCATTCGAATATTGGATCAGGATCCAGTGGAAAATGTATTTTCTTTTATTTGCTCTTCTAACAACAATATAAGTAGGTGTGTACCCCATCACGATTTACTTTTCGCGAAGGAAACAGTTTTGGCAATTTTCTCTACATTTTCATTTCAGAATTTCATCTATGGTGCAGAAAATGTGTTCTTTATTTGGTGAAGAAATCAGTGTAAACGGAAAGAAATACTATGACTTTCCAAGTGTGTCATCGTTAGCTGATCCTGTTGTTGAGAAACAACTTCGATCGGCAGGGTTTGGTTATCGTGCTCAATATGTGCATCAGTCCGCTGTTAAACTCACCGAACTTGGTGGCGAAAAATGGTTAGAGAACTTAAAGAGCCTCTCCTATGACGATGCTAGGCAACAGTTGATGCTTCTTCCAGGGGTAGGAGCAAAGGTAAAACTCATTCTCTTAAGTGATTTATGTGATGAAGTACTGTCATAAATAAAATGAAAAACTTTGACGATTTCACCCGAATAAAATATACAGCATATTCAGGTAGGTGCAAGCAGTTGTTAACAATTTTCTGTGAATGTAATTTAGCCCCTACATTGCCTGGAGCTGATAAAAACCGAAGCACCGTTCGCTACAAAAATGCCAAGGACGTTTAGAACCAATAGCATTTTTATCTGCGCTTTTTATTTATATTGTGCCGCAAGAACGACTTAACAATACTTTATGTAGGTGTTCATTATATCAGCATTTATTTCAATGTTTAACTTGATAAGTATATTAAATACAAGTGGTACAAACTTTCAATTACATTTTTCTCAAAGCTGCCTTTTTGCCGATATGCCCTTTGTCCTGAGAGCGCCTCAATTGTTGCAGGTGGCCGATTGTGTGTGCCTGATGTCGTTAGGGTTCTTAGGAGCAGTTCCCGTGGATACCCATATATTTCAAGTAGCTGCTCAGTGGTACTTACCCTCTCTCCGAAATTCTAAAACAGTAACTCCACGTATTCACAAAGAAGTCGGAGACTTCTTTCGCCAATTGTATGGTCCATATGCTGGTTGGGCCCATACGGTAATTTCACTTTTTAATTTAAGAATAATTATTTTTGTTTTAATGTTTATTTACATTAAATTGCAACATATTTTATTACAGATTCTATTCTGCTCTAGCCTAAAAACGTTTGCTGCACCAACAAAACGAAAGTCCATTGAAGAAAGCAAGAAAAAACAAACAAAAAAGAAAATTATGTAATTTCTTTCTCCCAAACCATATATTCACCAATACTGTTCAAGAAGAAATCAAATTGTACTTATTTTTATTTTGGATATTTTAATCATGTTTCTGTGATTTTATTGTGAATGAATTAAAACTGAAATGATATAGGCCACTTGGGCCCAGGGGAAGTGAAATTGTGCGAATGTGTAGTAATTTGAACTAAGCAAATGCATGATCTTGTATAATACATACTAAGAGCTCTTCTGAATATAAATTTACCTACAATTTACATTCACACTATGTGTACATAATATACGAAAATATCTTAGAGTAGCGTATCCGACATCTAAAACTGAACCCAAGGGTACGGTGCCTCGATGCAACAATGCCACATCGCCTAAAATCATACCTATTCTTACATTGTCAAGCCACAATGGACATTTCTGTCCATATTCGAAAACGAAATCCAGATTCACGTACATATTTTAGTCATATTACAGAAGTATCTTAATTACTCTTCACTTTCTACCTATTTGTAATAAATTTTCCCCTTATATTTATTGGAAATGTATATCTCAACTCCATACTGTAAATAGGCTATGTGAACATATAATTCCTCAGTATCAAACCACTAATTTTGATGTGTACTATTTTTAAAAATTTTTCAAGAACATTAACAAAATTTAACTTGATGCTTAAGTCTTCCGTATGCTTATTGTATGAGAAGTCTCGATTTCATATTCAAGATGATAAAATAGAATGACGAAAGACAAATACTTGAAACAATGGCTGAAGAATACTAAAGACTGGTGAAATACGAAGACGCGAGACGGGCGACGAATTTCGGAGACGAGAGGGATGAATTGGAAGACTAAATGTTGGTAGTGGGAATGTGCCTTTCCTGAGTCAGATCCGGTTATAAGTCGTCACACATCCGGTAATAAGTTATATATCCGATGTAATAGCGACGGGTGCAGGAGCGAGCTAAAGTAAGTCATGAGTGAGGGTGACTTAAGCGTGCGATAAGACGTCATATTTGGTGTGAAGTCGGAACAGGAATAAGTTAGTGTGGGACAATGAGCTCTGACCCCTAGCTGGGGTGCTGGGAGTGTGCGATAAGAAGACTCATTCTGGAGGTCATAAAACGTCTCCCATTCCGGGCCCCTATCGGTTTGACGACAGGGCTGAAAACTCGGACAATTGTTTTGGACAATGGAGTGGCGTTGACATGGAAAAAAAGAGTGCAAGAAGGGACTGGCGCCTTGCTCCGTCACGCCTGCGGGTGTTGTAGATGTCATTGAGAACTGAAGCTTTCAATGAGAGGACATGCTACCAAAAATTTCAAAGAGGTAAAAAGTCCCAACTTTTCGTGGAGACGAATCTCGTAATCGTGTTGAATTACGTTCAAGCAGTCGTAGTTGCATTCTGCCGAGGTTTATATGTGAAAATTCCAGACATAACCGCTCCCGTTTTGCATCACTTCGGGAATGTTACAGCAAAGAGACGTTGGTGTTGCAACCTTGATGAGCAGCCTCACGAAAACGATCCGGAAGTGGTCGTGATCTATTATATGAATTCAATTTGAAAAGTAAAGCCCCTTACAAACATGTCGGAATATTGAAATTAAATTTTGTCTTCCCACGTGACGCGAGGAGCTGGATGGTCCAAAAGAAATTCCTAATCTTTCGCAATCCCTTCAATGTACTGTAACAATTAGAAGCAATATTGCGATCGCGATGGGAGCGTGCTTCGTCAAAATCACATACATCTTGAAGACTGAAAAGGAATCGTGAATTTGGTACGCTGGAAGGTAGGATTCGCTTAGCATTGATTCACACGAGATGGGAGCTTTAAGAGCTTCAAAATCCACTTACACATGCATCGGGCATTCGACGTCTACTGCCGCGCGTAGTTTCTGACGTGAATGTATTGTTCTAGTCTAGACATCGTTATCAAACGTGTGGGTGATACGAAAAACAATCAGCGCATGAGCCTAGTTCTTTTAATGGTGTTTTCGAATTACATTTAAACACCAGTTGTAAGAGAAAATCTTACGACCGGTAATAGTGTACAATTTCTCGAAAATATGCAGTTTTCGCGTAATTTTGTGTGGAATGTAGGCAATTTTTAACCTTTTTCTCAAAAATATTTTTTTTTTACATTTTATCCTTGCGCTATTAAAGGACGATAAATATGTGATAGTAAGTTGGTGCTAGTATCACTTCCGGCAAACGTTTGGAAAATTGCAAAAATTTAACGTTATATAATTAATTAAAAATTTGAAGGTAGATTTTTGCCATTAGGAAAATCTACTTTAAAAATCAGCTCTTTGAAAAATTGTACATTTTTTTAAAAATACAACATGTTTTCGTGTAATTTGGCTTAATATTTGGGCAATTTATAAACAAAATCGAAACCTGCCCCAATTTTTTCCACGTATAGAACAAGGAACGCTTACAAGAATGGCGCAAGTCTCATTTTCAGTGAACTCTGTAATTAATAGAGAAATCCGTATTAAAGGCATTCTTTAAACTCGTATGCTATGCCTCAGAACTGTCATTTAACTAAACAGTGTATATCTGTAACTGTTTCATGTCTTATCATGTTACAGTTCTAAATCAGTGTGAGCGTAGCGTACATATGATATACTTAGTCACGAAAAACTTTATTACGGGCATCGCTCGTACTATGCACTGTAATTATCAATGTGCCTCTGCAGTCCTTAGAACATTTACGTCGTAGCCCTCAGTCGTTCAGAGACGCGCCACGATGTCGCCCACGTGCGTGGACGCAAAGGCGACGCTCCTTGCTACGTGACCCCCCTCCCCCGCATGTCGGCAAGAGACAGTGCAACGTCCAACTAAACGTATGCATCGTATCTTCAACACTGTTTTCTATTTCATATGTGCCCCTGGGTTCAATGAATTGAGCTATAAATTCCCTTTGGCGACGACAAATTCATTATCAATCATCATGAGATGATTTGCATTTGTGAAAACACCTACGGTGTTCCCACAAACTATTTAAATAATATCGCTATAGGTCAGTTAATTAATTCACAGTGTAGTAATTATTCAATCCAATTATGTGTTTCTTAATTCATGTGGTTCCTTCTGAATTGCCCTAAATGACGCAACTTCTCTAGTGTACTGTCCTCGTATTTCCGAAATCTACCTTCCCTCCCAAACATACTGGTCCTTCGAAAAGCTATTGGTTATCTGGCAATTAAAGTGGTAGATCTGGCAATTATTATAGGATATCCCCCTTCAACACTCCACTGCTCGCTCCTCCGTTATCTCAAGTAGCTTCTGACGAGACACGGATACTTCAAGGCCTATAGTTTCAAACTAGATGGCACTCCGTACTGCTCTGTAAGCGAAACTACTGTCGAGGACGCCGAACACGTGTTTTTTCAGGGCCCCTATTTTGAACCTTAACGACGAGTCACCGTTTTGGATTCTCGGGTTACGCCAGAAGACACCACAAAACCTAGTTGCAAATATGCTCGTTTCTGTAAGCAGTTGGAAGGAGGTAATTTTGCACAAGTATTGCTGGATCTGAGACGCCTGCAGAAAGAAAGGAGGGAGGTATCATGATCCACTTGACTAACATCAGGATGTATTAAATACGTCCGCGATGTAATGTCCATAGGCGGCTCCGCGGAGAGGATGGAGTCCAGCTTTAGTGAGTAAAAATCTCACCCTCTGTGTAGTATGGCACTACCCAGTGTTTTTGGATGATAACTTAAATAATATTTTTTTCTCTTCTTTCATACTCATTAGAAAAGAAGGCAATGATAGCAACAGGAAATAATATTTAATGTAATATTAGGTCTATCTTTTTGCATAAAACGACCAATGATAAACAATTCTGAATAGGGTTTACACTATTTCCATTTGCACTCGCGAATACCTTAGTGTACTCTATACCATCTGGTCCTGTACGAGCAACGGGGACTGAATGACCGTTTAATTTCTATAACGTGCTACGAATCCACTTTCCACGTGTAGTTAACATTTTTGTGTAAAATAAACAATATGAAAAAATATGTGGGGAAGTTGAAATGCCAACTTCACGCACAACATGGCTGTAAGGCGGGTAGTATTAGACAGGCAAGAAAGCACAGGGCGAGGACGGAGGCAAGGAGCAGGATGGTTTTAAGCAGGCCATTCTAGGGAGAGGATACACTACAGAAATACATTCCTTTCCCCGTGTGATTAGTAGATAAAGTAAATAAATATCCATACACGTAAATGGATTCAGCTTTAAATTTTCCATACGATGTAATCATACAGTTTACCACTGTACTACCTCTGAAAATCAACATCTCGGGAAATACGGAAACATACAAGAATTCTATATTAATTTTAACAAGTGATTTTTTTTACAACTGTAAGGCTAATTATAATTGTGATGTTCCATGGTGCTCAGTCCTGGACTCATTTACATCGTATCTGCAGCTGATTGATAAATTCAATTCTTTAATTATGTCTGCTGATGACACCTAGCTCTAATTTACCTTCTATCAAAATTGGTTCAATTCACTAATGAATTGCTCCAAAAATATTTAGATCCCGCGAGCTGGCCTGCTGCGTTTTTGTTTTTTACTCTTCGTTGGCAATCCTTAACACAAAAATTATACACATTATTTTCACATTCACTAATTTGAACTGGTGATGTGGCATTCCCCATTATTCTTATCATTGTCAAATGGAAAATATTCGTATCAATGTATTTGCACAGATAAAATGCGAGAAAAGTACATTTAAAATCGACTCTTTAATAAATCTTTACATGCATAATTGTTATTAGCGTTTTTTTTTTACAGCCTTGGCCGTTTTTCGCATCCCAATTTCCATCTCTCTTTATCCCATAGATCTATTTCTCTTTTTTCCAGGGCTTCAGTTATTGCCATCTTCCATGTTCTTCCCCTGTATCTTCTGCGATTTGGTATCCACTCCCAAACTTTTTGTGGAAGTCTATCCGATTTCAACCTTCTCATGTGTCTGTACCATTTAGTTGTTTCATTTCAATTGTTTTGTTCAAGGTTGTTTGTACTCTCATTTTATTTCTTATTTTATCTAACAGAGAAAGTTTACATCATCTTCGCCAGAACATCATTTCTGTTGATTGAAGTTTGTCTTTCAAATTTTTTGTTAGTGTTCAGACTTGTGGCTCATAGAGTGTGGTACTCTCTATGAAGGAGCTACATATGCGTTTCTTTGCCTTCATTGAAATAATTGAGTTCCATAGCACGGGATTCAACTGTCTTGTGGCTATTTTTATTCTTTCATATCCTGTTCGTCTCTACCTTCTGCTGTAAGTGTGACTCCCAAATACTTATATTGTGTATTACTTTTAATTATTCCTACACTAGTCTCTAAATCATGGGGCATACCTCCCACCACCATATATTCAGTTTTTTGTACATTTATTTCCATTCCTCATTTTCCACACTCTTCTACTAATTTTCTGTATATATAAGTTACATAATCTTCATCTTCAGCCATTATCACCTGGTCATCTGCAAATAGACTAAACAATGTTTCATCTCCTATATTCACACCCATGCTTCTGCACTTTCTTTTCCATTCTTTTAGAGCTTTATCAATGTATATCTTAAACAGGGTTGGAGATATACAGTAGCCTTGCCATAATCCTTTATTTACTGGGAAGTTGTCTGATAAGACATTTTCCCACTTTTACTATCTGTATTAAGTTGTTTGACTAAATTTATGTATGTTGTTGATATTCCTTTTTCTTCCATTGTTCCCCATACTTCTTTTACTGGCACATTATCATAAGCCTTTTTGAGATCAATGAAAATTATGTGAAGCGCTCTTCCTCACTCAATTGTTTTTTCCATCAGTTGTTTGAGGCAGAAAATATTGTCAATACAGGATCTTCCTGGTCACTTTTCTCTTCTGAGTGTGATGTTTGCATTTCAATTCTACTCTTAAGAACATGTCCTTACAGTCTAACTAAATATGAAGTCACACTTATCCCTCTACAATTATATATTTTTTACAACCTTTTTTGTCAATTGAATTTATATAGACTAATTTCCATATTTCAGGTATTTTACCTGCTTTTAAAATGCCATTGAATATTTCAGTAATTAATTCCAAACCTACAATAGGATAATGTTTAACCAGCTCTATGAATATACCTCCAGGTCATTACTTTAACTCTTCAAAAGTCACATCTGGTGTGATCGAATCTACATGCAGTGGTTCATAATTTATTCCCTGAAATTTAGTTCTGTCAAAAGATTTTCATAGTATTTCTGCCATTTTTCAATACCAGTTGGGTCTACTAAATGCCATTCTTGGGTTGTATTCAATTTCATGGAATGTAACATTTTCCATACCTCTCCGGATTTGTTGTTACCAATGCACTTGTCTAATCTGTAATATTTTTGTTCCCAGAATACATTTTTTGCCTTCTACATTTCTTTCTTGACCAAATATTTCATCCTGTTATTTTCACTTCTGTCTTCTAAATCCTTTGAGGACAGCCATCTCAAATATAACTTTTTCTGTTCTTCAACCAGGTTCTTTATATCTTCTGTCCAGCACAAGTCTTTTTGTTTATATTAACATTTTCCCTTCTCTCCCAAAGATTCTTTAGTGGCTTCATGAGTGCATTTTTGGTATTTTCTTCAGTATTTCCTATTGGGATGTACTTTAATTTTTCTGCAATGTGCAATTTGTACCAAAATGCAATGGAATCATCTTGAAGGCTTTCAATATTTATCTCAGACACATCTAACTCCCTATTTTTCCACATTTCGTATTTGGTTTTGTGTTTCCGTAACTTTTGAAGTACGGTTTATACATAAGGTACGCTTTTCCTTTTAGTAAGTAGTGATCTAATCCACAGGAAGCACCTCTTTGAATCTGAACATCGCTCCACTTTATTATGACTGTTGTTTAGTAATTTTGTAGTCAGTTATTGATTTCAGTTTTCTAGTGGGCTGAGTCCATGTGAATTTATGAATTTTTTAATGTGGAAAATGGCCATTCAATATTTTCAGGTCATACAGTTCACATATCTCTCTATAAGTCTTTCTCCGTTGTCATTTAATACATTTTCACCATATCGCCCCACAACATTATGCGCCATTCGTTTTCCAACTCTTCCATTAAAATAACTTAGAAGCACCACTTCTTTGCGAGTTCCAATAGAATCCAGCAACATAGTCAGTTTCTCTAAAAACATACCTTTTTCTGCAACATTGCATTGTCTGTTGAACCATAAATTCCTATAATAAAAACATTGCGTCCGCTTAGTACAAGATCGAGACATGCTCATCAATTGCTTCACAGCTATGAATATTTTTCTCCAATCTTTTACGTACAGCTATGGACACTCCTGCTCTTGCACGCTTTTATTTTCCCACTCCACTAAAAAGTGAACATAATTTCCTTTCCTTTCATTTCCCTTCTTTTTTGTTTCACTCAACATTATTATATCCATGTTAAACTCCTCTATTGCATTAAAAACTTCATTTACTTTAGTGCTTAAACATTGAACATTCCAGCATCCAAAATTCAGACCATTTTCCTTGCCTTTGTCGATGTCGTGAGTTAATCCGAGGCTCATTTCCATGGAGAGTTTGAGTGGCTTTTTTATTTTCCGAGTATGGGGGTGCTGGTCCCATGACTCTACCCCCTTCCGGGAGGACTGGGTAATTTTCTTTTAGTGTTTTCTTCCCTTAGATTGAGTGCCTTCCAGGACTCCGGAGTTCAATCTATCCCTATTTGAAGCACTTCTGCTTCTGAACAGGAAAAAGGGAATGGTAAGGATACACCTAAGGTTAGAAAATGGAAGCCTCCAAGCTACTCAATCCACCCTTTGGCTCCTGGGATTCAGGAAAGGATTTTAGGCATGAAGGATATTTTACAGTTCTTATCAATTCTTAATTTAGGAGTGGATAGTTGTCAAGAATAGATTTGTCTCATGGAGCAACTCTTTTAAACACTTCACAAACTTCTGGTCACATGGTTGCTTTATTACTTTTTACATTATGTTGCCTAAAATCTTACTTTGGCAGATATAAAACTAAAACCTGAAGCCTATTTTTAAATATTGTGTAATTACCCATATCACAAAGATCTTCAAACAGTGAAGTACTTATTAATTTATTTTTATTGAAATATGTTTATCTGAACATTTAATTCTACCATACACTAAGTTTGTTTGCTAATTCAGTTTTTGCGAATGGGCGGTCTTGTATAGAAATATTCATTAAACGTGAACATTGAGCGGCGGCGATGGTGTAACGGTTAGCGTACTGGACTGTTGTACCCAAGTTGGCGGGTTCAAACCCGATCGAAGCAGTGGATTTTTAAGGGCGAAAAAATCCTTCGTACGCCTTCCTTCGGAGGGGAAGTAAAGCCAGCTGTCCCACGTTCGTAGATTTACTTGCATGTAAAAGATCCTCAAGCCTAAATGACGCCTCTGAGGTAAATTCAAATCGCCTGTTGCTCGCCCAAGAAATACCTCCTTTCTTTCCTAGTTGGTGAAAGGAGCGTAGCGAAATTTGCGTGGTCAGACGGAAGAGCGGGCCTGATGGCCCGAGTCTCACCACGTAAAATAAGACCAATTCAAATTCAAATTCATTTTCTGAATTTTGAAAATATTTTGATTTGAAAAATGTGCCTCACTGGAACTTAGCACTTATGCAAATCAATGCCAACAACTGAAACACAAACAAACATGTTTCTTTAGTTGTTTTGAGAGTTTATTTTACATTGTTGATATATAAAATTACATTAATGAACAAAAAATTCACTTGAAAATAAAAATGGCAGTACAATATTTTAATTTATTTAGTAAACATATCAACTATGCATTTCTATTTCAGAAATGTTCATTTGAAGCTCTTGCTTTTTCACCAAAAAAAAAAAAAAAAAAAATTCTGACAACCAAATAAAATTTTGTAGAAGGTAATTTACGCAATTTTATTTAACCACAATTTCAAAGCATCCAAGTCAGCAGCATTATCTTTATCCTTGGTCAGTGCAGCACTTTCAGCAAATTCCACTTTCAAAGGATGCAAATGTGAGAATTCAAAATCTTTATCTTTCTTCCCAAGAATATTATTGGTGGTTCCAGAATCATTAGTACTTTCCAACTGATTTGACTTCGTCACACGTAGCACATTCCTGTAAATTGAAGGTTATTACCATTAGCAATCAGTAATAGCCATTTTCAAATATGAATCAAGAAATATTCTTAGAAATACATTAATACATCAACTCTTTACTATCCTCACTACAATATTTTACACTAGTAAGCACAAAATATTTTAAAACAATAAATTATACCAAATATATACTTACATTTCTTTCTCCAGGTAGGACTGAATAACCTTGCAGCCTTTGGCAAGAGGTTGGTCTTGTTTATTGCAAAGAATCAAAACTGGTGGGGAATTAGATGCAACAACAGTATCTGATAAAATATTGTACAAAAATCTGAAAGGAAAGTCAAAACTAAAAATATTAACCAAAAAAGCACACTTACATAAAAGCAAATAAAAAAAATTAGAAAATGAAAAAACACTAACTCAGCCACATCGTGAATCTCCTTGTGATAAGTCACAGAGTCAATGACATACACTATTCCTCTTGCAACCACTTTAAATTGGTCAAAAAACTTTGATCTTACTCTCTCATGACCTGGAATATCTATAACACGCAAAAAACCCTGAAAATGAAAATAAAGAAAATATAAGTTTTTTTTCTTCTTTGCATAATTTTCGCTCAATGATTAACACATTATGTAATCTAGTGTAAAGGAAAGGATCTAGTATGTCCATATATATTCATGAAATTCTCGGATGTTTTAAGGAGAATTTCGTTTGGCTTGAAGACATTGACAATAATAACTTTCATTTTCTTGTTTTCTACCCCCCCCCCCCTTCTAGCAATAACCTTATCCATGTACAGTAAAATGTTCTCAATGTGGAATGTGCAAAATGTAGAAATCCGTTCAATGTGAACATTAACCATGGTTTGGGAAAAAGTTCTACAGCACTGCATTAGATAATGCGGTATGAAAAAAAAAAAAGGGAAAATAAATTACTGGTCATTTGTGATCCCGCATTGATCAAGTTTTACTGTAATAAGTACAATTATTAATAATAATTTTAGAAGTCTAAATATTGTAACAGAAGAAACTAGAATACAGACTTTATTCATTATGCAAAATATATGTGTTGCTTCCTCACAAATCAAGCTTACTTTTTCAGAAAGTACACCAGATACTTAAGCAAGCTATTTTTATTACGACACCTCTTTCCATACAATATTCAAACCATTTACTTCACAAAAATTAACCATTACAAATTTTTGTTTTCAATGGATACATAGATTTATTGATCTGCAAAGCAAGGGTGGTCAATTTGTGGTGCACAAATGAAATGCAATACATTGCTTAATGACAACAGATGACTTCATGTTCCCACCTGGCCTTGCTCTTGACGATCCTCCTAGTATTGTCTCTCTCACAGCTAACAAGTGTTATCTTCAATTAGATTTATTTCATGATTTAGTTATTCTTTTTCCTCGCCTAAATGAAATAGATCTTAATGCGATCCAACATAAACCATGAATTTAAGACGGTAGAAAGGATGCTTGCTGTAAAGCACATCAGAACTTGGTACGTGAATATATTTGGCACATGGTATGTCACAGGTTGGCCATCACTTTTCGAAGGTAAATGCCCTTTGTTCTTGCATTTGACTTGCTTGAAGCAAGGAAATTGTCCAAATGCTTAACTGTAATGAAGTCAAGACTCTCAACTTCCATACAATACTTTCCTCAATCCCAATAAAAGTAATTTGAATCTAACATATTAACTTGGGCAAATTCATAACAATTTTTCTAACATTGTAAAAATAAATCTTAAAAGCTCATTTTACAGGAACAGAAAAACATTGTGCTAGTCTGCTCTTTTCAGAAAAATCATCTTCCATAAACAAGAATTTAAAATAGAAATAAAGAAGCATGGATTAATAGGAATATGATTCATTCCTGTCACTTCTTCATTAACATTTTCTATAGGCACAAACCACATAACATGATTGATACTGAGAAAGACTGAACAGCTTTCATACCTTTTCAGTATGGAGGCAGAGAATAGTCATGATAAGCAAATGACTCTCTCTTCACTACCTAAAAATATGATTTTGAATGGATTCTTTTCTTTCCTTCACTTCGGCATTAGTATTTTACCTCTAGTGTACCATATGTTAATTAAACTTGTAAATATATACCAACTTACACTTTTCACTATATAGTCGCCTGCATTTTCTTTAACAGATGTTTGTGTTTGCACGAATTTATTATGAATTAGTCTGGAAAATATTAACGTTTTTCCAGAATCGCACATCCCCAGCAACAGGATACCTCGTCGTGCGTTTCGTCTGTATCTCCATATTGCTAATAAGACTGGAACATTCAGACGAGACAAATTTATACACAGCTAATGTTGGGGGTCATTCATTAATTGAGAAGGTGCGCATAAAACCAAGTATAAAACTTGCTTATTTTCAAAGGGGTAGTCCACTAAGGTTAAGTACCACGAGTGCTTATTGAATGTATATATAATTTTTAAGCAATGTTTTCACCTAAAGTTAAAACGATAACAATAACTGCTGTAATAATCCCAATAAACTGGGAGTTATCAACATGTTTCAAGGTTGCTGGTTGCTCATTCTTCGCACTCTTCATATCGGACTCCATGACAACAGCTGTCTTTCAAACACAAACGCAAAATCACAAGCGAAGCGAGAACTAATTTCTCGTTCAGGACTTGATTCACTTCCGCGAGAACATTGCGAACGATAATACGAATCCACGAGCGGAATGGCCTCCAGAGAGTATATAATGGCTTTTCGAAATACCAGCGTGATACCAACAAGATACTAGCGTGTGCCCGCGTGTGCCGAATCGGGATATGGATGGGTATGGGGTAGGCAGCACGTGGGTAACGCGTTTAGCACGTTTGTTGCAAGTGTGTGAGTGACCAATGTTTCCGGCAGGTTCACCCAGAGCTTTGGCTGAACATGAAAGTTGTTTTATGTTCATTAATAGTATTTGTCAGTCAGCAGCCTCGCTGTCCACGTCAGTGAGATCTGAGCTGGTGTAAGTGTTCTGTGTACATTGGTGTTATAGAGACCTGGCCGGAGGTATGCGGATGCGTGCTCATCGGTGCCTTTGCACTTTGATAATTACTGGTTGAATGTCAATTTGTTGAAAGTATATAGACATGATGGCAAGTGTTGAAAATGTGTATACTTCGTGTTCATGTAACAGAACACCGCATTCTGTGGATTGGGGAGTAAATGATTTAGTGTGTTTCGGAACATCCCATGCAGTAGCAATTTATTCCCCTAAGGTACGAATTATTTTTTAAAAATTATTCTACTATTATTGATATTTAAATAGGTCATCTGATGTGTGTTGTGATTTCAGAGTCGAGTTGCTGTCACGCGGACTCTATACTCTCATAAATCGCGGGTGAACTCTGTCAGGTGGATTAGAAAATATGACGGTTCTGCTGAAACAGAATTCATATCTTGTTCGTGTGATAGAACTGCAGTTATATGGACACAGAATGCAAATTGTGATTTTATTCCCACTGCTGTGCTTGAAGGACATGAAGATTCCATTACTGTTGTTGATGGAATATATATGTCAAGTTGTGTTGATGATCGAATGACAACCCCAAGCCAGTTACTAGCTGTGACAGGATCTATTGATTCAAATATTAAAGTATGGATGAGAGAGAAAGGAGAGAGTAAGTGCACTAATTCTCTTTGGTGAAAAACATTATTCAGTATCATATTCATGTGCCTTTAAATTCTAATTAGGATTAAATGAAACGTTATTAGATACATCTAGTGACATTTTAACTATCAAGGAGTCAGTGGGTTGTAAAAATTCTAATAAAGCAATTAGATCAAAGGAACCTAATAAAAAGGAAACAAAGCTATTTCCCAGAATACCTCCTGCATACAATATCACAACAATTAGAAGAGTTGGATTGTTATGACAGTCATATTTGTTGGGGATGTAAATAAGTCGCCATGATTAGTAGTGTGAATGGTTTCATTTCCAAGCTTATCAACTAGAAAATGTTTACTTGACATGGTATATATTTTTGTATCAAAGGAAAATTGTAAAGGAATTCCAAATTTTGTTATTTTAAAAGGAAGATTCTCGGATATGGACTATGTAAATTTAACAACTGGCTGAAATCTTCTCAGAAAAAGGAGTATTTTCCTGCCCTCTGGAACAGTACATAACATATGACCTTCAACCTGTAGCAATGGCTTATTAGCGATAGTGTCACCTTTGCAACGTTGTTGTCCGGGAGGTCTTTGAGTTCAAGTTTCAACAGTGGTAGATTTTCTGGACATGCTACATATCCAGATCAAATTCAGCTACTGTCTGGAGGAGAATTCTATCTGCTAGGTGGTATGATTGATGGTTTTGTGGGGGATCTAGTAACAATACCTGGCGAATGCCCAAGTACCCTATCAAATGGGCCTCATAGTCTCTCCTTCATCCTTGACACCGTCTCTCTCCATATCCCCCCTCTCCCACCCCCCCCCACACGAACACACTTATGATTAGATGCTCTACATGACCTCATGTTGGGAGACTAATTGAGAGCTTAGAGCTTGTCCCAGCTGAGTGGAGCCACCCTGGGGGACATACCTGGAGTAACAGAAAACCTGCTAGCCAATATGTAGTTGTGCCAGATCACCCATTCCAGCAAGAAAACCATCACCTTCCATGAAATGGATTAATAATCCACTTACAGGATTAATGATCGAAGCATTTGAAATGTCTGGGAACAATAAATATTTACTTATCCACATGAGATATTTCTTTCATACTGTTTCCCAGTAAATAGTGTTTGGTCAACTTCTGCATCTGTGATAATTGATTTTTTGAGGACAATGTATTCTTCATGTAATTAAGTGCTTGCAAAGTTAGAGATCAAAGAATTTTCTTCTTAAACCATTCATTTATGTGAAAACACAATGTAATCATGTCGAGACAATATTTTAATTACTGTGAAAGCATAACAGAATATCTATATTATGACCATTTTCCCAAAGAACCTATTGTTTTCCTGCAAGATGTGTTAATAACAAAACTAATGCAAAAATAAATAATTTTGGTAAAAATTGTTAATTGTGCACATGCAAAAAACTTCATATTGTATAGTTAGAGTGCAAGTATAAATATGCCCTTGACTGGGTCTGGTGGGATTCGTGTGGCCCCAGGCAATTATTTAATTAAAAACCAAACATACCGATATATTGCACTGTGGTTCCTTGTGTATTCCGCATTCATGGTCCTCAGCAGGTGATGGTGTGATTTTTGACTAAAATAACACCGTAATCATACTTTATTGTTCATTATATCTACAAGGTCCCCACCAGACAAGGAGTGTCAATAAATTTCTGTATTACATTTAAGTTTTTTCACTTCTGAATCTTATTTATGCATTTTCTGTAGATTTGTTTTTCTGTGAATCAGTCTGTTTTCTCTTATCAACAATGCAACATGACAAAAAGGTTGTTCCACAAAATAAAAGGCTCAATGTGATTGATTTCAACACCAAAGCGGGCTTACATGCACTTTACCAACTTTGTGCCAACTACTCTGTGGCTCGGTGGTGGTGGCAATGGCTGTTGGTGGCTAATGGTGATTTTTTCATGCAATTCTTAACATAGCACGTGTAAACTCTAGCATTCTTAAGTACTGCAATAAAGATTCTGAAAATGAATCAAGTAGAAAGCCATTGATGGAATTTGGGCATTCACATGTACAGCCACACATTTCACATCGTGATGTCTATCCTTTGGCACTTGAAATGCAAGAAATTATACTGAAATTAAGAGTCAAATCATTATGTCAATGTTCAAATCAATAATGTCACTATTTTAAATTTATTTGAAAATAAACCTTTCGTAAAAATGTGTGCTGATTGATTGTTTGTCGAAGTATATTTGTCTTCTTTTCCTTTGCCAATTGACAAACATTATGATGTTATGTGGTTAGACGTTCGAGAAAACTTGGCTTCTTCAAAAACTTGATTGTGCTTTGATTATCTATTTATCATTTTGGAATGAATTCTTCTGTAATTGCTCCAATTTCTTTCAAAAGACAGTTTAACCAAATTAATTATTAAAGCAATAAAGCTGCTTCACTTGCTGCCACATCTGCTTCCATGGATGATAAAACCAACCAATGTTGAAGCTTACTTTTCCACATTACAGGCCCCTTTCAATATTTCATTAAATAACCACTGGTTGAAAGTCTTGCGAATTTGTCTCCAGCAGTCTCCCACTATTGAACATCTTATTGTAATGCTTCAATATAATTCTTCTGAGCTTCTTTTAACAACATCACTCTTGGTTCCTTCTCATAAACTTAATTACGCATCAATGGCATGGTTTAGAAACCAATCGTCTATCTCTCAAAATACGAGTGTTATTTATACCATTGTTTTCAACTTCATTATTATTGTTATTATCATTTTTATATTCCTTTTTCCTCCTAATTTTTTCCTCTTCTTTACTACTGTTATGATTTCTTTCCTCTTTACTATTATTACTATTCTTTGCTATTATTACTTCTTTCCTCTTCCTTATTATTATTCACACCTTCATAATAACAAAATCTTCATCATCTTCGATGATTTCATCGGTTTTGTTGATTTTCATTTTATCAGCATGATTAACAAAATTCAAAATTTTGTTATCTTCACTTTCTTCTTCATATAATATCTACAAACTTTGATATATCGATCTTAATTAGTTTTTCATTCTTAAATTTAACATCTTTGCAAATATAAACATTCATCTTTTCTGAAAAACTAATCTAATAACTGCAATCTACATTCCCAACAATGTATCCATTACAACATTTGGAATCAAACTTATTACATTTCTGATGAGAAATCCACGCAAAACATTCTGTTCCAAATACCTGTGTATGATCCAAGTGAGTCCTTTTTTCAAAAAAAATTCCATTGGAGATTTATAACCAATTTTTGTTGGTCCACTTTGATTTAAAATTTACATTACAGTTAAAATAGCTTCTCCCCCAAAAAACTTTTTTGGGAGAAGATGTGGAAGGATGGAAGAAGTAGTTTGACAGATGTACAGATTGTCACCATAATATTGCTATTTCACAAAGAATCCTATTTTCTCTTTCTGCAATACCAATCTGTTGTAGTGTATAAGGAACTGTAATTCAATGTTTCAATTCTATCTTCTCTCCTTAATTCCGTATGTCTTGATTGTCAAATTCTTTACCTCCATCAGTTCATAATTCTTTAAATGTAACTTTAGCTTGGGTCTTTATGATCTCAATAAATGAAGGCAATTTTTCTTTAACTTCATCTTTTCTTTGGAGTAAATATGTCACCCTAAAACTTGTAAAATCGTCTGTAAAAACAAGATAATGTCGATACCTGTCATTTTATTCTATTGGTCAACAGATATGAGCAAAAATTAACTCTCCCTGTTTGGTAAACTTGTCTACTCTATTGCCAAAAGTCATTTGAAGATGTTTTTCCAAAACATAACCTTCACAAAGTTCACCATCTGTATCTATGCCGATTGCTTTATTTGCTAAAAATTTCTTCACAATGCATTTATTTTGATATCCCAATTTTTCATACCATTTTTTAATAATCTAATAATCATTATTAGAAATGATGATTTTTCTTGATTGACTTCCACTAACAATCTATAAAGATCATTCTGTCCGTCTGATAAAGCCATTGCAATATGAACTCCTTCTTTATAAAACATCTATGATTTTTTTCCTTCATTTTCAATCTCTTGATCAATTCCCTTTTGTCAAGTGTTTTTAACTGAAAATAAATTCCAGGATACATCAGGAGAATACCAAGATGTTTGGTATTCTCCTGATGTATCTTGCTGTTTATTTTCAGTTAAAAGTCTTAAAAATAAAGATCTTAACCATTTTTCTCCATCAAAAGTTTTTGCATCTATGTGACCAGAACCTAATGCGTCAATTTGCACACCTTGATGAGCACTGTCCATTTTTCTCAAATTTTGAAGTGTTTTATATGAAGAAAACCAAGCACGTCTATTTGTAATATGATGAGTAGCACCACTATCTATAAACTATTCATCACAATTTTAAATTATTGATATCAATTTTTTCAACAGATGACATCGCACATCCCATAGCTTTATTTCCAGTTTTGCATTCATTAGAATATATTTTTGCATTTAAAACACAAGCCAATTCTAGTCTTTCGGAAAATATCCGGCTGAAATGTACTACATGGTACAACCTAGGGAAGTCATTTAAGCAGGCACTTCACACCGTTCCGACATTAACTAGGCAGTTGGAATTCCGGGGGCTTTCTTGATAAGTGATGTCTTATAAAAGCGAATTGGTAATTATGCGTAGGATGCACTCCCGGATGTTTGTAGTGAATGCGAGGGCCGAAGGCCCAAGCCTCATCGGGACTTGGATCTGGGCGAGCGAAGTGAGAAAACTTGCCTTTGATAGTAAATTGGCATTACAATGCGGCGGGGACAAAGTATATGAAGAGCAAACCATGAAAATCGCGTATCTGTAAGTTTTATTCATTTCTATTAGAGCACGTACAGTAATTAGGGCTTAAGCCCAGCTGCCACGTTTCTCTAAGGGTGTACCGTATACTAAATATTAACCAAATATCCTAACTTACCACAAGAAAAGTATCTTCTCATCGTTTTTCCTGTTTTTATAAACTTCTGTAAGTTATTATTTTGATTATTCTTCTGATTTAATTGTTGATTCTAGATTTTTAATTTTGTTATCATTGCAGCATCACCAGAACTTTCAACTCTTCTTCTAATACAAATTTCATTATTCAAACATCTCTTCTCTAACTTCACCCAAGTCTTTTCCTCTTGTGATAGATCATGCCATATAATATAAATATTTTCAAATTCGGTAAAGTCTGTAAAAATTTTGCACATAAATCACCTTCGTTTATTTGCATTTCATCTAATGATGTTTTAGTTTGAATATCATCAAATTTAGCTGAATGTTCCTGTACTCCATTTGCCTAATCCCTTTCAATGATCCAGTTTCCTTTCCCCTTCAAATGAAATTTATGTCTCAACAAAGCAATATTCTCTTCAGATTGAGAATAAAAAATTTGATTAACTAATCCCATAAATTTTTGCTTTTTCACAACTAGCAATATGTAGCAAAGGTTTTGTATCAAGTGATAGAATAATACATTTTTAGCCTTATTATTTTCTTTATTCCGTTTAACCAATAACATTTTATTAATGGGCACATTCTAAAATTGTCCTCGCAATAATCTGCCATGTAGACCAATTTTCTTCTCCAGTCATTTTCTCAATTTGCATCTTTCCTTCTGTCATTATTATATTTTGTCTATTGATAATTATCTTTAATTAATATTCTTCTCATATTTTATATCTTTTATTGTTTTCTTCTAATAATTGCCAAAATTATATTCATTTAAAGATAATCACACTTAGCTTCTGTGTCAGAGTAGATCAAAATCTTCAAATTCAGTTATAACTTATTGCATTTGACATAAAAACTGAGTACATACTTACAGGGGGGAAAAAAACAGGTCGCTAATCAACAAAATAGTTAACTAGGGCAGAATTATTCATTTTCATTACTCTTATAACTTGTATTCTAATGAGAATTTAAATTAATATGATCATTGATTCTCAATAAAACAAAAGTGTGAAGCAACAAAATCTGCAGCCAAAATTGTGTCAAGTGCTCTTGTCAGCAAGGAAAGCATCAAAAGTGAAAAACTTAGCAGAAGGGAGAATAGATATACCCACATCATCACAATGAAGGATTTGGCATTCAGTGATCAAGGATGCAGAAACAGTCAAGAACCAGCTCAACGAACTATGAAACTCAGATTGTAGAGGAATTCTGCTTTAATTTGAATTGAGAACAGACAATATCAGGCAGTCTGTGTGCAATTATTTTGCAAGAACTCAGCACCTCAGAGTTTTGGCTCATGAAACAGGATCTGCAATTGACGTTTTTATTCAACTATAGGCCCTGTTAAATGAATACAGTATATGGAGAATAGTTAAAATGATTATTTATGACACCACAGGAGTCAGTATGGGGCCCAAAAATGGTGTACGTGCTGAACTTAGAGAGTTCAGACAAAAGGGTCAAGAAGAACTCCTTGAGGTGTCACCATCATTATCTCGACTGGATTCAATGACACTTGATGGATTTCTTATTCCTAACAAATCACGATCACCCAACACCAACTATCAATTCACTGATGATGTTTAGGCAGGATATGAGGTCTTACAAAGAAGCTATTGGGAGAGAAAGGTTACTGGCACCAGAAAATGGGTTGGGGGATGACTGGAAGCATCTTTTTGAATTCTATGAAAGATATAATTTCTACCAGGAAAAAAAAAAAAATGGAAAATGGGCTCTACTTGAGAGGCAGAAGTTACTTTCCCATCAAAATGTCTGGTGGAATAATCTTTGCAGTATTTGCTTGGCTTCCAAAATGGAGAGATCTATTGTGACTCAAAGCTAATTGTGACTTCATTGCAACTGCAGTGATGGACAAAAGCATTGTTTTCAATTAAGCACTATTTATAGGACAAATACAATTAACTGCATGTTGCTGTCTTCAAATTGAAGTGCTCTAAGGTTTTAAAATACTTCTCCACTTACTAGATAAATTATCAGCCCATGTTTGGCGTGCATTATTCAAATATAGTGTCTTGAGTGTGTTTTTAAAGCTGATGAGCTGCATGGCACTTGCAAAAATTACAAATATCTTAACAAGTTTATAATTAGTATCAAATTTAAAACTATTACATGCAATATTCATTAGCGAATGCATACATTTGCTTTTGATGTTTCAGTTTAATACAATGCTTTAGGTTCAGGAGTTTATTCAGAATTTAACAACTCTGCATTAACTTTTTGAGGTTTAGGCAAAAGTTTGTTTGGTACCACAGGCTTTTTAATTGGAACTAGTGGTGCTACAGAATGGCACAGACTTTCCAGTATTAGTTTCTATTTTCTTTGGTCTCGGCTTGTCACATACTCTTGCCAGCTGCCATCTATTACTGCCCAAAGTACTTTTTTTTTTGACAATTTATTAATTTTTCCATTTCCTTATTGTAGAGCGATAATATTATTTTAAGATTATTAAAGAACAGTAAAACCTCTTCCTAAATGACAATATTAGTTTGAAAAATTTGGAGCTAAAAGTGGCGTTTAAGTTTTATTGTAAATTGGAAATTTAAAGCTCTTTTTCACAGAAAATTCTGGACTTTTTGAAAAACTTAATTTGAAGTCATTTTAAGTACTTTAACTCAATACAATACTATACAATAGTGTTTACAAATTTCTGGAAATGTGCATATCAACAGTGTGAGAGATCTTTCAAAATATTTAGATTTGTGTAATTTTTGAAAAAACAACAACAACAAAATACACCAAAATGAAGATTATTATTAATATTATTATATAATAATATTATTATTAATAATTATATATTAATAATAATATATTAATAATAATATTAATAATATTATTATTAATATAAATATTAAAGAGTGAAATTAATACTATCTGCTTGAAATGTTCGAAATAAAAATTTGGACCCTATTTTGAGCAATTGTGTTTGAGCTAAAAATGCGGAATTTTGAGCTAGTTTTCACAAAAAACTGTAATTTAAAAAAACAACAAAAGAATAGAGCAATATGGCATTTAGGTCATCTTATAGAGTAGATTTAGCTCTATCCCTGTCAAAAGTTTGAAGAAAAAATTGGAGCCGTTTTTGAGAAAATCTAGTTTTTGTAATCTTTAAAAATTGCACATATTTCACACAATATTGTGCGAAGACTACTAAAATTTTCAAAGAAATGTACACGACTTTAGTGAAAGAACTTACTATGAAGAACAAATTTTACTTGAAGGAAAAATCGATCTTTAGTTTTGTAGTTGTAGGGAGACACCGAAAATAATTCATACTTTTGAAATTTTCAATAATTTAGAGTTAACTGTGAAAATTGGACCTATGCCACATTTATATGTGTATGTTACTCTATTCTTACAGGAAATTAAAGGAAAATAGTTGGAGCAGTTTTTGAGAAACTTGAAAATATCCGGGGGAGCTTCATGTAAAGTACTCCGAAATTTTAAAGAATGTTTTTCTGAACGAATGAAATCTCCAAGTATCGACTCGAGCCACATGGACTGGGATTTCTTCAATTGGAGAAGATCCTACCCATAGTTTAGGCACTAGTTGTTGTCACAGACATCAGATGGGGGGACAGACAGATGGACGTTATGAAAAAAAACACCCACACTTTCGGAATCACGGTTCCCCAAGAAGTGTATTTCCGTCAAAATCATGGAATCTATTTTCTGCAGCATTACATATCTTTCTCTGTACTACATATATTACCCTGTATATACTCATGTATATGGGAAAGTGAAATGTCATAACCCTACTGCCGATGTTTCATTAATTAATCGAGATTTAAAAGTTAAACAATTTGTTCCTTTTAACATTGAAAGTTATGCATTAATAAATATTGACCATAATCCTATACTGAGAATGTGCAGCTGAGCTGTAGAGTTGTGAATGGTTCTGAACTTCATATTTGTGAAGTGAATATCTGTAAAGAGCCTCAAAATAATCTTGTTTTGAAAGTTTAATTATAATGAGAAGTGTTTTGTTCTTGCATTTGTTTGGGAGTTGTTTGCATAGCATTTTATAATTGATATATTTTTACTATTTTTTAATAGCATTTTATTTTAAGAATTGATATAAAATTATTTATATAAATAATAATTCAATATCCTTAAATTGGAATGAATAAATAAATAAAGTAATAAATAATATATAAAATCTAATTATTCTTAAATTTGTTTCAGCTCAGTTAAATTGTTACCAAACTATTAATTTGGGCAGAGGATTTTCTTTGTGTGTACATCTTGCTCATCTCTTCGAAAGTACAGATATACTGTTATTGTGTGCAACTGATGATTCAAAAGTACACATATATGTATCAAATTTGAAAGATAAGTTTATGAAAGTTCACTCTTTGATGGGGCATGAAGACTGGGTTCGTGCATTGGATATTACTAAATATGGTAATTCTTAATATTTTAATTTTACTTTAATTTTAAAGTTCTGGTTTCAAATGCTATGCAATCTGTTTACATTAATGCATTCTTTTACTATTTTGTATTAATAAATGAAATTTTTTGTTAGATTTTGATAACTTTTGGTGTTGAATGATATAGAAAAAATATAATTATTCTGTAATGTTTTGTGGGAAAGATTCAAATGTACTGAAGAGTTAGAACTGGTAATCATGTGAGAAAAAATGTTTAATGTATAGTTTTATTCCTTAGCTTAACAAATGTGTATAAATGGACTTACTAAGAGGGAATGACCAAAGCTGTGGAAAAATAATTCATTCCTTAATTACTGTAAGATTGAATTCTGTTTTACGGATGTTGTTCCAATTGTGCCCGTGTTGAAATACTTTGCAGATTTATAATGTTGAAAATGTTTTTATACCACACAGTATTCACTCTTTCATTGTTAATTTTTCTTGCATAATCATAATCGTTAATTATGGACAGATAATTTATTTTGATACTGTTTTGGAAGATAATCTGTAGGTATTTTCTTAGATTCTTCATTTGTTACGAAACTTACAGATATTCAGCAAACTTCCCAATAATTGGTTGTGGTTCATTGTTAAGAAAATATCACATCTCAGGAAATAACATCTCATATAATAGCTTATTCCTTATAATATTTCTAAGGAAATTCTAACAAATTTATATTTGTGACTTAACTAACTTTTTTAATTTTTTTCTCCGAGATTCTAGCAGATTACTCATAGCCACAGGTTCTCAAGACAGTATGATTCGTTTGTGGCAATTGACTGTTAGAGATAGTGCAACAAAAGAGCAAACTCTTTCTTTAAATGAAGATATCCAACCTGAAAAAGAAGAGTTCTGTGTGAAGGGCAAAACCTTTGCTGTTACTATGGAGTCTGTATTAACAGGCCATGATGGTTGGATTTATAGTGTTCGCTGGCATGTATCCAATGGTAAGTATCTCTTATAGTTAAGTAAAGAAGTTAATAAGTGTTATTTGTCTGTGTATTGCATACAAGTAAGAATGTTTCTCTGACTGTATCTGTGAAGTTGAAAATTTATGGATGCAATCTTTACATTCCTATTATTTGGGGCAGAATTGGTGCCACTTAAGTTCTTTAAAATTTCCTCTACTTTATCAATTTTGTAAGATTTTTATAGTTTTGCTCTGTCCATTTTCATTTAAATTGTATGTAACACCTCTTCACATCTCACTCCCTGGGATCTGTTAGAAATGACTTTTCGCAAAGTATTTTACCTGATTGTTAAAAAAAAAAGTAATAACTACCTCATATTATGAAGTAGATATATAAATGCACAACTTCTAAAAATAAACTCTAGACAGGTGGCAAGCTTCTTAATACCTAATTATTGGCACTAGATTGAAAAAGTACAGGATTTTTGTGTGAATAATTTTTATCATGGAATTCATGAAAGAAGTTGATATATTTTCATTTAACTGAATTAAGTTACTTTGATGTTTCTTTGATCATAGTGAATAAGCTGATTAGTCTTAAAAATTTAATTCTACAGGAGACCAAAAAACAACTTTAACATAAGTAAATCAGAGATTAATGATATTCAAATGATACTATTTGTGTGTAGGTTTCGCTTGAATATCATTTATCTCTAATTTATTTCAGTGGAAAATTGTTTTTTGCTTTTGCTTTCCTCTAAAATAAATATTCATGACTTATCAGCTTATTCTCAGAGATCAAAGTTTTAATGATGTAATCTTCAGCATTTTTCTTCAAGTAATGTCTGTTTTTTTTTTATGTAAGGGGACTGTACCACAGTGAAGTTACTCTCAGCATCCCTTGACAAAAGTATAATTGTGTGGTCACCTGATCTTCAGACCGGCTTATGGTTAGAGAACATGCGAGTAGGAGATATGGGTGGAAATACTCTTGGTTTTTATGGTGGTTTGTTTTCCCCTGATGGATTGAGTATACTTGGCCATGGCTATCAAGGATCTTTTCATTTGTGGACCCTCTGTCCTGTAAGTATTGAAAGGACAAAATAAAAGTGTGTGTCTACTGTAGTTCTTTTGAAGTTGTCAGTTAGAGTATTTAATTTTTGGTATTCTCTAAGAAATTAAGATTATCTACTGTCCTGCATTTCAAATATTAGTCCAAAATTAAGCAGTATAGGATTGTAATAATGTCTCCAAGATAGATAAGAATCTATTGGCTCTGGTTGAAGAAGTCTACATCTTTTTCACAGTTAAAGATAACGTTATGGACTTGTTCATCTGATACTGCTTTTTTCACTTCCAAATTTGTCACTTCAGTTGTTTACTACCTCTTTTACTACTGTGACTTTCAGCAACATGCATTCAAATCTTCAAAGTTCTTCCATGACATGTATTAAAATTAATTTTTTTAAGCATTTAGTTGAAGTAAAATCTAACTTCAGTGGCATGCACATTTCTCTGTTTTGATTAAAATAAGTGAGACAGAACCATCATTAATTGTATTGATATATTACACAATTTTCTTGTAAAATCAAATTTATCTTGTACAGGATAATAAAGTATGGGAACCAAAAGTGACAATTGGTGGGCACTTTGAAGAAGTTGTAGATCTACAATGGGAACCTGGTGGCAGATATGTTCTGTCTGTGAGCAAGGACCAAACCACACGCCTGCATGCTCCCTGGGTTCATGGAAATAATAAGGTGCATTAGAAAACATGCATTTTAATTTTTGTAATCTTTCCCAAACAGTCTTAATACTATTTTCACAATTATGTTATCCATTTATTTCTCTTAGTTCCCCCTCAGATCCACAAAATGTTTTTTCTTGTTTCATTTGTTTTAGCGTATTTTTATAAATCATATTATTTGTTTTTAATGCAAAATCTAAGTAACTTTGTTTTCCCTTTAGGTTACTTGGCATGAAATTGCTAGACCTCAGATACATGGTTTTGATATGTCATGTATTGCAATTCTCTCTCTAAACAAATTTGCCTCTGGGGCTGAAGAGAAAGTCATTCGTGCTTTTCAGGCTCCTAATAATTTTCTGGAAAATTTCCAAAGATTGTGCAAAGTGGAACTCAGTGGCTTGAAACCAGGTATGTATGATGATACACATTTGCTTGCCCCTACTCTATTTTTTTATTTTTAATGTTTTACTATTTTCTTTCTAGTGAACACTCCAAGAGGTGCATCGGTCCCAGCTTTGGGTTTATCAAACAAAGCCGTGTATGAAGATGAAGAACTTCCAACAGAACGGCATGTTAAAGATGAATTTCCTGCTGCTTATTTTGTTCCTCTTGAATTAAAAGGTAACTTTTACTTATTTAGGTTGAGGGCCTTAGAAATCCCATAGTATTTGTTTTAATGAATGTACTCGGCTTGAAATGTTCTTAGTATTACTGAGAACAACGTCTTGTAGAATGTAGACTTGTAGAATTGTAAATCTCTTCTAACATTGTTCATACCATGCTAAACTGCTTGCTTTGCCTGGTGTCCCTTAAAATTATTCTCGCAATGTACTGTATTATTCTCGCACTGTATGCTGGGCTAGTGAACTTTGGGATATTTAGGGCACTGACATGATAGGGATACTGTTTATGGAGTTCGTCACTGTGCATAAAACGTGTACATGTCACAAACATCCACAAAGCAACAGTTACTCACCCGAAGGTTGTAGGGAGAAAAGAGCAGTTGACATCAATTGATATGAGTGTCAGGATTACTGAATTTACTCAAAAATGTTGGCTCTCAGTTAAGTAGCCCAGATGCAAAAGCTGCTAATTGAACTTTTTTTTCGATTTTGAGTTGGGCACACTGCCTTTCAGAATTTTTCAGCTCCTACATGATGGAATAGGTTTCAAGGTGAAAAACCCGCTATAAAGTACTGAAAATGACTGTTGAAAATTGTTTGGTTCAAATTGCTGCTAACTGCATGTTCTTTTTGGGTGCAAAACCTGCCAAATTCAACAAACAAGGCAGATGCTATGCCATGTCTGGATGCAAAGCATGCCAACTGATGTCAATCTTGCCCAACTAGACTTTTTATTTTTTTAAAATTTGTTTACATTCAAAACAGTTAAAAACTATATGACATGCTATGGGGGGAAGTTTATTTGAAGATACATTTATGTCCAGAAGCAAAAAAGGGGCCTTCTCAGCATTTCCTCAAGGATCAGGGAAACTGGACAAAAACCTGATCGAGATGGGGGTCATTTTCCCAGAAGCTGAAGTGCAATACTTGTTACAGGTTCTTTAGAATTTTACAATCCAAATGGTAAATAATACATTAAATGTCACTGTTCAAATTAATACTACTTTCCTTTTGGATGCTCTCTATAGTCTCTAATTGTATAGAAACAGTTGTGCAGCAGAAAATATTTTACTTGGGACTTCAACTTTTGTATTGAATTTAATCATTTAATGTCATCTGCCAAGGAGTTGTAAAATAATGTACATGATTTGTATGTGAATTTTTTGTAGTGAGCCGTTAATACTGTCTGATGAATATGATTAGTATGTTGAGTGTTGTAGTTATAACATTGGGTGTTTGCTGAAAAATATTTCCCGCCCTTAAGTAAGTCATTTTTGAAAAAAACCACTTATTCATATATTAAGAGCAAGGTAATGGTAAAATACCTAGATTAATAAAGAGAGGCTTGCAAGAATCACGTGGGTGGGATTTGCTTATTCGTAAAATTCTTTTTTGTAATCTAAAAGTCTTGTAGTTATAAGATTCATTTCCCCAGAATATTATGCCATATCTGAGGTGGGAATGAACATTTGCAAAATATACATAAGCAGTATGAAGGCTGGATGAATTTGAAAGATTTCTGAAAGCGTAGCTTAAAGAACTTAGTGTTCAATTCATTTAAATCAGCGTTCCATTTAAGGTTTGACTGAATTGAAAGACCTAAAAATTTTGTTACCTTAACATCAGTCAATGACACAACTGTTCATATTCAAAGCTAACTTCAATTTGTTAGGGTTAGGAGCAGACGTGTTCTACACAAACTGAAAGAAAATAACAAGGATGAATTAACTCCATTGCCAGTGCAAGCAGCCTGTTATTCCTGTCAAATGTACCTTAACAACTTTACAGTGTGCCAAGGCTCCTCAGTCTCCCCAGAACTCAAATGCAGTGTTTCCATACATTTGGTTGGAACATGAATATGCCGATGGATCAAAACCAAATAGCATCAATGGTTCACTACAGACTAACTCATCTAAACGTTGAAGAAGCAAAAAATGTTGGTTGTTTTGCAAGGGATGTGGAGATTGAAATAAAAACAGGTTGATGATCAGCATGCTATGTCACTGGTTCTCAAAGCTCCAAACAATCTAGAAAAAATATAACTGTGATTCCCGTTAGTGGGCCACACATTCATCCCATCTGACAGAGTTTTTGGTAACATCAAAAGACAACTTCCCAAGTTCCAGATTCAAAAAGCAAAAAAAAAAAATTTGTGTTCAAGAAAAGCTAAAACAAGATTTGTCTAGTTTGTAGAGAGCTCTTCTACAATATTGAAGCTAAAGATAGGAATAGCATCCTGAAGGGGGGGGTGTCAGTAAAGCAAAATGCATAACTCCAGTCACTGCAGGTTTACAAGTTTCAGAAGTGAAACTCGGAGACGTCAAAAAGCTTCTCTTCACTTGGGTGAAAACTGGGCGGCCAACAACAAACTCAAATTCTTGATCGAGGTGTTCGATGAACAGGAAAGCTCTGCTAGAGTTGTTTGTGCTGCTGCCAACTGTCACAACAGGAGGAATTTGGAAGAAGAAGGAATTCTGAGCTGATGGAGAGTGTTGAAGTCAATGTCATTTAAAACAGATTTGCAGCCAATTGTATTTCCTGCAATTTTTTGTTGCTGTTTTAACCAAGATGAAATTTGGAGCTTTTTAATTTTCTGCAGTAAGCTGTGATGTCGAAAGCACAATGCATGGTGAAAAAAAGAAAAGAAAAAAATCTAATGTAGAACATTCATTTTCATACTCTTTTTGAGGTAAGCAAGTCAGGTTTTCCTTGTAAAATATTCGTATTTTTATTTGCAAATTTTGTAGAATTTTCAAACTTCTCTTTGAACTAAAACATATTCCATTTATATTTGCAATAATTAAATTCCATTGTTTTGTTATTTCCCACATATCACCAAGTAGTGGGTTTTGCAACCAAACGTTTGTTTTATAATAGGACCGATACGTTTGCAAACCTCGCTAACTGTGTAAATCGGGTGTAGAAAATGCCAAGTCAATATTTCACTTAAGATTTTAACGTATAAAACATAATCGCCGATTCCAGCCATTAATACCGAGTATTTTTTTATATTAAGGATAATTTGGATGTAATGAGTTTTTTCGCGATTATCTCAGTTTCGCTTATCATGCAGTTAGCGACTTTTCCAACTGGACTACTCAATTTAAGACAACCCCCTAATTTTGAAGATCTTCAGAGAGTTGTTTAAAATTCTTACCCAAATCGTTCTATTTAGTCAGTAAAATTACAAATTGTCTTGTTACCTAGAAAATTGCAAGTTTAATGATAAAATTAAGACGTATTGCTAGAACTGTCATTTTCTTATTCCTTAAAATCATTATAATAATCATCTTCCATTTAGTGACATCTGACTTTTTGAGCCTCTCTAAAAGTTTTGTGTATTGAATTTGCATTGTTCTTAGTCTTGAATCAAATGCAAGAATATTCCCTTGTTTATCACCATATTTTGTGTCCCACACGTGATGATGGCTTCTGTTTCTGTCTCCCAATCCATTCAAAAATATTGGTCTGAACGGCCTGGCAAATTCACAGTGGATCTGGGAATAGGACCGCAAATATAAGTACATATTGATGATAGGGGTGATGTTTTTACTGTCGTCTTCACTTATTGTTACGACAACATTTATGTGTTTCATTACACAAAAAGGCAATATTAACCCTTAATCATATGCTTAATTTGTAAATATAAGATGACCCCACATTTTTTGACATGTGTTTAGGAAAAGACATCATTTTATATTCTGTTAATATGGTAGTATATCCTTCCATTGATAACTGCAACTGAAACAAGATAAAGAGTTGCTGTGTTTGTCAAAATAATTTGTTTGGATATATGAACTTTGTTTCAAAATAACATCTGGTAGTTTACAATTCATTGTTTTTGGTCAGTTTTTTTTAAAAAGAATCATAAAATCTTGTCTCTATATTGTAAAAATCAGGTTTTTTCAGTACTATAACTAGACTTGTGGGTTTTTATTTGTTACTCACAAACACTTTTTTAATTTTTTGTCACAGTTCCAAGTATTGTTGAACACAATGTATTGTTTACACAATGTATCTGTTAAATTAAGATCAAATGAGGAGATGAACCGCAGTGAATTTGTTCTGCAGAACCTCCCACAGAGGAGCATTTGATGCAGAATACATTATGGCCTGAAATACAGAAATTGTATGGTCATGGGTATGAGATTTTCTCTCTTGCTGCACATCCCAGTGGTTCCCTTCTTGCCTCAGCATGCAAAGCTACAAATGTGGAACATGCAGCGATAATTCTCTGGTAAGCAATTGGGTATTATTTTGTTAATTCAAAGCATGCGTTTCTGTTAAATGTTCTTCATACCAGACAATTAGTATTGAAATATTTCATTTTATTAAGATGTGTACATTTTTGTTTCAAGGAACACTTCTAGTTGGCAGCAACAGCAATCGCTTATATCTCATCAGCTAACAGTCACACAGTTATCATTTTCTCCTGATGGGAAGTATTTATTATCTGTGTCAAGAGATCGACTTTGGACTTTATTTCGAGATTCAGGTATTAGTTCTGTTTAATGTAGAATGAAAAATCGATTTTCTGAAATACTTTTTTCCTACTGTGCTTTAGAATAAGTTGATGAAGAATAGTTGATAAATGCGCTGGTATTAGGGCAGAGTAGAAGTAAACTGGTATTGTTAAATTGCAAAGACAGCTTGCAACGATAACAGTGATACTCTGCAGTTTCTTGCTAAATCAATCAATATGGAATTGTGTTGTATGAAGTAATTGTCTGATGTAATTGTGTAGTGGACTCATCTTAACTGCCCACTTAAGTAATGGAAACTGAACCTGTCAATGATTGGGCTGGTTAAACTGTAATTCTCTCACTAGTTTTAAAATACACATCCTAATCATTATTATTAGTATTCAACTGAGTATACAGGCTTCTGTATTGTAGGATGACTTGTACAAATATTAAAACTTAAGTGGAAGATATTCCTTTTCTGGAGAAAAACAAATACTACATAGGTTGTAGTCTGGTATTTACGGTTATGGTAGTTACTACTTCTACATAAATGTGTTAAACCTTATTAAATTGGCCAAAATCACACTCAGCACAACACAATTCTGTACTGTAATTATAAAAAAATTAACTCTAAGAGTAATCTATTTACTGCTGTTTATTTGATAGTAAAAACACTTCGCAGAAAGGTCTCAGAATCATTGTCTCAAACTTGTTGCATACAATTAAAGCTATATTAAGCCTACTATATGCAGGAAGGCATTAATTGCATCCCTTTCTTGTCAGGAAGAAATTTAAAACTAATTAGTAAAGTCAGATGTTTTTGAACTGAAATAATCACTGTTTTTTATGACCATTTTATGCTGCAAGATTTGTAACTTAAATAGTCGTAGAGAATTAGTTTCTTTAATCTCCTTCTCACTCAGGAATAATGCTTTGTTAAATTATTTCCAAAGTTCCTGAAGAAAATTAATATATTTCAGCTTTATTTTCTGTTTAAAAATAATCTATTTTTCCTTCACAGAAACTGGTTTTGAATTGATTTCGAAAACAAATAACAAGACAGGTCTTCATTCTCGTATTATTTGGACTTGTGCATGGAGTGCAGATTCAAAATATTTTGCAACAGGATCACGAGATGGCAAATTATGTATTTGGAAACCAGAAATTGGAGAACCAAAAAACATGTGTGTGCTTGAACTAAAAGGATCTTCAATCACTGCAGTTGCGTTTCAGCCAAACACAACTGATCAAAAGTATTTGTTGGCTATTGGATTAGAAACTGGAGATATAATTTTGTACTGTTGGTTTCTCACCTCTGCAGTGTTGGAAAAGGTACATCAATTGGACAGAAAGTATCCTTTACATATTGTGGTTATTAAAGTGAGGCATGTTATTGTTATATATTGATGTTCTTTTCTTATTTCATTTCAAATAGGAGTAATTAGTAGTTATTGCTCTTTGTTGTTATTTATTTTTCATCTGTATAGATTTAGAATATTTCATATTGTTGAAAGTTCATTTTAATTGTGAAGGTGTGAGATTTACTCTGAAAAGCGGCTTCTGTGTGGGTGAGTGTATGCAATATTTGAGGGAACTATTACGGGTTTTGAAAGTTTAAGCCAGTTCCTGTCACCTACAGAATTGCAATTGAATCAGCAAAATAATTGTTATGCCCATTGAAAATAATATTTATAAATATAACAGTTCCAATTGAAGAGAAATAACAATATAATACATTACGTGGTATGAGTGATATGATACAATATAATATCATATGCCTACAAGGAAAACCTGCTAACCTCATTTTTAAGCGAAAATACCTTTTTGTGTCATCCAAACAAGTAAATAGAATTTTTTGCTCTGCAGTCTGTGTGAACGTGCTTAGTGATATCTCTAATCAATCTCTCTATTAGATATATAAACCGGTAGATATGTTCTAATTCTTCAGTTGACAAAGTATTGAGAGGGAAAACCCTCTAAAAACATGTAGCTTATTCTCCCTAAGAATATTTCTTGATATTTTAATTGAATGATTTAAGAAAATCTGCCAACTCCAAGTGTAAATATAATGGAAATTCCAGAACTTATTTATCTAAATTAAATGGGAGCAAAAAAGTTTGCCAGTGATTTTTTTTCTTAAAACTATATGTGAAGGTAAAACTTCAGTTGAAACAGATTTCAAATGGAGAAAGTGTAATCTTCACTCGCAAAGACAAAAGAAGAAAGCAACCACCAGCAAATATAACACAACCCAGTATAACTGAAGATGTAAAACTAGTTCGAAAATTTCTCAACAATAAACTCTCATTATTGAAGAAAGTTTACGCAGAGATAAGATTTGAATCGGAAACTGAGTATAAATGAACTGTATTAGTGATAAAAGAGGAGGTATGAAGATGAAGGATGATCTGTACCTGCATCACTTATTACTTACAGACATATTTTCTGTAATGATTATAAATTACCATTGTTTAAATCCAAGAAAGATCAGTGTCTACTCTGCATAATACATGAAAGTGCAAAAGAAGTTCAAACACCTGAAGCTTCCAAAAATTACGCTGCACATATGCAAAGAAAAAAAAAGACTGGAAATAGCCAAATCCAAGAATAAGAGAAAGCAATTAGTGATGCAAATTTCATTTCAGTCACATGCAACCTGCAGTCGGTACTACAAATACCATCTTCAAATGTCAGCCAAATGTACCATAGTAGATAACTCTGGGTTTATAACCTAACAATTTATAAATGAGCTTTAGGCCACCTTGGTAGATCTATGGAATGGTTTAATTCTTGGTCTACCCAATACAATCACAGTGCCATATCATGCAAAAACAGTTTTGAGAAATTTCTTATAATTTTCTGGTTGGGTCAGAAAGCAAATTATTAGTTCCCCACCAGAAGGCAAAGACACATCGAACAGTACCTTATTTATCTCGATTGGTGGACAGGATGTGGTCCAACCATGAATGACAGACACACAGACTGACACTTGCATTTACTCAAATACTGTATAGAAATAATCACCGGCATCAACATAATAAAAATTTCAGTATTACGCAATTATTTTCAGTTCTCCACCAATTCACCTATGGGTTAATTGAATACCTATTGGCAAAATTGTTGTAACCCTCAAAATGGAAATTTAGTGAGAAATAAACTCATGACTTTCCTTTTCCAACATTTATGCATCTGTGAGACTCATCACGAAATTAAAATGCAAATGGCACTTAGTATTCGTTTGTCAACATATTTTCCAACATGTCGCACATACAACCACATACAACCTTTATGTGAGGAAAACCAACATTTCTGAAAAATGAAGGTTATAAAATTGCCGGCAGGTCTTCAGTTATAAAATAATTTAGCTTTAACAATATTTGAAATTTCATGTTTTTGCCCTAGCCCATATATTTCAATATATACTTCAAATCCTTCCTAATTTACAATTCATATTGTTATTATTACAACAGATATTATTCAAATGATTCTACCATAGTAGTTGTTAGCTATACATGAAATTGATTGGTGAAGATGTGGCATGTCTTCCTGTGCAAGAAGTCATGGTATTGGTTGGGTAGAAGCACGAAGTTTACAAACTGTCAACAGTCAGATTTTGTGTCAACAGTTAGATTTTCAATCGATCCAAACCATTGACTTTAAACTAGTGAGCACAGTTAGGTAGAACATAACTGCATTCTTACTTTTGCATGTACATTCTCACATTTTTGTAACAGGTACATAATATTATAATACCGCTAGTGCATTTTTGTATTTTTTGTGTTAATTATAAAGATTTAAAAGGTGTACATCAAAATAACAATATTGAAGATACAGATATTTTCTTAATATGAAATTATTTTCTTTAATTGAGGTCAAGTTCATGTAAAGGGAGAGGGGGGAAAAAATGTATTTTTCTTGTAATTTTCATAGGAATATGAACTATATTAAAAACAAGATATTCTCAAAAATGGCTTCTAATTTTTTCAGTGAACTTGTAAAGATGCAACTAAATGCACTGAATAACATAACAAAAACGCTATTTTGATGTAGTCTTTTGACTTTCGAAAAATTACACAAGTATCATTTTTTTTAAAACTACCTTTCGCCTTGTGAATATTTATGTTACAGACTTTCTTTAAGCATTATTAGGTTTGTGAGTTCAAGAGCCTCAAATGATATCTTATGAAGTTTCTCAAAACCGAAAAGTTATGTGCAAAATGAACTCAAGATTGCTCATTTTCTAAAACATTTAAACATTTTCTCAGAAAATCTGGAAATTGTTCAATCAATTTTTCAACGGAAAAATACATAAAAGTTGAGGTATTACTCTTCTATAATACTCTTGTTGTGTTTCAATGGTACTATTAGGGATCTGAAAAATTGAGAAAATGTGAGAAAACCTTTTTTAGAAGCCAATAGTAGGGAGGTGGGGCAAAACCAAATAGCTAGCCGAATCTGTTTTTATATTTTATACATGTTGCAATTTTTTAAATATTATTGCAGCTTTTCTGTAATATTATTTGAGGATCTTTTTATTTTGTTTGGCTTGTGTGGGGGAAGCAAATGCATTGATTCTAATTAGAACCCTTGGAAATTAATTTTGAAAAATTTATTTACGAAAAATGGGAGGAGCTATAACTTCGACTACTTTTATTTGCAGTACACTTTGAGATAATACATCAACATCAACATTAGTTTTGTCTCATCAGATGCCAATGGTCTCTCCTGTGAACATTGATTTAATGATTCATTCATTTTATGTTGATTTCTCCTTAACATATTTCCTAGTAATGCACATCATCTGGCAGTCAAGCGTGTAGCATTTCATCCCCTGGATGGATCACTCCTGGCAAGTTGTGGTGTTGATTGTTGTGTGAAGATTTATAAGTTGTGTGAATGTTGAACTTGCTTGTAATAAAATATTTTATAGAAATGTATGGTGTTTTCAATAACATTTTACTGTTAATTTTTGGCCTTTTGTTGGACATTAGAATGTGAATACACATATTGTTTGTCAGTTGTAAAACATTGTTCTAATTTTTTTTACATTCTTTTCAATACATTTTTCAAACATTAGAAAATAAATTTAACATCAATTTATATTATTTTGAAACAACACACATCTTTTTACTAATCAAACTTGTATGTAATGCTTTCAAATTCATTCCAAATATTATCATCATTCCTTATCATAACATATTGTAATATAATTTCCTTTTAAATCTGACACAAACTGAATGGTATAACACCGGCCATTCAGTTCACTTTCGGATTGCAACTCTCCACAATAAGAAAATAAAAGAAATTGTGCAAATTCTTTAATGCATTACTTCCAATTTGCCTAATCTATTCTTTATCATTTTCCTAATCATGCCAATAAATGACTGTACAGGTAATTAGAATATTTTATTTGCAGGAATATATACTGCTTTTATTTTGATTGACAAATATGAATTTTTTAATTTTCTTATTCGGCCTATTCTCATACTGCTCGTACGACAACTAGTTAAAAGTGCGTCGCTGCTTGGGCCGCCAGGCCCGGTGGATAATGTGGGTATGGTGGATAGCTATAACCACTCGAAAAATTTACGAGTGGGTGAAATACCCACTCGGAATAAACGAAGTTTCTTGGTATTGCTTTGTCTTCAAACATAGTATATCAACTATATCAGGCTCAACAGTATTGCCATTTTACATTTTATTGCGACACGACCGACAAAATTGTTTTGAAAAATTGTTGAGAGTTCATATAAAAACGTACAAAGCGCAGCGCTGCTAAAGTGACATAAAATGAATGTGATGACAATTCAATGATAAACATGACGATTTGAAACATTGTTATGCATTTTCACCTTCCTGCACACATTTGGTGGATGAAGGGACACAACCATCTGATTGAATGTTTATTTAAGAGAACATATTATTACCCATATATGTATGGTGAAAAGTAAATCACCTGTGGTAACTTACTAAACACCTTAACCCCAGTCAACTATCCATTCGGACTACACAATCGCCAGCTTTGTAGGCCACAGCTTATATAATGTGACATGAGGGCTCCAAATACATGGAGTATATCGAGAGCTTTTGTGCCAAGTTGTGTGTTTATTCTACGACAATAATGTGGAACATTCAATATCGCGACCATTAGAGTACTCTCTGGTCGCGACCGATTTGTCGGGAGGGAAAATTCGATCAACGCATAGTAATATGCATTTTACTGAGTCCATGATTTTTGCTTAATTTTGTGAAACTGGAAAATTGGTATCCTTTGTACGCTGAGCGATAGTGCCTGTGCTGACATGTCCAAATGGTTTTCCTGACTTTTGGTTACACATACGCATGTTTTGATGGAGAGCGCGAGGTTTTGAACGTTCGTTTCGGAATATAATATTGTGCTACAGATAGTGAAAAATAATGGAATTACTCTACGAAGATTTCTGACTTCTATGCCATCTACCCTGTCGAGCCTTGAGATGTAAGTTCATAATTCTTTATTTCAATCTTAAGAAATTAATTTTCTGTTTGATTCCTAAGGAAAATTAGTGGTGTCACTACTTTGCATCAATTGCAACGAGGACAATATTATAATACTGATTGAACCCACAAAAGTGTTTCCAATAGATAATTTTTTCGTACGCATTAGGATTCGAACTTAGTTCCTTCAGTTAAGCAAGCACTTTCCCGCTATTCCTAATACCTGTCTCGTACGTGCGTTCCTCACGCTTCAAAAAGAAAGTTGAATACAGTTGCTCACACTAGCTCACAATAGCCGGACAGCCACAAATACTGAAGGCGTTTCTTGTCTGAATGTAATTTTTCGCACGTGCGCGGAAGTTACATGTGAGAAAAGTGACTGACTTAATGTGCAAAGGAACTGTGACTTTATTATTAGGAAACAATAATACAAATAAAATGTTTCTGATGCACAACATACGTTTTATAAACACGGATTTATGTGTGAATATGCAAAAATACGAAGTCGCATAAATATTCGAACACGTAATGAAAAAAGGCCTCTTACCCCCTTGCCACTCTCCCAGATGGCGCAATAAGCGCACCATCCTCTTCCTAAGTCAAACGAAATTATAGTCAGCCAGTGGCTGTAAATATTTCCGCCTGGAAACATCTCTTGTAATGAGGCACAAGGGAAAGAACTCGACGTTCGAGCAGAGGCAACTTGTGGTTTTTCACCACGCAAAGGGACGCTCTTGCTGGGAGATCACAAATCTTTTACTCATGAGCAAGAGCAGAGTGCACGATATAATTAAGAGATTTGAGGAAGAAGACAGAATTGGACCTAAATCGAAACCAGGACAACGTAAGATCTGCGAAAGAGAGCAACGTGAAATTTTGAGGAAAGTACGAGAAAATCCGAAGGTGAGTGCCGTCCAGCTGGCAGCAGGACTGCGCAAAGCGTCAGGGACATCTGTGCACCCCGAAACAGTGCGCAGAGTAAATACGAATGCCGGATATCTCGGCAGAGCGGCCAAGAAGAAACTCTTTATCGGTGCTGGGAATAGAGCTAAACGACTTCAGTTTGCGAAGGAATACGTAACGAAATCAGAGGAGTGGTGGCGTGAGGTAATTTTTGTAGATGAGAAAAAGTTTAATATTTATCAGTGACGGTAGGAAAATGATTTGGCGAAAATCAAATACAGAATTGCATCCTAAAAGCGTAGTGTAAATTGTGAAACTTGGAGGTGAATACATATTGGTTGGGGGTACTGGCGTGGGGGAGATGGTGTTTGTTAAAGACACAATGGTCAAACATCAGTATCTCAACATTCTGAAACAAATTCCCCAAAATTTGCTGACACGAGGCATCAGGAACTCGTTTAAGTTTTATCAAGACTACAATCCGAAACACAAATCGTATTTAGTGTGCGAATTGTTGTTTTACAATTGTCCGATAGAACTGAAAGCGCCGTCCTAGCCTCCTGACCTCTGTACATTTCAATTCATGTCAAATTCTTTATTGGACTGTCAGGAGAATCACAATTACGTCAAAGTCCCATCTGCAAGCTAGAATCCAGGAAGAATGGACACAAATTGGGCAACAGTACACGAGGATTATTGGTTCAATGCCAAAGCAATTGCAGCAAGTCATTGACTGCAATGGTTAAGTTACAAAGTATTAATTTTCTTTTCGTTTGTATACGTATTTATTTATTCATTTATATTATATTTCATATTACGTGTCCGAATATTACTGTGGCTAATGAATCCAGGCAATTTTATTGGTTTAGTTTTCATCGAATGCGTCGACTACATTCTCCATTTTTGTTTTCTTTATACTATTATCCGTTAATAAAGAAATAATTCTGCTTCACTTTCTTGCATATATGTTTTTCCTACAACTGTCAAAATATCGCAGAATTTACGATTTCTAGGGTATATCTGAGTGTCCGAATAATAAAGTGGGCCACTGTATCTTCAATTACCGAAAATTCAGAGATATCGACGAAAATCAGGCTAAAGATTTTGTAAAGGTAAATTTCTTTAAGAAACTAGAGGCATGCAAGAATACATGTTGTTCTTTGCTGGAGCTGGTTGGAAATAATTACGTAATATTGTAATTTCTGCCATACTAAAATCTCAGTTACAACTTGAAAGTCTAATTCAATCAATTCATACGAAGCGCTTATGATGCATATCGCGTTTATTTCGAGAGGCAGGAACAGTAGTCATTTTTAACTTTTACAAATGAAACAAACATGAATAAATTTAACTAATACAGCATTTGCAGCACATTATACAGGAAAGAAAGAACAATATTTTACACACGCTTGCCATGATTACATTGAAGTGAGCTAACAATCGGACAACAAGAAATCGGTCGAAAATAAGAGATTGAAGCTCTCAGGTTTGTAATGGCACCTGCCATATTGGGCAAAATCGAGATTGGTCTCTATAAATAAGAGGGAGTACGTAGCTCTATCCCAAATAATTTCAAGAAAGGACAGCTATTAATAATAGGAATATTGTGACTGTGTATCTTGGAAATCTAGACCCACTGGTATCGTGCGATCCTACCTACATTCTAAGAGGGCCACATCTACTGAGGGAGCTCTCCTGGTCCATTCACTAACTTGGGTCCCAAATGACTTTACTCTTCCACTGGAAGGGAACCTCTGCGAGCTAAAGCGAATCAAGAAACCCCCTGAAATGCGAAACTCCACTTGTTCTTTAAGTTTCCATAATTCCTCTTACTTGGAATGTCATGCCTATCGAGAAGACAAAATTTTATTTTTAGTTTTTATTCTTTATATCTGCGTTATATTCGGAGGCTTATTCGTATATTTTTCAAAAATTTTTGGTTTTGATTTATTGTCCAGGTGTGAAGATAAAACTAATTTTATATGAAATAACATTTTTTCTCATCTTCCGCGAAGAATTAAATTCTTGAAGATTCTCATTAAAGTTCTCTCAAACTATAGAAGTTACCAAAAACTACTTCGAAATGGATTGATACTATATCGCGAACGACTTTTTGCCAAGACCTGAAGCCAAGACGAATAAAAAATATTTTTTTAGTTCTAATTTCTAATTGTAACCATTGGAAAGATAAAAGCAAACATTGATTTTCTACTCGTAGCAAGAAGTTTCTCAAGAGACATTGAAGTACAACTGCATACCCATAAAAGTAAAATTAATGATAATCGGATTGATAAAAGTGGTCAAGTCGCAAAGTCGCTATCGAATTTTATATTCCTACTTTTCAGAGTTGCTTTATTTTTACACATATGCATATTGTGAACATAGGTTCAATTTAATTTTAGTGCTTTGCCAGTTTGCACAAAACAAACATATATACTAAATATTTTATCTCTACGCCTAAAAACTGTTGCCACTGCCTTTCGATACTTTTAAAATAAGTTCCATACTTACATCGGTTGAGGCGATGCATGCTTTTTCTCAGTTATTTGATTCACTTTGGTTGCGAGGTAAAGCATAAGGTCCTCGGCCGTCTGTAGGGTTTGAATTATGGTAAATATGCAAGACAATGAAAAACTATTTCATGATTTATTTTACATAAAATAAATTTACCTGGAATATTGATGTTGCTATGATTTGTGAGTCACCTCGGTTCGCAGTTTGTAATATTTATAAATTGTCTTCCTATGAGATCGTTTGCCTCTAACCTTCGAGGAAATTACATTCCACATGTACATATCCATCAACCAGAGAACTCTTTATTTTGAAATCGCCTTTGATCTTTTGTTTCAAGTAATTGCCATGACGATTTTCAAAACTCTAATACAGTTTATAATAGGTGCCTTGAATTACGCATACTGAGCTTGAAACATAGTTTGAAGGCTCTAATATGCTCAACTTCTTCGGAAGTCAAATTTGTTATCAAGATGCATTTTCAATTATAATAATATGCTTGAGACTTGTACCATACGATTCTGCTCGATATGTCATCGGTGCTCAAGTAAAGTACAACTTCAAAAAATTGTTTTGTAGGAAAGTGGTTTTATCTTGAGCAGAATCACTTATTTCGCGCTTAAATGCAATGCTCTAAATACCTGCGTTTTGTGAGCTATATTTCTACTAAAAAAATTGTTTTAAACATATTTCTTCTATTAAATAAAAAGTACGATTTTTGAGATGTCGCTTTTCTTGTGCATCCACGTTATATACATATTAGTTGACAAAAATAATTCCGAATGTTTGAATATCAGTGGATGTCCGGAATTACCCATTTCAAGACAAAATTCTTTGCATAATTATATTATACTTATCACGTTGGTATTAAGGGCTTCAACTTTTTTGTTTAAATTTTTTGTATTGTTGGTGATAAATTCACAGAATAACATGGATTAAATGCCATTTTGATGAATTTCTTTTTATTAAAAAAATGTACAAACGTAATTTTAAAAAAATATTTCTCACGTCGCGGTGTTACTATTTACGTTACAAGCGTTTTTATACATTATTGCATTTGAGAGTAAAAGTGCTTCAAATAATTTATTAAGTATTTCGAAAATTCAAAAGTTCTCTGTAAAAATGAGCTCAAAATTGTGCATTTTCAGAAATATTCAAAAGATTTTCTCGGGTAACAGCTCCAAATTGTTCGATAAAAATTTACATTCAGAACAGGGTGTGATGTAAATTCTGAAAGTATTATTCCGAAAAGTAATGTTCTGAAAGTATTATTTCCATTGTACTATTATGGTACACAAAATTACGAAAATCTGAAAAAATGTCCGTGTTTATACTTGATCGCCTTACTGCGTACTTCCGTAGTATCGAGATAGTACTTCTGCGTCAAAATCCAGCAATCGTGGGGGCCCTGGTATCGTAAACTCTTGTTCTTATACGCAGAACATTATTTTCTCTAAGACTTTGTGTAATCAGCATTCAGGTTTTGTGGGTCCTTGATATCGAAAAAATGGTTTATAGCAAAATGTCCGTCCGTTTCTGTTTGTGTTAGAACCTAACAAAACAGTTCAGACGATTTTCAAAGTTGATATTCTCTGGTCGATTTTGTCAAGGTCCCGCGAGTTTAAAAAGGAGGGTAAGCCTCAACATTTCCACATTTTCTCAAAAATTGTTCAAAATATTTTGTTTAAACCTTTTACTCGGATAGCGCAAAGAGCACTTCAATTACATTTTCATAATTTTCTAAAAAATACTCAATTTTTTTTATTAATCTTTGACCTCGGATAGCGTTCTAAACGCAAAACAACACATCTCTCAGTTTTGTAAAAATATCTGCATTTTGTAAAATTGCAAAAGTTAAATTTTTTGGAGCTTTCAAACAATATTAAAATGAAATATGCTGCATGATTCACTTGTTAAACTAAAGATGTCTAAATCAGAGAAAGAAACGTCGTGAAAGAAAATTATGGCGTATTGAGCGAAAAATGCCTTTGGGTACTGGAGTTAAATTAGCACCACGTGCATAGATGTATTTAGGTGGCGTTGGTTCAATTCTCAGCATAGTCGCAAAGATCGCAGCGCCAAAACGAGCAAAACCACGTTTTTCACTCTTCTGACCGGATCCAAAAATACATTATAAGTTCCCCACCGAGACGCGTCAAATGACACCTCGTATGTCTTGATTGGTACACGGGAAGTGGTCTAGGCGTGAGTGACGGAACCGCACATCCGAACATACGCACATTCGGAGCTTTACTGAAATACTGTATAGGAATTGAAGTTGTAACGTATTTCCCGATTGGATTACCACGCCATGATTGTGATCTGTCGCAAGTCACTATATTTAAATCGGGCAATATTACCACTACTTTGATAAAACACACTTTCCTCAATATAAATATTTCTCAAAAGTAAACAAGAGTATTGTGTTAACTTATTCATTAATATTTGTAATTATTGTAATTATGTAATTATTAGGCTCTTATTATTTTTCTTTTAAGAAATTTGTTTATCACTCTGCGGGATGCTGAAATATTTTGATGCTATAGAAACTGTGTTGTTGCTATGGAAACAAATGGTGCCCAAGTAATTAAAATTCATCAATGCTGCAAAGCTCATTAAAGGCGGGTGGTTTCTCAGAGGAAGGAAGCGAAGAATGTCTTCATAGACTTCTTTTGATTGTAATTACTAGACATCGGATGTTTACGAAAATGCATATTTTATTTTAATGAACATTTTTAAGGCAGTCAAATAAAGTCTTAGGCTTCTGCGGCCAGAGTCACGTGCGTGATCTGGGCTGTCTGGGTGACGCCGCGTCGAAGGCTGTGTTGCCGATGTTTCGACCATCTTGTCGTGGTCTTCCTTAGGGCTGGTATGCGGCGTCACCCGGACAGCCCAGATCTCGCACATTTTTAAAGGCAATTAATAAATGTAAAGGTTGTAATATGAGCCACTTAGTATCTATTCGTAAATCGCAAACATTCTAGCAGGACCGACTATAACCGCTATTTAGGAAACTCTTTTTGCATCGTAGCTTTGTGGTTCAGTTGTGCATGAGAGCTGATGTGTAACAATGTTCGTGTTTTTTCGGTTCCAAAAACTTTGGTAGGCAAGTCTTTGGCTTTTAATTACAGATTGAGTTCGCTTAAACCGATTCTAATTCCTAACTAATTAAATACAATATGTTTTAAATGTTTTAGGCCCGAAATCTGTGACTTTTAACGTAACAATGACCGGTTTTCGTTTGCAACATTTTAATATGGCGATGGTTGTAAAATGAGTCCTGAACTATGGTAGGTATATGGGCCCCAAACTTTTAAGGAGCTCATATTACATACAATACAACTTGTGTTTGTACTACGTTTGTTTTACATGCCAAGAAATGTTCTAAGTTCAATACAAAAAGGAAAAACTGGAATACTGAAGACATGGTTGAAGCAACGCAGTCAAGAGCAAGAAAATAGATTTGAAAACGGCGTTTTTCAAAGGAAGTTATAATGCTTTGGATTTCGAGATTTTATCTGAAAACACGTTTTGAGGTCCCTTGTAACCGAAAAAGTGTTTTTTAAACATCGGTCTGCCTGTCCGTCCGTGCGTCTGTGAACATGACTAGCACCTAAATTATTCGAAGAATTGTTTACCAAATGAAAATTCTATGAATTATCTGGTATGATTCGAAGCCCTGCGGTTTTGAAAATAACTCTTGTAATTTTGAGAGTACTTAACTTGAAGCCCTTGAACATTTTCAAAAATTTCTTAAAAATGCTCCAGAGATCAACTGATGTCACAGCAATGCTCGTGCAGGTTCTAGGATTCGAATGCAGATGTTGGCAGGAGTTTTCGATACTAGCTAGATAAATAAGTCGAATCGTGGCCACCATGGCATTATAAAAATCCACATGTTCTATTTTCCTTGAATTCTCTTAAACTTTGAAACTTGCAAAATATAAGTTTCTTGTGACTTTCTAGAACTACGGTACTGAAGATAGAGATCATTTTTCTAAATGAAATCTGTTCTTCAAAATTATATCTTTAAATAATATCGAGTACGTTTTAAATCAATAATGGTCGTTTTCGCGTAATTTTGCGTGAAATAAAAAATTTAAAAAAAAATCTCAAAAAAGGCTTTCAATTTTTTCGTTAATTGTTTTAAATGGATGGGGCTAAATGCTCTAAATAACATAATAAACATTATTTTAATACAATCTTAATTTTTCAAATGTTACACAAATGTATTGTTGTTCAATGTAGTATTGTAATAATGTAAGATTATAAACAATGTCCTAATAGTATTGTAATATTACATTAAATGTTACAAATAATGCGAAAAAGTACGTGTAGCATCACTAGTTACTTTCTCGCTCACTATTTCCGTAGTATAGAGAGAGAGAGTATTGCAATGCTGAAGAGCAAAGGCAATTTTTCGACAGGAAAACTCGTATTGTGAGTCCCGGATACACAAAAAGTGCCTAATCTTATTTCTCCCTGTATGCAGTCTTTTAACTCGTTGTATAGTCAGAATCCACATTTTGTGGGTCTTTGTTATCGAAAAATGGGTGTATCGGTATGGTAAAACGTCTGTTGTCTTCTGCCCGTTCTACAGCGTCTAAGCCAAAGGCAGCGTATTCATCGAAATTGATATTTCTCGAACTGTCTGATGTCACGGATCTTGAAAAATCCACAAAACAGCGTGTTTTCCCTTCAAGAGGCAACTTCAACGAAGCTGTATCTCTCGCTCACCTGCAATTCCATCCATTCTCTCTCGTCCGTAACTAGGGCCTTAGGAGGGGGTTTCTCCCAGCCCTCACCATTTTCCTTCTCTTTCTAGTTCGCCAGGCCGAGACCCTGTCCATTGATATCCGCTGAGGTGGCCACGGCGCCTCTCACACTTTTACTCGTCCAAATACAGACTCTATTACATGTTCATTGTTGCACGCAACAGCTTAAAAATACTTCTTTGCGCCAATGGATTGCGAGTACCACTCCATTTGTCACCTGCCAGCACACATGTCCACGCAATCTGGTTACCTTCCTGGTCTCTATAATATTTTTGAGAATACTGACAAAAGAGAAATTGACTGGTAATTTTGAATTTATTTTTTGTTCCCTTTTTTAAAAAAAGTGTCTTACTTTTCGCTGTTTTGAAAGTATCTCAAACTCTTCCTGTGCATAAAGAAGCATTGAAAATGTGAGTTAACGGATGGATAAAGGAAGGTGCACAAGTTTTAAATAAATAATCCGGAAATGCATCCAAACTAGATGAAGATTTTTTTAGTGAATATTCCGAGAATTTTGTTAGAAGTAGTTTCAGAAATAAACATACTGTCGAAAACTTTTTGGGAAGCGTATGATGTTGAATTTTGTGGATTTAGTCCTTTCGTGAGATCAGCCGCAATTCTGGAAAAGTGTTGGTCGAAGAGATTCGCAACTTTTTCCGGATTACTTTCTTCTCTTTTATTATCCTATAAAACAACATTCTCTACAAAGTATCAAGATGACGTGATCGTATTTTTTACAATATTCCACATTGCTTTAGTTTTGTTACGAGCGTTCAAAATATCCTGATTATTTGTCATTATTTTTCCTGAACTATTATTTTCCTTAAAATTATTTTGTATTATCGGACGTAGAAAAGGTAACTAGGTTATACGTTATGATGTTTAGAAATAAACTAATGTATATTTTTTTTCACGATGTTCTCATTCCTTGTGTGATCCAAGTATTATTTTTCAGTGAAGTGCTTAATTTTCTCTTTTTAAGAGGAAAGCACGCGTTAAAGTGAAATGAAGTGAAACTTCCATAACTTCAGTAAAATGGCTGGGACGAATTCTTCAACTTTTGTATTTGTATTAGATATTTTGGTTTAAAACGACGATAGATTTTCTTCCAATGCGTCGCTTTCCACAACCTGTACCTTCTAGTACATCATGTCACAAAGTGAGCATAGCTTCTAACGGTAATAATATCGCACGGGTGAGAATCTAGTTCAAATTCCGCGTAGAATTAACGTCAGACAATTCGGTTTCCCAGCAGGTTTTAACGAGTTCTCAAGTTTCTCGTTTCGCCTTTCCAATTGCCTCACCTTTATATTAATCATTGTATCCATTGCAACTATGCAAACCGTCACTTATTCTGTTGGAAAAAATGTGCCGGGAGCGAGGCGGGGCGGGCGTGGCGTGGCGAGGCGAGGCGAGGGGTGGTGGGCGGTGCGGACGGGGCGGGCTGGAGCGCGGCTGAGAGCCCGCAGCTGGATGGGGGAGGGGGGTGAGGGAGGGAGGAGGGGCGGGGCACGGGTCACCCCCCAATTGAGACACCTCTCCGCCCGGCCCTTCTGCCGAGCGGCCGGCACCTGACGCGCGCGGGGGCGGAGGCGTGGGTGGGGGCGGGGACCGGCCCCTCTTCTCGCGGAAGTTCTCTTCGCGCCAGGCAGCCGTTTGCAAAAGCCGAGCAAAACAAAAATTGCAGGTGCTAACGCTCTCTCGTAGTTCATTTAACGGTTCCACAAAATTGGCTTAATTATGCTGAATAAGTCTCTCGTCAAAGAGTCTAAACTGCATAAAGCATAGTACACATTCTGAAGTAATACATTTTTTAAAACTCATTTTAATAAGCCAATATATTTTTTTTGTAAAACCCGCTAATATAATTCACTATCATTCAAATTCAATTTTCATTTGGTAAGGTTTGAAATATTCGTGTCTGATGCATCACGAGAGTTTACGATATTTTCAGTATTTAATTATAGATTCCTTTGTTTCTTTTTTAATTTAATTAAATTAAATAAAAATATCTAGTACATAATATTCGTAACGTATTTTCAACATCAATTATATTTTAATTCGAATGTAGAATTATTAATACTGATCACCTTATGAGTGCATTTCAAATATTTCAGTTGTTAAGGATTTGTTTAGATGAGATGCAACTTTCGCGATATTTGGGAAGAGCGAATAATTTTCAGCTTGGGAAATTTTAAAGAAAAATCAAACTTTTGGATAAAAAATATAAAGCGTACTATCACTGAGAGAACTACGTATTGATTCAATTGTAAGTAAAAGTATTCCGTATAGTGAAAAACAACATAACTAAGAGGTCCTCGAGAGGTAAGAGAGAAAAGTAAAACTTTTTTAGTTCCGAGAAAATTAAGTTCAGAGGTTACAGTTCGCATTTAATTCTGGATAAGTTTTTGGTCATTAAATTTTTTATCTCGGCACGTTTATTTGTCAATTGATCCATAGATAACCATCCAACGCAAAAATGTCTACTCGTCCATTAGTATAAATGTCCTCTTCATAATAACTCCAATACTGTTTCACCCAAGTTCTTTATAAGTCCATTGCAGAAATGACCAGTACCAAAATGTCCAGTAGCGTAAAGTGTCCACTGCAATTAATGCTCAGAGGAATGACACGAAAAATAACATTTCATTGATAAAAACACACGGCAACTTTATTGACAGTTTAAACGATTGCACGTGAAAAACTAGCTAATTTAATTTCAATTTTTTCTACCCCAGGATCTGCATGCAGGTTTATATGGTATGACAGGGCACGAAGATATTGTTTCACATGGTTGTTAACCTTGCATTTGTGATATCTGCTCTGTATTTCATAAATTCGCCTTTGATTTGTGATATATTCTTATTTATGGAACATCGAACATTAATATGTTCGCTTTGGAGATGTATAATGATTGTTCAGTTTCATGTTGTTTGCCATACGTTTCCATTGCGAATAATCTTAAAAATTGATTTTAGTTTCTACATGGACACATTTATATTATTAACAAAAGTATTAAAAATGGAATATTAATAGTATTATAGATTAATAAAATATAATTTGATCGAACGGAACTTGACATTAATTATTTTGTACATTCCTGCTTGTTTAACATTTTAAATTGCACACATTATTCAGTTTACTTTTTGGTGAAATTTTTGATGTGGGCACTCCGTTTATGGACATTATAGTGCGGACATTAGGTATACTGGACATAATGCAGAGAATCGACATTTTTGCTGTGGACATTGTGTTAATTGGACATTGTCCTGTGCACCGATTGACCTGGAACCCTCAGCACTTGTCGTGTTTTCATTTACAATCCTTGGTTATGATATTTTTGTTTGCTTAACGAATCTGCACGTATCTCAATTTTTACAGAAAGTGCTCTTATTGAATTAGCCTTCTCGATGTATTAATTAAAGGTTCATTTTTAGTGAATTTATTTAGCCGTGGTATTTATTTATAACTTTAGATACTAGCATTTTCTAAAACTGTTCTTCCTGCGAAAGATGACAAACTGATGTTACTGTTAGAAGATATTGAAAGAGTTGACTGACAAGATTGATGATGATAGAGGCCACGGATTGAGGTTGATAATACTCAAACTTTCATTATGAAACTATTTATTGTTGTTAATAGTGGGACCATGGAGTATGAGAACATAAATGTTCTAATAATTCTTATTGCGAAACTCATCTGTTTTTTCAAATTTGACTATTGATAAACAAAGTGAATAAAATAATTTACGTTAGGGGTTAATAAACGTTAATAAAAATAAATACATTTTGCCTTATAAGAACATATTTATTTCCAGAAAAATCCTAGTATAGCTTTGTGCTTCACTAAGATTATGACTCGGCGCTGCGAGGCCAAACGTACGGTATTTGCGAGGTTCAACATACTAGCATTAAACTGGCTTTTTCACCAGCTGATGTGGCTTAGGGCATCAATTGATGTTACTGCAGGGCCCCTGACCAGTCGGTTCTGGTGTTAGAGTCCCGACTATGGCAGAATTTTTGACATTCTTTGGATAGCTAGATCGAATCCGGCCGCTGTCTGGAGGAGAATTCTAACGGACAACTGCTCTGATCGGTAGTTTTCAGTGATTTCTCTGATCACCAGACGATTGTCGGAGTAGTTCCCATACAAACGGGCCTCGGACCGCGCGCGATCTTTCCTTCCTATTCTTATCTCTTACAGAACCCTTACCTGCACTTCACTACCACACACATCGAGAGACCAGTCGGGAGCGTAAAGCTTGTCCCTGCTGGGTCGGTGCCCCGTTGGTGGGAGATTCCTGGTTGGGAAAAACTCCACATGTCGATGGGTAGCTCGGCCCGGCGGGATCTCGCCATCCAGCCGGAGACGATCAGTACCGTCACTAACACTGACACTCACACATAAAAACACTCGCTACACGTACGGGAATAAAGATCTTGTCAGTTGACAAGCCCGGTAACACTAATCGCTTGTAGCCGCCGGTACACTACCGATCAGAGCAGCCGGTCTCTTGGTTGCTCCTCCAGACAGCGGCTGATTTCGACCTCGCTACGAAGCTAGTGTCGAAAATCCTGCCTCCGTTGAGATTTGAACCCTATGACGTCCCGTTCAGAGGCACTGCAGTGGCAACAATTGATGACCTGAGCCACTTAAGTCGGAAAAAACTGAATTAAATTTAGAGACTTTTGTAAAGTGGCGGATTCGTTTTATACGTTCTCTGTAAGTAACGTAGTATTCCCCTGAAGCAATTGTACAATCCATGCATCACGCACGATATCAAGATGAAACCCGCAAACAAATTTCTCAGCAAGATAAAAACAACACGGTACAGAAATACGCCTGTACACAAATTTCTTGAGAAATGCAAACAGCACGTTTGTTTGTACCATTCATAAGAAAACAATTATCTAAACAAAATGAAATCAAAAGACTATTGTTAAAACGTATAGTATATTAACACGAACAATGAGACAAGCATTGAAAAATAAAGGAAATACATGTTCCTACATGAAACTTAATAAGTTTCGGGGAAACTTTAAGTCTGTTGCTTTCGTCCGCAAATATTTGTTTTTAATGTGTCTCTCTCGCTGTTTGATTTTTTTTGCATAATCGTTTATATTTTTCGTTAACTGTATCTAAATTTTTCATGAAATTTATGATATTTAGCTGGGGCCAGCTTTAAGCTTCCGAGTGTTTTCCCTACATGTGTAGTAGTGTAGTGCACCTTCGTTTGTGCGTGCGTGTGTGTGTGTGTGTGTATGAGGGTAGAGGAGGGGGCAATGATAAGGAAGGAATGATTGGGTGTGTCAATGGCCAATTTGTTAAAGAACATCTCCAGTACTCACGTGATGTTGATTGGAGTAACTACGGTAAACTACCGAACAGAGCAACCGGCCACTAGAATTCTCCTCCAGGCAGCGGGTGAATTCAACCTAGCCACGTGGCTAGCGGCGAAAATTCGGAATCGCCAGGAATCGAACTGAACATTGCACTTAGAGACACTGCAGTGACAACAGTTGCTTCCCTCAGCCAGTTATTATTTGTCTGTTATTAACTGTTCTTTATATTTGCGAGGTTCTCCACGTACTTATCGATGAAAAGTGTTGAAACTAGTCCAACGTTCATGTAGTTTACAGTCAAAAGCCTGTACGCATTCTTGTTTCACATGCACTTGTACTCGTCTCAAAAAAACCGCCTGTAAAACGAAAACATTTCTAATCCAAAATATGTAAAACGCATGAAAAATCTGTATTAAAAATGAAAAAAAACAACAACACATTTTTCAGAACTTTTTAACTTCACAGACTGAAACAGAATTTCATGTCGCCTCATCTGGTCAGGAGATCTCATTCTGGGGACAGAAGACAGGAAAAGAAATAGGTTTTTGAATTAAAGTTTTTCTTTGCGGAGAGTTGTAACAATATTGATGTTGCTAATTAAGTACGCGAGACAGGATGTTGTCGTGCTGCTAATTATTTATTACCTCATAGTACTTTCCACTAGCCGAGCATTAGAGGAGGAATTTTCCTTATTACATAGTTGATGCCGTTCTACAACATCTCTCCCTTATTTAAAGCGTTTTTTGTTATTGCGGAGGATGACAAAATCAGAGACCGCCATAGTGGAGGGCTTCCGCAGAGTACTAGAGAGACTAACATGAGAGGTCTTGGAGATTAATTAACTTAGTAAAAGTACGAAATTCGAATTCCATATCACTGAAGGCCAGGGAATGCCACAACGAATGCTTAGATCAGCCAGACCTTCCTACTCAGCCAGACTCTCTCCCTGCCATTACCCCTTCCTCTTCCCTAAATCATTTCCTAGATTGGTTTCCCATCACGTTTTCTTTACATTCCTATATCTAAATCTCTTCCATAATCACTCAGCCCCGGGAATCCTGGGGAAACTGATTCATTGTCTACCGGGACCCTCCGTCAAATTTCCCTCCCATCTCTTTCCTGACTCTTCCTGCAAGCATGGAAAAGACTCGACATGCACAGACAAGCCTAAGGGAGTCAATATGATATGAATCCTGCATGCCGGAGAGAGATAAGTAGCCTCAGTCACCCTACGCAATGGCGGGGGCTGCCTACATTATGCGACCAGGGGCACTCGTTTCTACTGGGAAAACTTCAAGAAATCAGAAAGGCTAATCAAATATCGACGAAAAAGGCATGAAATATATCCAAGGATTCAGAATGAAAATATATATTGCAATATGGAATGTTAGAGATTTTTGTCACAAAGAAACAGAACTTGAAGAGTTGTTGGCTGGTGATTTTAACGCAAGAAGCAGTTCCAATTGAAGACTTGGCATGTTAAAATGGAGAACCAGCTGTTTTCAGAGTCAGTCAAAAGTATCTTGATTTTGTATCATTAAACAGTCTTTTGTAACAAAACTTCTTTATGTGCTAAAATGATACACACAAAAAAGGAACTTGTGAGATATGGGGCTATCATTGAATATATTTAACAAATAGAAAGGTTAACCCGCTAATATGTAACACCAAATGGTGTAGGATCTATAATGTCAATGGTGACCATTTTGTTTTAAAATTACACATAAATTTATTAAATAAATATGGTTACAAGGAAAACAAAACGAAGAAAACGTAATTAGAATGTAGTTTTAGTAGGAGAGCAGAAAATAGTGAATGTTCCGAAAAATAGTGAATTATATTTTACGAAAAGAGATTAATAACATCAAAGGTGAGTAGCACCAGTTACTAGAAGTACTAAAAAAATCTGCAGAAGTATTAAGAACACGAACTAAATACAGAAACAATCGAACGATATAACTATGAACTAGCATATCTCATAAATGGTAAAAAAGTGCATATTTCAATACAAAATCACAGGAGTGCCTTGTAGAAAACAAACGAAAAATAGCATTAGTTAAGAGAGAAATGAGAAAGCCACAGAAAAAATTAGTAAAATGTAAAAAGCTTTGAACAAGATGTAGAAAGGGACTATCTAAAACTTTCATAATACAAGTAAACATAGATAAGAAAGACACAGCAAAAATTAACTCCATCTTCACCGAAAGTTGGCTCGTTTGTTATTGAAATATATGGAATTCAAATGGTAACGAAGAAAATATTTAAAATGCTACTTTTGATAAAAATGTTGATTCAATAGGCATGGGAAAACGCATGGAGACATTGAAGAAATGATAAAACAATATTACCTGGGACTGATGGATTCAATCAAATAGTTCTCTTCCAAAAAAATGTTGACTTTGAATTTGATAAATGTGTGCAGGAAGTATTCATATATATTAAAAATGTAATAAATCAATAATGATTCCTCTTTTTAAAAAGATGACCGTCGGAATTGCGACAATTACCGAGAAATGTCTACTCAATGCTGGATATGAAATGTCTTCTTAAATATTAGTTAAGACGAAATACATCGAATATATCTAGAACACAATTGTTTTAGAACAAACAGTTCATAGACAGTTTTCCCCGTCAATGAACCAGATGATTGAGAAACCCACATCATTCAACGGGAAATCAACTTATTAACGTGCATAGCTTTTATAGATCTCGAAAAAACTTTTGATCGGATCAAAAGGGGAAAAGTGGATAAAATTCTTAAAAATATGGAATTATATAATTCTTTAATACTGATATGAAGACCACGAGTCTTAAAAACTGAAGCAGAAAACACGGCATTGACAAAATCAGCAAAGAGCATCGAGTCATTAAACATGGGATAGGTAAAGAGTGTCCAAAGTAAACCGCCCTTTTTAATATTTACGAGTACATAAATTACATAATTATTTGATGGCATCAAAATCTAAAATACTATTATTGCATTTAAGATATTTTGTTATATATTTTATTAATTCTTGATCACTTCGTAATAGTATTGTTATTTTGAAGAGGGATCCACGGGGGGTGGGGAGGTGGAGGAACCCCCCCTCAACTTTTAAGTAACAAGTGGTGATAAAACAGCACGTACTTTCTCGTCCGTATTTTCACGCAATATTACGCGGAAAGTACTCAAATTTTCTAAAAATCGTACATGATCTTATTTCAAAATCTATCATTAAAGAATAGTTTTCACTAAGGGAAAAATCGCTATCTTTATTATTTTAGTTGTAGGAAGAAGACCCTGAAAAAATTTTCAACTATTTAAATTTCCCCCAAATTATGTTTTTCAATGAAAATGAGTTCTTAATCTAACAAAAATATAGTCAAAACCGATAGAGGCCTTTTTTTTGAAAATTTGAAAAAGTCCCAGAGCATTCGTGTTAAGTACCCCCCCCCCCACAAATTAAAAGAAAATCGGTTTCAAATTCCAGAGGCCGTACAATCAGCTAGATCGATTGTGGAATATCAGTTTTGGAGAAAATCGGCTGATCGGCTGATCGGTTTAGGTGCTAGTGCTTTTCAAGGACTATAAAATGTTTTGCCTTCATTGGACTTTTCGGTTTCAAGAACACGCCAAACATATTGTTACTACAACAAGTGTTAGAGGATTTTTCTAAATTTAGAAGCTGGCTTTATCCACTTTTTCGTTACCAGGGCCCTGTAATAAGAGTTTTTCTGCCGAAAATTCGCTGTTTTTCGCGCATTAGTACATAACTTTCTCTCTACTCCCTAACAATATTTGCGGGTAATCATTAAAGCGAATAAAATCGAATTGCAGCATGAGCTGAGTTTAGCCTATACATAATCTATAATATGACACATTCGTCCAAAACATTTTGAATAAAATCTGTCTGAATGTATCGATCACACTCGACTCAGTCAGGCATTTATATAGTACCTCTAGGATGAGGAAATTTAATAACTAAGCGGCGAATTTTGATGACCTTCAGCATCGACAAAAATGATCAATAAAATACTCGTAAAATGTTTTTAAAAAGCATATAAATATGACGCAATTTTTTTATCAAAACAAATTCAGATTCTAAACAAATTCAGACGTGTAATTCACGTTATTGGATATGTAACTGATGTAATCGCAGTGTCGGATCGAGGGGGGAGGCCATACTCCCCAAAAAAGAGACCCAGAGAAAAAAAAAATTAAAATGGTAAAAGTGCAGGAAGGGCTCGTGGCTAGCTCTTGGTTAGCGTGCTCGCTTTCCTCTACGCGGCCCCGGGTTCGGTTCCCGGTCGAGCCAAGCCTATAGTGTGCGTTTTCCTTGCAATGTCCTAGTACACGTTGTTGTGTGACGATGAGAAAATTCTTCTCAGCTTGAGAAGACCGGAATACTGCGTGGGGATGTCTACGTGCTAACCACACGTACCAACGCGTTCTTTCCGCAGCATCACATCACTTTCCCTATACTACGTATATTACTACGTATACGGGAAAGTAAAAATTGTAACAAACCTCAAACATAGAATAGAATAAAATAGAATATAATTTAAAGACTCGAAAACATAGCATATGAAATTCAATGCCATTACTGCTATATGATTGCGTTTCCGTGGCCAAGGTAATCCCGTAAGTGTGGAGCAAGTATTTTTATCTCGGGAGGTGGCGGTTTACTGCCCCAGCTACATGGCGAGTTCGGTCGCCGACCTTCATGTCGGCTTGCGGATTTTCCTCATTCATGTATCTCCCACCAGCGGGGCACTGACTCAGTCGGAACAAGCTCTAAGCTCTCATCTGGTCTCCCAAAATATGTGACAGTGTAGTGCATGCTATTGTCAACAAGTAAGGGGTGAGAAAAGGGTAAGAATATACCGCGCGCGGTATGTGGCCCGTTTCTTAGAGTACTGCTCCGGCATTCGCTTAGTGTTTATCGGAGAAACCACGGATAACTACCGATCTGAGAATCCGGCTGTAACCTCCAGACAGCTGTTGAAATGGACCTAGCTAAGTAACCAGTGTCGAAAATCCTGCCACCGTCGAGACTCAAACCCCAAGGTCCTCCAATTATAGACAATCTAAAGTCACCAATTGATTCCTTGAGCTACATAAGTCAATGAAGAATATGGGTACGAGGGTAAAACAAAAATTAAAATATAAAAGAGGAGTAATGAGCATAAAAATAGATTAAAGAATTACCAGAGAAACAAAATTCCATTACAAAACACACAACAGAGAAACAATAAATGAAATAAATTTTGAGAAAATGAAAATTGATGATGATGAAATGATGAAAATGAATGATGAAAAAATGATAGGGAACAAAGAAAGATAACAAGATTAATTTCAGAAACAGTCAATTTTAAGATAAGAAAGGAAATTTAAGTTAAGAATGATTACGAGCTCCCAGATGACATTAATATGCGAGATTTATATAACCCATTTTTTACGATTTTTTCTAATGTGCTAAAATGATTATTTTTCCTTGCAATCATGATCCCATAAAATCATGAATTTCTCTTTTTTTTAAAAATTCATGAACTTATTTACTTTAACTAATTCGAATTTTTTTCTGTCCTACAAATAGGACAGTGAAAAAAATAGATATCAATAGGCTTGTCAAGTTTCCATATTTAAAAAAAATAGTTTTTACGTAAAAATACTTTTGAATGTTAATTTTTTCTTCAAATAATGTATGATATTAATGTTCTTGTTACAAATAAAAATTCTGATGGAACATTCTGGTACAAACGAGCCACAAGCGATTTACTGTGGTTGCAATTTGTTGGCGGGGTGGTGACGGGTTGAGTTTAGGGTTAACGAGAGGACCCCACCCTACTTAAAAATGGCTATATATTAATATTTTTTGTACAAACGAAAATTCTGGTGGAACAATCTGGTAGACTATAGGATGGTTCCATTTTTTTCGGCGGTGGTGGTGCCAGGGTGATGTCGGTTATGACCGTCACCGCCACATTATAATGACTCTATCTTAATTTATTTTGTACGCACGAAAATTATGGTGCAACAGTTCGGTACAAACGATTTAGAATGGTTACAATTTTCTTAGGAAAGAGACGGTGCCAATGTTGAATTGGTACCACCATAATTGAAAGTGCTCTAACTTATAAGTGGTTTGGTACAAACAAATGTTATTCTAAAACAAATGGGTACAAACGAATAGTAATGGTTTTAGTGGTTTTCACTGGTGGCGGAGCCAATCTCACGTGGATACGGTTGTTCTGTCACTCGTTTCCCAGCACATCTACGTTTATTGAGATGGCTTCCTGCGAATTAATTCGAAACTTGCTTACAGGAATAGAGATTTATCTCTGGTCTCAGTATGTCTCGCGCACACAAACATAGCTTCCGTTTGTATTTCATGATCGAAATAATGGGCAAGAAATTTGTTACAATAGTTTTGAGGTATGGCACCGCCATTGATACTGGTTTCTACCACTGTTTTACTTATTTATTACTTATTTATTACTTATTTTACTTATTACACCTAATTTTTCTTGCACATTTCTTTGTAAAATAAAACATTGGGAAATTAATGAATGGAACTCGTAGGAACATGCATTCTTGGCTACCCGGGATGAGCCGCGTCTCGGTCAATTGTACTGACGTTTCGGCCAACTTTGCTGTGGCTTGCTTCAGAGCTATACTGTCTACTGCTCGTAGAAACATAGTAAAAAAACTACAGTAATTTATACTTGATTCATCAATTGAATGCTATAATGCGTCGTTTCATTTTATTTAATTCTATAAAAGCGTGACTTGTATAAGAAAAAGCAGAAAGTTTTAAAATAATTATTTATTAAGTATGCTAAACTATTCAATCAACTATAATTAAGTCATAAGATAAAACTGTTAAAAACAGTCCGACATTGAAGATTCATGAAAAATAAACAAAAATTAGGAGAAGCAAAAATGCACAGTACACTGTCGTATAAATTGCACAGTGGTAAAAAATGGGGGTTTTGACCCAACCAAGTACTCTAAATGGAGTTTAGGAACTCGGTAAATCGACTTTCTTCCTCCCCCTGCACCAGTAGGCAACCGGATGTGTCCTCTCTCACTCCACATCGTAACGTTAGGAAGACTCTGCAGCTTCCAAAAATGCGTTTAAGTCGGCTATTAGTAAAGTCAGACCTCAACAGCACGTAATGTACAATGACAATGTAAATTGCTGAACATCAGAATTTATGGAAGAATAATGGAACAAGATGAGTTTTACTTTTAAAATTTGTTTAAATATATATATATATATATATATATATATATATATATATATATATATATAATGTAACTTTTGTACAGGATAAGTGTTAAGTAATATGCAATCAACGTTTTAGCGACAATGTGTGATATTTTAGTTTTTAATATTATATAAATACATAATCAAAATTGGGTTTTTGTATTTGTTTTACGTCAAAAACAGCGTGTGACGTGCTATGGAGAGAAATGTATTTTGTGCATGTCTCCATTAATTCTAAGATCCATACCCGAAACCACATACTACAAGTTTATTTCTGAGTGCAGAAAGAAATGAACGTTTTTGGCAAGAATTGTTGAGAAAATATTTGCTCCGATGTAATAAAATCTATGTTCAATGATAAATCAGCCATTGATTTGGGCTCTTATCCTTCGTGAAGGAATAGCATTTTCTGTGACGACATGAAGAATATACTACTGGAATAACTACATTTCTCACTGAAATCTAGATTCACAGATAATGACGTTCCAATTCCAGAAGAAAAACAAGAGGCCATCTCAGCATTTACTGCAAGGACCAAAGAAACTAGACAAATCTAATTAAGATGGGGTCATTGACCCAGAAACTGAGATACAATACTTGTTACAGGTTGTTTAGAATTATACAGTACAAATGGTAAATAATACATTAAATATAATAGTTAAAATTAATATTATTTTCCTTTTTGGCTCGCGGCATAGTCTTCAATTGTATAGAATCAGTTATGCAGCAGGATAGATACAGAAACAGTAATTTAGAATGGATTGAATTTAATCTTTTAAAAGTTGACCAGATAACTTAATGTCTATAGTTTTGTTTTGTATACAAACACCTGGTGATGGGAACAGGAAGATTCCCGAAACGGACAGGAAAAAAGATTTTTATGCATAAATGATATATATAATGACAAAACGATTGTTCCTTTTACATAATGCTGTCTAAAATAACTAAATATAGGACACATTACAATATAAAGTTTTCTCATTTTCCCTGCAAGTAAAATCTTAACTTGTACGTCAGATCTGATACGGCTATTAAACACAGTGCGACTGTTAAGTAAGAGCATCGCAATCGAATTCGGCGGAGGCAAGTGGGTGATTTTCAGTTTCCTCCGAGGAAGAATAACCGTGTCTTTGACCTCGCAGACAATACTGTAATAAGAGGAATGTTCTTGGAAGAGACCTACAGTAGCCTGCGGGTATCTACCACTAAGTACGGACCGTCGCCTCGTCGGAACACACGCGTCGGGTTCGAAAGCTACTTGTAATCAATCTCAACGTGTTGAAGCGTCGAAGTAGCTCGGTTTTACATTCGTGGTGTGCGAGAGCGAATATCTTTGTTGAACGACTTGTAAGAAAGCGGTTTCACTGATTTCTGCAATAGAGGGTTTAAAATGACACGATGAACACTGTGGGAACATGTTCGCATCAGAATATGATCTCCAACATTAATTATTTCAACAAAATATCATGTTTACTGTCCGGGTTTTTCTTTACATTTTTACTCTCCCGTATACGTAAGTATATACAGAGTAGTATAGGGTTCAATTCATTTTAAGTGGTTCAACATTGGTCGCTTGTCTATCTCGAAAAAAAATCATATTTTGTACATAAATTTCCTTGTGTCTTAGCTGTTCAAAAACATCTTTAACTTTTATATTGTACCTGGTTTACAAATGGTGGCCATTTTTGTTTTACGCCGTGCGCCATTTTTCCGGTTTGTAGACATTTACTATTTTTTAAATTACTCATTTTGTTCTAGAATTCCAAAACAAACAGCATTGGATTTGGTATACTCTGGCCTACAAATAGAAATATTATTTACACACCGTTACCTTTTGTATTTGGGAAATATTCACAACCAAATCTACGGAACCGAATCCATAAAATTCGATTTTTAGAGAGTAATTTCTCAAAGAAGGAATAGAATCACAGCATTAATTTTTTATGTACTTTTACACATAACAACATAGTTAGAGTTTATAAAATATCATTGGTGAATAACGTACCTCTTAAAAATTACATCCTCCTAAAATTTGGAATTTTGGATTTTTTCCAAAATTTAACTGTAATATCTCTCTTGAGGGACTAGATAACAATCTGAAAATTGCGCACATGCTAGATTGCTGTGATATTACACATTAGTAAAAAAGTCAACATTAAGATTTAACTCGAAGTATTTAAAAAAATTGTAAACTTATAACCAATTTTAAACAAATAAGGCTTGAGGATGCGTTGAGCAAAGCAATAATCATATTATTTTGAAACTATTTTAAACTGAAATTTATGTTGATTGAGTATAATTAATTATAATTTAATATTAATAAACATAAAAGTGACCTAATATATAACTTTCAATATTACGTGTACTTCAAAACAAACTTATAACTTGACATCTACGTTTGTAATTGAAAATATGGTCTTCTTTATGTTACAATATGAACCGGCTAATACAAAAACTGTTTATAAAATATAACAAATAAATTCAATGTTTTTATTTTTCCGCTTTTAAATTTGCCATTCTGCTTATTATTTCTGAACATTTCTGCAGAGGATCCGATAGTCGCACAGTACTCCTTAGGTGCAATGATGTGCGACTGAATTTTCGAATAACAAGTTGGATATAATGATTTCCCTGTCATAAGATTGTCCACCAACATGAAAATTCTCGGGGATTTCAAGATACAGTCAGGCTGTCGGTTCGATCATAACAAGCAAGTTCTCATTGTTGTTGATAGAGAAGTAGATATGGATAGTGGCAGTGGCTTTTCTAGCAGATTCCAACGTGGGCCAGAAGGAGATATAAAAATAACTCCAGATAGAGCTAGAATGGCTTACGAAGCAGGTAGTCGTAATTGTTCCAATAGTAACTGAGGTTATACAGGGGCTATACCCAGAGAGCTGATAAAACAGTTGGGGGGTCTTTCATTCCCAGTGTCAGACCGCGCAACTTGGCACCGCTCACATCCTATTCTGCTAAGGTACCTCCGAGATTCTTTGGCCCTTAGGTAGGACTCCAATCCAGAGAAGAATTACTCAGTCAAGGTCTGCATATTGTGGCTGATAATATAAAAATAAAATATTACAAAATACTCGCGAAGCAGAAACAAAAACTCAATAATTATGGACACGTTTTTGTGTATCTTATTATGTTAAAGTTCACTTGACTGTATCTCTTGTACGGCGTAATTTCTTTTCTGTTACATTTTTTTTAGTGAAATGTGAATATTACCTTTCCGTAATTTCCACAGTGAGCACTGCACTTCACATCACTTCACTAAACTTTCCCACATTTGCCATTACTCACAATAATGTTTTTTCTAAGTAGTAAATAAAAAATCAATTTTATAATATAATGCAACATATTAGATCCAATATTTTTTTAAAAAGATTCTTACAGTGGGAAGAAGGATTTTAATTGTTGTCAGGGGTAAATGTTTCCAGCAGTTTTTGGTGTATTATTCAGGAGAGAGTATTTTGAAATGTCTGTCATTTGCTTGTTTGTTAAGTTTTGTTGATCCTTTCCGTCGAGGTAGAATGGCTTCTCGATTTTGATTTCCATAAATGACAGATATATCCCAATGAGATAGTTTTGAAACTCTGATCACATAAAATCAAATAGTGAACATTTTACTCAGGAAAGCCTATATCCAACGAGTAGCACTTTTAAACGCTTACTTCCATTTGTAGTAAATTCGCTGGTAGCAGTGAAGCGGACAGGCAGTCTAGCATATGTGTAAGTAAAGTATTTATTGCTTCTTTTGTGTTTCCAGGCGTGTCAACTGCTATTGTCAATAGTCCCATAAGTGTAGTTCGTTATATTGTGAGAGATGACGGGGTTTCTCCCTCCCTTCGTCTGATTTGGCGTCCACCTACCCATCAGCTGGAGGGGATTCCCCTCCACGTCTACCATCAGGTGTTTCAGCCAGTGGGACAACGCCCCAGGCAGAAGCAGCCTTACTCTCCCGACTGGCCTCCCGATAGTGCGATTTTGTAGTGCATGCGAGTGTGAGTGTGTAAGGGGGCTGAAGGGAGCACGGACAAGGGAAGAGGGGAAGATCGCGCAGTTATAAAGGCAGTGCTTCGGCATTTGTCGGGAATTGATCGAAGAAACTAGGGAACCGAGAAACTAGAATTCTCTTCCAGACACCGTCAGAATTCGGTCCCTCGAGTGCAGAAAATCCATCAGCCGGGGTGGTTGGGGGAAACCTCTTTGGCGCCGGATCTCACCATCCAGCGGGTGACGATCACCGCCACCTCCCGCGACAAAACGCGCACTACTATTACGGGACTAATGACCTTAGCCGTTGAGGCGCTCAGAGTAACGAATCAACCATCCAACTGGCACCCTGGAAACCTCGCGGTTGGAGACTCTCCAGTGGCAACAAGTGTTGCCCCGAGCGTGTGCTAACGCAGTCGCTGTGGCGGTTCCGAGGCGCTTGCCCTGAGAGCGCCGCGTGGGCCCACTGCGGCGGCAACGGCGGCGCATGCGTGGGGGCGGCGTCGGCGGCGGCGGGGGGCGGGACGCCGGGGGCGGCGGCAGGTTGCCGCGGGCAGACGTGGCCGGCCGCCGCGCGCCGATGCACCGCGTCGGCCGCCAGCGCCTCCGCCTCCGCGCCGCGCGAACGGCCGCACGCGCCGCGCGCTCTACCCGCGCCGCGGAGCCTGCGGCGCGCACGCGCCGCTTCGCGCCGCCGCCGGCGGCGGGCTCAGGTGAGCAGGGCGCCATGGCCCCGCTGACGGCAAACACTTCGCACCTATCACCCGATTAAAAAGTAATTTATGCGGAAGTATTAAGTGATTGGCAATCTGTCCAATCACTTCAAACTTTCTGACAACTTTGTGTCACATGTTATGGAGAGTCACTTTGCTGGAAAAAAAATGTCGTACAGGTCATATAATAATCATCTGTGCCGGCTCGGTTTGTTTTGAGAAAGCGCTTGGAATTTTTGAAAACACCCTAACACCTAAATACCGCTGTTGGAAGATAAGTAATATTATAATATATTTTACCGTATGTGTTATTTAATCATCAGGTGTTTTGAGAAAATTGCGTGTTTTGAGAAAATGGTTTATGATTGAAGAGATATTAAAGGGAAAAAATGTTCTACGAGCCATTTATTCGTTTGGAAAAATTCACAATAATTAGGTCAAAGTTTTTGTTAGATATTCGGGAAAAGCTTTATGGTAGTCAGTATTTTATGTACCTTTTATTTAATTATCTTGGCCGATCTGCAATGTTTCGAGCAAACTTTTTGTTAAACTTTGGATAGACATTACCGTAAAACCACTTTGTACGAGTCATTTATTCATTTGGGTCGATTCGCAACATCCCGAGCAAACTTTTTGCTAGACATTAGGGAGGAACATTATAGCAATAAAAATATTACGTTGTACGAGCCATTTAGTCGTTTCGCGTATTTTTTCAAACAACGTTTAGTTAAAATTCTGGTTTTGACGAAACGTTATGGAATGTTTTAAAATGCGTCTTCATTTCTGTTGTTTGCAAAACAAATGTCGCAGTAACATTTTACTTGTTCTGAAGTTTTATGAGAACTCATGTTCTTGAGTTTTAATCCCCCATAATTGATATTACCTTTTAATTCTATAATTTAATTTAAAAATATATGTAATATATATGTATCACATAATTTTCAATATCAAATTTTGTTTTCACTTCTTTCTATTTCTTTTCATGTTACATTGTTTGTTTTGGAGTGCAATATTTAACACAGGTATTCAATAAAGATATCGGATATTTTACCACAGATTGATCCTGGGCTCAGTCCTGTTTCGACATTTATTAATAATTATATACTGATCTGATCAATATAAGCGAAGTTTTCTTGTTTTGAGAGAATCTGACTATTAAAAATGTGAATAAGTTGCTTAATCTATGTATATACATCCGATACTTCATCAAATTAAAATATTAATAAGTTCGCACACTACTTGTTCGTCGTTACGTACCAAGACTGAATGGCTCCCATCAACATCATTTTTATGGTTCATGACAATGTGTTTAATTGTACTGTTCAGAATAAGAAAAATACCGATATAATTTATTTTGTATCACATTCAGGTCCTATTATAACTCTTTTAAGGTTAATTTATTTTTATTCCAATGCATTTAGTAGTTCACAAACATTTAAAGAGACAAAAAATCTTTAGATAATTTCTGAAAGTGTCAAGGGCTAGACTGAAAGGAGATCAAACCTTTTATATTCTATAAATCTCAGTTCTTCTCTATTATTTTAATTCAATTGACAAAATACGCGACATTTTTAGAAACTCCTTCGGGTCTGATCGTTGCGGAGGCTTTTTCTTTGCGACTGCTGTGCCCTTCAATGTGACACATTTAGTTATTTTGTAACTACACTTTAATTCGAAACCGTTCTTTATTTTGAGGTATCTATTTGCTCTCGGATATATTTTTCTAAATAGACTACCTCAATCAAGAAAGCTTAGTCTCGTACTTACTCCTACCATACCTAGTGAAGAGTTCCGCCGGAAGTTGGGCGTAATTTTGGACTGATGAATTACTCATTTACGAACAAAGACTAGGATTCAGCTCCACGTCTATATGTTCACTCCTTTCCTGGGCACGTGATCACAAAGGCAGTTTTCCGACGCCTTCTGTCGAATGGAGTATGAGTAGTGTGTCGTGACAATAGACGATTGATAATGGGATGCACTAATGTTCATATTGGAGAAGAAATTCTGCTAGAAGTCAAAACCGCTTGGAGGTAACACCTATGCATTACGCGGGACTGAAACACCCACATCTGATTGATTGATTGATATATTGGTTCCAGGAGTGTCAATTGCAGTAATCATTAGTTTTTCATAAGTGTAGACTATGTTATATCCATGAAAGATGATGTTCTTTCCACTGTCTATCGTGAGATCCGGCGCTGATATACATGCCAGATGGTCTTTCTCCAAGTACCTACACCAGTGAGCCACCGTCTCAATCGGGGCAGACTCTCTCCCGAATGAGCTCCAGTCGTATGAAGATCATGTAATAGTAAGCGTGTGTGGGTGTGGAAGGGGAAACATGGGGACACGTATCAGGAATGGAAGATCGCGCGAGTTTCGGAGCAATTGTTTAAGGTAGTACTCCGGCATTCGCCTGGAATTGATTGGTGTAACCGCAGGTACCCGCGATCAGTGCGGGCGGTCAGCGACTGAATTCAACCCGGCTCTCAAACCAGTGTTGGTAATCCGCCCCCGCCGGGACTCGTACGCTAGCACTAGCAGTCAGACTCACTCCAGCGACAACAGTTGTTCCCCTGCGCGACCTTGTTGAATTTGATTGATTGATTGATTTATTGGTTGATTGGTGAATGCGGGCGCCAAAACGGGTAAGGTCATTATTCCGGTAAGCGTAGTTGATGATTTTCCTCGGGAAGTGGCGGTGATCTTCCCCCACTAGATGGTGAAACCCGACGCCGACCTACCGTCGGGTAGAAAGATTTTCCCCAACCAGGTATCTCCCGACTCGTTTCCCAATAAGTGTGATAGTGTACTGCATGTGAGTGTGTGTGTGTGTGTGCGCACGCGATGAGAACAAGGAAGAGGAAGGAATGATCGCGCGGTCCGTGGCCGTTTGTTAGGGTGCTGTTCTGGTATTCGCCTGGTATTGAAACCACAGGAAACTGGCGATCAGAGGAGCCAGCTGCTAAAATTGTCCTCCTGACAGCAACTCAGATCGAGCTAGCCCTCTAGCTGGTGTAGGAGCCTGGGACCTCCCGGCAGTGGCAATGCAGGGGAATCGGCCGATGCAATCCCTCCCGGTTCTACCTCGCAGCAGCGGCCCGCGCGGAGGCTCCCGTGTGCCGCGAGGCTGGGGCGTGCGCGGGCGTGCGCGGGCGTGGGCGTGGGCGTGGCCTGGGGAGCGGATGCGTCGTCGCCGCCGTCGCCGCTCTTCGTGCTCGGAAGCATCGTCCCCGCGCCTCAATGGAGCTAGCGTAAGATATCTCCAGCCGAAACAACATTTGGCGGAGACCAATCTCTTGTTGTACGAATGGGTGAAATTCGCGCCTTCGATGGCACTGGTGCTTGGCACAGTGTTTAAATTTTCGAATGCCTAGGGTGCGAGTCTAGAGGAAAGCATAGTTTCTCCACATCGCTTTAATCAGAGTAAGGCAGTGGCTTACCGCCTCTGTGGTCACCTGCCCAGGAAAGAGATACTACAAGCGTAAACACCTTCTCTCGCCTACGCTAAAAAATGAGTATGGCCTACCACGGGTAAAATTGCAGTTCAACACTACAAAGGAATTCATTCAGGAACTCCTCACGGCCATTGAATCATTATGTATGAAGTGGAAAATGAAGATAAATCCAAGTAAGTCGACATCGAAAGTGTTCACTTTCCGATTTCCAGACGTTCCACTCACACGAATCATTCAACTCAACAATTATACTATGGTTCTTGACAACCTCCCTGTCCATTATCTAGACGTCATAATGGATACCAGATTGACATGGAAAGACCATGTCAACTCTAAAGTGAATAAAGCCAACATATGCTTAGGAATTATTCGACCAGTCAACCGAAACCAGTCAACATAAATTGAAAAGCAATATGACTGAACGCTGTATAAACACCTCATTTTGCAACATAAATTTAAAAAGAATAGTCTGTTTCTCTTCAAGACTAAGGCGGTGGTCACAGTGGAGCCGATTTTGGCCAAACGTTCGGTCGACCGACGTCGGACTTTTGCGTCCGCTATGTCAGATTCGTTCAAACAGGTGCTAGTAAATGAAAATGGGCATTTCAACCTGAAAAATCTCTTCCGACTTCATCCGCAAAACATCGGCTATCGGACAAAGATCTGTTTCGTTTAATTTTGACAGTTCAGTTTCACCATTCGCCCGAAATCCACTGGAGAGTCAAGGCCATCTGCAATTCATAGACTACCTCCAATATATGTAGATGGTTTTGAGGGCGCTTCTTGCAAATATTTCAATCAATGATCTGAGGAATTATAGAGATATTCGAATGATTTCGGGTGCTTTTCGGATGAAATAAGTCGGACGACAGTCGTACAGTAACGAGCGACCGATATTTCGGCTGCACTGTAACCGTAGCCTAGGGGTCCCTAATTATTATTCTCTCTCTACTGATGTAAATCACCTCGGCCGACATTGCGTTCTGTTTTGGTGCATTAATATGTTATTCCGGGTAGGCACGGTAACTTGATGCCTTGTTAGCAAGTTGCTTCCCTCAGGTATTTAGAGGTGGTCGTTGTTGGTGTAGCTGGTCTGTAAGCGATGGCTTCTCTGCACCCAGATGGCGTCGACGACGTTTGAACGCCCACTTAACGAGCCTTTCGTGAAGAAAAAGCGCTTTCGAATCGAGGCCGTTTGCGAGACGCTTCCCCGCCCCCAGCTGCTGCGGAGGAAGTTTGATTTCTTGATAAGTTTTTAAATTTTTTCGGAAGCGTTCCGGACATTAGTTCCGTAAGTACACTGCATTTTATAGCTCAGAGTTTGAGGCGTTCTTCCCCTGATACTGTGTGAAATGCGGTGTCCACTTCACATGGAGAAATCACTCATGCCTTACTAGAGACTACATCCTCACCTCATTGATTATTTTGATTCAAGGCGCGCTAACTGCTATGGACATAAGTCACTAAGGATAGAGTACTTTATATCTATGGAACTGGCGGTGATCCTCTCCGACTGTATCGTGATATCAGGTGATGACCTACACGTCATCTGACGAGTTCCCCCGTCATGTAGTCCTCGTATGTTCGCCAGCAAGGCACCATCTCATCCAGAACAAGATCTATACTCTGATTAAAATGCACGCGACTTTAAAGAACTACTGTGTTTAAATCGGAGTATAGGATCACGACTGCTCACCCAACGTGAGTGGAAGTGTATTGCATGGAATAGTTTGTATGTGTTGGTGTGTGAAGGGCGAGGAGGTACCAACGAGGGGACACGAAAGATTGTTCATGTCCCGTATGTTAGAGTACTTCTCCGGCATTCACCAAATATCGATAAAAACATGGAAACATGCTATTCGAACAGCAAGATACAAGATTTCTCAATAGGCATAAGAAGACTTCCCGGCCAGCAGAGTTAGTTTTTGACCGATTAGTCCCAAGAATTGTTTTCTTTTACTACGAACTACTTACGTAATAAAGAGAAAGTATTGAAATGCTGCAACAAAAATTGGCGATTTTTGACAGAAAAACTCGTATTGTGGGGACCTGGTATCAAAATAATGGATATATACGTTCTGCAGTCAGAATCAAGGCTTTGAGGGCCGACCGATACTGAAAAATGAGTTTACCACAAAACGTCTGTCTCTTCGATAATTCGCCTGTTCATCCATCTGTTAGTGACTAAATTTGTACAGCGTGTGTTGGTGACCAACGCTAGCGCCTAAACCGTTCAGGCGATTTCATCCAAAACTGGTTCATCCAGATCTTTCAGGAAATGTTACAGACCCTGCAAATTTGAAACAGATAATTTGATTCTTTGGGTTCTTTCAAAGAAGTATTTCAAAATTCCAAAATTTTCTCAAAAGAAGTTTGAAACAAAACCTATTTTTAAATATTAGATACTTAGGAAATCAATCTATCGAATACCACATCGAGCAATGTATTGAGTCAGGGCGTGTTGCAGTTAAGTGTAAGTAATGTTAAATAAATCATATTAACCTTCAAAACTAGCATTTTGAAAGTTGTGTTGAATATTATTTGAAATTATCGAATGTTTTGTCGAATTTGTTATGTTTTCTAATAGTTTCGTAACATACATAGTTTTGATAAATTTTGCACTAATTCGTATCAAATCTAAGCGATCCATAGCGCACGTCAGGTGATTGTGCTGGAAAATTATGAAATTGTCTTCAAAATTAACTGACCTTAAAAACGGACTATAATTATCTTAACATGTGTTTTTATTAGCTTCACTATCTGATGTTTCTGTACGTATAATTAACGTATCTCCGACACACTAGTTGTTGACCAATCTCATCTCTTTTATCTCAATTAAATTTTCATTTCGATAGGCTGGACGCCAATATGTCAGCGCTGAATAAGTTTCTTGAATAAAGCAGTTTCTAGCAGATATTTTAAAACACATGTCAGTTGATTTCACTGTGAAATTCAAATAGAAAAAAACTTACGTGGAAAACTGGCAATTGAAAAAGTGTCAGAAAATGAATATTTTTGAAATATATATTTTAACCATAGATATAAAACAAAGGTCTTTTTTGACAAAATTTCTTTACTTATCAATATACTTTTCACACCGATGGCCGATCTTTTTTATTCTCAAAGAAAAAAATAAATTGTCTTGAACTACTGGTTGATACACAGCTTTCTTCACGTCACTAACGTTCTCAAATCGCCGATATCTCAAAGCATCTTTAATAGGCTCAAACGCCTGTTAATCCAAAGGAACAAAATTCAGAGTATGTACAGGATGGTTTGGGATCTGGAATTCCAGTTTTGGAATGTGGGGACGTGCGCTGAGCGCCCCTTGACAGACGTACTTTATGAAGGCTTCGTATTCCTGGCTTTAGCATCGTTTCCAAAGTTGCGCTGTATCGTGCTTTTCTCACTATTTTATACCTTTCCTCATAATTATCTAAAAAATGGTACTTTAATAATATTAAGAGTGAAACTTGCGAAAGTTTGAGAGGCTACTTCTGGGAGGACCGTCCCTTGTGAATTACTGATGTAGACCCCTTTTTAAAAGCATCCACTCACTAGTACAATCTTCTTTTGCTAAAGCAGTTATCGCTCTACCCTTTCATGGTTTTTCTATGAATTAATCGAGTTTTTGTGCCCTTTGGCCTAAAAAAGTTTAAGTGCTCGCTGTTCTCCAACAATGATCGTTGCTAAATAGCTCGTTAGATCGTATCTCATTTTTTCAACTGTCCTTATCTTTGCATAGATTATGTCATCTGTTGGCATATGTCAACACATTGCACATATATCTCACACATTAAAGATAGGACCTTTTCTTCGTGGGAGTTTCAAATGTCTGGTGTGTTCAGTTCGCGTTATATTGTAAATTTGCTGTTATTTTTTAAACCACATTCTTACATTTGTGTACCGTGGCAGTCTAAAAGGTAAAGACGATTTTGACAAGAGTGAAAATTCCGGATGCACTTGGAAGAAATGACTAAAGCTGGCATCGTGACTGCGGAGTAAATACCCATAATTGAATTTACGAAACACCTACATCCATCATACATCTATTTGTGTATTATAATTGCGGATTGATAGGAAAAATAATTTTACAAACGAATTAAAGAAATGAATGTAATACAGTTTCAAAGACAGAATCTTCTCTTCTCGAAGATGTAAAACGTAAATTTTCTTATGAATGCCATCAGATGAACCATGTGATCTCTCTGTGCCTACCTCTGCTCCTGCAGATGACATCGACGCACTCGACAAAGAAAAGAAAACCGACTCGTGTGCCGTCTGTCTTGAGAGTGTCTACTCGTGTGCGAGCACATCTTATATCTGCGCTGCGCACTGCCGTTGTTTTGTACCTCGCCCCCGGCGAGGCGGGCCCTATCCCTTCCCGGGCTTCCCACCTCCTCGCGGTTGCCAGGTTCGCGGCGTGCACCCGAGCGTAGCCCTTGGTGGCTAAGGCGGAAGGTCGGCCCTCGGAGCTCGCGAAGGGCGCCGCGCCGGCGATGGCGGGCGCTCCCTGGCAGTACGCAGGTGCGATGCGGGTGGCTGCGAAAGAAACGTGATGAGACGGATTAGTTAAAAATAGGTCTTATTTCATTTTGGAACACCGTTTTCACTGTACCACTAAAAATAAACTGCACTTCCTACATATACAATGCTGTCATTGGTATTGGGGCAACTTAAAAGACCATGAAATATCTCGTTCAATTCGTTATTTATTGAAGATCTTGCAGAAAATGATGAAACTTTATGAAGATACAGTTTCATAGTTGAAAAATCCTAATACATTAAAATCTATCTAAGTCGGAATCGATCGGGACCAACAAAAATCCAGTTTAGAAAGATTTCCGGTTTTTGCAGGGTTGTCTATTTTGCGATACTTGTGATAATGATATTTCAGTTCTGAAACTATTAAATTAATGTAAGTAAAGAAGTAATTAAAGTATAGAGAAAATTACATGATTTTATTATGATCATTAAAATATTTTTACTTATAAAGAATTTGTGAAAAGACTACAAAAGAATATTAAACTTTGTACATTGACAGCTTGACTGAGGTTTTCTTGCTTTCATAAGTTTGACATTTTTATATAATGTTCGAGTTTAAAGGTTTTCGCATTGTTAAACTGGTTGTGAAAGTCACACCACTTCACTGCCTAATGGCCTGCAATCGGACTGCTTGCCGACTCTTTCAACGCTCAATACGTCACAGCCCAGAGTGCTACGATTTTCTGATATCCTCGCATTACCTTGAGCAATGCGTACGGATCTGTACGAGGAGTTAGGATTTTGAACGTGGGACAGGGAGTGCCGCAAGTAGAAGCCATGCACGTACACCTTCACACGCTGAGAGAGGTGGGGTGGGGAGTGGGAGAGGAAATTCCTCTACGGCCTACGCCTTAAGAGACAAGGGACCGCAAGGTCGAATTCTACACTGTCAGCTGAAGCCCCTCTCCTTCACAGTGCGGTTGCCACGACAAAATCGCGTGGGATAGATAATTTAAAACAGACTTGCAGATGTATTCATTATATTACGAATAGCACGCGTCTCTGCCAATTGCATCAATTACACGGGCATTCCGTTTTATAAAGATGCCCCCTCCTATAGTAGATGGGAAATCGTTCCGCTTCCGTGTTGGACATATTCCGTTTGATGCTGGGAAAAATACCATATACTTGTAACTTCACGGGCCAGAGAAAGTTTCCGATTAAGGCATGTTTTCGGCTTGTAAAGGTTCCAGTTTAGACAGATTTTACTGTACCTACAAGCAATCTGATCATCATGCTTTTCTGTACGTGGTTTGTTTTACTACCACTTGATGCTAGTTTCTTCTCTTCTTTATTCAGTGAAGTCGTTAGGATTGGTTCAATGCGGAGTAAATCTGTGATTGAAACAGTGTTGTGAAATGGAGTAACGTGTTTCCACGTTAGGTAGTGGTTTAGCACGATTTTTTCGTTCTCTTACTCAATTATTCCAACTGCTGTAGATGCCTGTGCAAACCATTTACGGAGAGATATTTAGAAAAGAGAAGAACTATCCAAGTTACTTTCCACTGCTTAGAAAGAAATATTTTTCGGTGAAAATTTCAGGGGAGGTTTACAAAGTAAGGGTAGATCATACCCGGAATTCTGCATTTAACATTACAAGATAAAGGTTTTACTTGTAATTTTTACTTGATTAAAACGTGTCCAAATGTGTCAAAGAATGAACATTTACTAAGGGATCAAATTAACTGGTAAATGAAACATTTAAATAAATCATGACGTCAATATCATTTAAATTCCTAACAAATGTTTCAAAAATCTGGCTGTGTTGTGTACTGTAGTGCTGAGTTGTGTCTACAGAAAGTTATCTCATAAGTACATTGTCTTCCATTCCATTCCATTTCTTAGTGTGATTGTTTTATTCGAATATTTAAAATATCGCTCAATAGTATATCAGCCAAATAGTAAGTTTACCTGCCATGTGCCAATAAATACTATTTAAACCAACAAAAAAATACAGACTGTACATCCGAAAATTGACATCAGTGAAAGACTAGGATTCATATTGAAGTAAATATTATTATCTAAGACACTTATATTCACTCTCAGTAGAACATACTATTAGTGATATAAAATATTGTCTCTACCGTAATGGTCAACTCAAATGGTCATGTTACATCTTGGTTTCTTTTTCCTTAAAACGAAGCAACTGAAACGAAATACCATGCGGAGTGAGATGCGGGAAGGCACGCGTGATGGAGAGGGTTAATCCTGGATGAGCGGGGCGTCACGAGACCGCTAGAGCGCGTGCACTTCGGCTGGCCTAGAAATATCGGATGAACCATTGCATCATGCGCTGGAAAATAAAACCACTCGTTAACAGCAACAGTTAGATCCGATTTCTGTTGATAGTCACTGGACCATTGGCCCTCAGCGACTGCACGAGAAGCGCGAGAGTGGCTCCCGAGCGGAGTCGCCTTCCGTGTGTGGGCGTCTGCGCGCGCAGCGACTTGGCTCAAAGTTCAATGACACGCAGACGGAAAGCTCTTTGCACTTTGCCCTTGCTCTTGAGGAAGTCCTAAAGTAAGAGTCCGAGAAGGGCTCGAGTCCCGACGGTGGCGGATTTTCGACACTAGCTCGCTCCGTAGAATTCAGCCGCTCTCTGGACTCGTGGGACGAGCTGCACTTATTCAGTAGTTTTACGTGGTTTATTCGGTTATGTCAGGCGAATGCCGGAGCATCCTAAGAAAAAGAGACAGCGCGCGATTATTCCTTGCACATTCCTGACCATCCATACGTACACATACTTACACTTAAAAGGACAACACCGCCAAACATCTCTAGACACGAGTCGAAAGCATAGAGCCGGGGAGTTTCCACTTCAGGGGGAGATTCCTGGGAAATCCTGGGCGCTGGTATTCACGTACCAGAGGGGAAGAAGCCACCTCCTGGATATAACACGAATTGACCTAATAGTTGACTCGCCCGGAATTCCGAAATACATAATTCATCAAGTAAGGAACGCCACCCATCCCCTAAAAGTGTCTGGGGTTAATCCTCCAACACAAAGAAACTTTAACAGTAAATTTAATTAGTCCTTTTCTCAATTCTTGGGGAAAGTAGCATTAGAATGTAGCCTCTTGACATAAAATCAAAAATAAAAGTTGTAACAAAACTACTTATACCCGAATTATAAGCAAATTAAAGGCTTACGAACATTACTAACAATATTTATTATTATTGATAATTATTATTATTGCAAAAAAGGAAATAATTTTTAAACCAGAAAGAACGCAATTTCTTTTTAACGTACTGTGCATATGATTTCGCAATAGTGACTCGCACATTGATACACGGGTCCTTCAATTTACTGCTCGTCAGCCTTAGCTAAAAATATCCCAAAAATACAACGTAACCGCTCCAGTAAGCACAGTGGCAGAGCATCCCATATATAATAATTGTTAAACAAAACTATGTTTCTTTTCTGATTTAGCACTTAAATTATTTGCTGATGGGACGTTTTAGCTAAAGCGTACAAGCACTTAATTATTGCCTTAAATCTATTATATGAAAATATTGCGTCAGATGTATCTTATGTTCTGCTTTCTGTGATGGGAAAATTATATTACTTGCTACGAATGCAAACCCATAGGCCGACTTTACAAGATTGTTTTGTTTCGCGTGCACAGGATCACACCTGATTTTAACCTAGAAGGCGAAAAACTGATTAGATGATTAAACAAAGAACGGGAGAGAGCACAAGAATACATCTTCATAATGAATACCAACGATAAAAGAAAAAAGTTCTCGCAAAAATACTACTATCTTCGTTGCCTGCCACATTCATTTTGATTTCCATCTTGGCCCCTATGTAACTTGAAGCTTAAGCCCATGAACACTCTTTAGCGGACTCTATCATCATGACGGAAATATAGCCAGTGCATTTTGTAGATTTATGGAAAATTTTTCTACAAGGTGTAAGATATAAAAACGTACACGTCAGTTCCAAATTTAATCGATGTAGTTGGGGAATTAGGACATGCTGAAGTGTTATCTTCTTAAGAGTCGCATTTCTTACTGAGTATTTAGAAGATAATTATTTTACATTGGAGGTTTATCTACGCGAGGAAACTAGTTTTGACCTTTCCCCAGATGTCAGCGCATTATGACCACTGTTAGAACTTGATACGGGGACAAATTACGCAGCTCTTACTCTACTCTCATGCGGGCGCGCCGGAAATAGAAAGAATGGCGTTTGAGTAGACTCGCGGCATTTACAAACATTAAGATAAAACTTTGTGAACCGGCGAAATCGATCTGCAGCCTATCTCCGCTGAGCGCACATACAGTTTCGTTTCCTTTCATCTCGAGTGCCGCTATCTCAGCTGCTGCTTTAATTACGTTGAACTGGGCAACGTGGCATCACTCTGTTTATATTCTGTAAACGATGTAATTGTACTTCTGAGATAATATTCAAAAGCCTCATAAAAGATAAATATATGTGAAAGTCTTGAAAAGTGATTAGTGTGAGTAGGGTTAAAGATCAAAAGTTAATTTGCTTCATCTGTTGGGGAGATTCTGTTAAATTGTATTTGAAGTTCATTCACTATTTCATTATGATTGAATGAAAAAGAACGGAGAGGAAAAAATTAAAATAAAAGCTTAAAAATAACAAAACGGCACAATTCTCATTAACAAAATTCTTTTACTGTGACTGAAATAAAATATCACAATATAACGTATTTAAACATAGCTTGGCAAGCTCGAGAATAAGAAATAAAAGTTGGATCACGTCCAAAAAATTCATCTTTTCGAGTTTTGAATGATTTTTTAAAATTTAAAGTCGCATCAACATCTAGGTCATTAGCAACCACCATTGCATTTAACGGTACGGTAACTGTGAAGATGACATGGTATGGTGATGATGGGGGGTGAAAAGACGAACACGAATGCAACCATGCTCGAGGCGAGACTTGAACCCGCAATCCTTCGGTCCGAGATCGTTACGAAAATGCTACTTTAGCGATATCCGTCATACGGACCGGTTTTGAATGAATCATTGTTCGTTATTTTGCAAGAAACTTTTTTGCGTTTTCAGTTTTCAATTAGAAAAGTCTCTAAGCCTGTATTAGATGCAACTAGATGACACAATAGACGCTTCCATGCCAAAGTATTACAGTGAAGAAGTACTATAGTTGGTAGTCGCCACATGAGAATATTGAAAAAAAATCAATATTGTTGCCTGCGTGTTGTGCTCTGAAACGGGGCTCTGCTCAGAGGGGAAAAATAGGACTGGAGTACCGGTGGGGGCCCCTGGAGCCCTCCGTGCAAGACGCCTTCCACTAGACTAGAGCCGAGCGCCCAAGCGCCTTCCCCTTCCCTTCCAACGGGTTGACTCGAGAGGCAGCGGGCCTCTTCCGTTGCCCGCAAATAACCGCTTGGGCAGAGCATGCGAAGTGGTCTGCTTACTTAAGCAGCCCTCCTCTATGACGTAAACCTGACTGATCTGGAGAGTTGTGATTTCCAATGCGTCATGACCGTACATGAGTAGACCGAGGTTAGAGATTGGAACATATTTTTTGACTTTAATACCTGGAGCAACTTTGTTGGGGCCCACGACATATTGCATGTAATGTCACGCAATGTAGTCGCAGAGAAATGATTGCCTTACGAGTATCTATTACCTCGATCCGAGTTTTTTTGACTTGCATACAAAAATATCTAGGATCAAATAAAGGAGGTGCGATAGAGTCACGGTGTTATGGGACGCAGCAGGAAACGTGCGAGAAAAATAGTCTGGAACCATTTTTTGCCAACTTCAATAAAGGAAAGTCTCGTTTCGGCTTGTTGACTCATCCTAAACTTCAATTACAAAACTTTTTCGGCAAATATTTTGAATCGATCTAGCACGGGTGAAAATAATGCCACGGCGTTATGAAGTAGTCATAAAATTTAACGATTGCTTCCGGAAATACAGGACTAGTGGTGGTACAGAATGGCACATATTTTCTCGAACTAGTTTCTTATCTCCTTACTCTAGAATAACTTTTCGGTTATGCCCCACCCTCTTCCCAGTTGCCATGTATCATCACTATAATAACTTTTTCACATTTTTTATTTTTTTGGTCCTCTAATAGTAGAATTGAAAAATGAATTTAAGAATATTATTGAACACTAAAATACATTTTCATTCACAAATATGGAGCTGTTTTTGAAGAAATGTCATTTGAGCGTTCATAAAAACGCTCAATTGTGAGCTCATTTTCACAAAAAAATGTTTGAGTTTTTAAGCAAATTCATAAAAAATATTTGAAGCACTTTAGCAATAATGTACAAAAATCCCGTTATGTAAATAAACTTACAATTTCTTATTTTCAGAAATGCTGAAACGACATTTTCTCTAAAACGGTATGATTTTCTCAGTAAACATTTTCTTACAGGTCATTGTTCTACTCTTAAGAAATATTCTTTAATTTCAAATCTACTCTTAGGGAACGGAAATAATGAGGAAAATGTTGTTTAGACGCCGTTAGGTACCTGTTCGGAAGAGGATGGGCCAAAACCGAGAAGCTAAGTCAAACTAACGAAACTGGGAATCTGAGACAATAAAGTTTGTGCCACTTTGTAGCACCACAGGCTTAGTTTCTACAGCACGGATTGTATCAGGTTAATAAAAACAAAACTAACTATAAATCATTCTTAGCATTTATACAAATGTTTTCCGAAACGAACATTTGTATCTAATTCAAAATGCATATGCGGCTTTGTCTTAATAAGTGATCTTGACGTCGGACTCGATATCTATGCAACTTTACTCAATACTCAATATTGAGCATTATATTGATCTTATACAAAGCATAAGCGTAAAACAAAAAGGGGCTCCCTTATCCAATTTTCAGTCATTTTTGAAGTGTGTTTTAGGACGATTGAAGGAGAGATCCAATCAAAAGTGGCAGCATTTTTCGTTTTAAAATTTTAAAATTTTTAGCTGTTTTTGGACGATTTTTTGTGTGCATTTTTGGAGTTTTTATTGGTAGACACGCGAAATTGGCCCTCTTTCAAGGATATATTCGAAGTATTGTTCATCTTTTTACCCTAAATTCTTCAACTACGCATTGTACAACTTCATTTTTTATTAGTTTTTGGAAACATTAACAGTTTTCACAAATAGTAAACAACAGTTTTTGTAATACATATCATTATTATAAAATGACACGTAAAAACGCCCTCTATGAGAAAGTCCTTTTGAGGAACATAAATTAATTCAAAGAATCTGTGCTCACAAACTACACAGGTTCTGATACAATTTCAATTAACACGGTTTTAAAACTAATATTTAAATAGTCGACAAATATCATACAATCAATATGTACAAATATGTACGGCAAAATATGTATTTTTTGTTCCAAGAAACTATAAATAAACCTAAAAGCCAATAAGATAACAGAGATCGTTAAGACAGTAGTGCCGCAGCGAGTGTGTGTGTGTTGTCCTTTCACCGCAGACTATCATCATCATTTCATCTTCCATTACATGAGGCTAAGGAATCACTTTCAAAAATATTTTTGCCCCTCCTGTGATTGAAGGTATACGTAACTAATAGTTTTATTACAATATGTCTACTTTTATTTGTACTTACTTGCAAACTACATACGTGGTATAAGAGAAATTTGCTGAAGCGAAAAGGGTGATTGTGTGGCAGAACAATTTGTATTGTAGGTCCCTGATACTGGAAGTAAGACAATTCTTGCTGTATATGAAGAAAATTACTGCAAGTAATGTTTTGCACAAATGTATTGCTCATGATGTAACCTGACAAGCCGTTCGAGTTCGAAGCTGTTCCGCTCGAGCTGGGAGCCATAAGCCAATTTCCAGTCGATTAGAGATGTGAACTCGCACTTCACGTAGCCTGATCAGTGATTCACTTAGCCCGAGATGTGATATCGCAATCCACTTCGCCGGAGATGTGATCTCGGAAGTCACTTCGTCGGAGATCTGAGCTCGGCAGCCATGTCGGTGGAGTTCTGAGCTCGACGACCGCTGCACCGAGATCTCGGTTCGTAAGACATTTCGCCCAAGATGAGAGCTCGTTAGCCACTTCGCCCGAGGAGGGCGCCCCACTTCATGTTGCTGGGTGCCCGCGCCCTGCAGGTGGAGTAATTGCCGTCACCTGCGCCGCCGCCGCCGCCCTCCTCGTCCGCCGAGCGGAAGTTCGATAGCTCCGTTATTGATAGTGATGGGACGGCACCCTCCGCACGTTATCCAATTCGCGCTTATCAGCGTCGCGGAAGACCGCCAGCCCGCGCGGACAGACTTCTCATCTGGCGCGTAATCAGTAACAAGGACGCGCGATTGACAATAGTGAGGATGTTGTTGGGCTAGATTAATAGAGTTTTCGCCCATTGTCAAACTAGATTGGGTACACCGCTAAAAGGCAACTACGTTATTATTGAACGTTCCTAATGAGCTAATTGTCTTGGTTTTGCACTAGGTTTCCTTCAAAAAGCGTAAGATTTATTTAATTTCAACATGCTACATTACACTGCAGAATACGTTTATTCGGTTATTATTTATTCAGATACGGCAAACCATGATCTATGTACAACGTACAATATTCGTATTTGTAAATGAATTACGATAATTTTAGATCAACAGATAATTTGATTAAAAGTAAATAAAAATAATTTACAATTTATAAATTTTTCTTTCATTAACAGATTCAATTCATTAAATGGAGGCGATATTCGCTTATCAATTCTGAAGTCTCAACTATCCATGTTTCACATTTGAGAGAACTTCATTCTCAATGCTATTTATAAGTCACTTCTTCTTCTTCTTCTTTCTGCATTTCCATTAAAAGCTCACAATAACTATTTTTATCCTGTTCTAAGTATTGTTTGTATTGCTGCTCTTTTGCAAACTTAATATTACTTCTCAATTCTGCTGTTTATGCTTCCCGCTGTTTCAGACCTCACCCTAGAATCTCGAATGTTTATTATTTGACGATTCACACGTCCAAGAACTTAATTTCTGTAATATTTTCGTAACTTGATAAATCCATATTCGAATTACTGGGTTACAGATCACCGCAAACCTCCATTACTTAACATGTTAACGTGTAATAATATGTAGAACTAAACGTTTGTAACGTGTTGGATGTCTTCCAACAAGGGTGAAAAATATTTCAAGTCAGTCGTTTGACAGGCTTAAGTGACTAGTTGATGTCATTGTAGTGCCTTTGGTCGGGAGGTCCTAGAGTTAGAGTTAATGCGTTAAAATCCATGATATATGACAATTGTAAACTGTCAATTAGGAGTATTTTTCGATCAAATAAAGATCCCAATTGTTTAAGAAAGCTATGTTTTATAAACACTAACTAAAAGATTATAAAATTTCTGCAAATACGCACGTTACACAAGTAATTACTATGCGTTTTTGTGTCACATCATAATGTTTTGATGAAGTTTCTCTCATATTCAGACATACATAATTTTATATGATTTTATACATTTTTTAAAATTGTTAAATATAGCATGTAACTGATTTTGTAATTATCACATTACGATGTTTCTCAAAATAAAAAAAAATTGTGTGAATTTACAAATATATTCCATCCATCCATTTCAAAAATGCAATTTTTGCGAGCTCTTTTACCTCGCAATTACTACTCTATTTTACGACGCCCATCTCGATCTTTATTAAGGTTATGTATAATTAGAATGTATTACGATATGATGCTCGGTTTTTATTTTTATAGAACTTTTATAAAACACTTAAAATTAAAACAGACGTTTTGATCATTATTAAAATAATACTTGTGATTTTTCATTTACTCTTATTTCAATTGGCATCAAATTCTAAGATAATTTGGAACTGACAATACAAGATATTATGTATTAAAATATTAATTATTTTTAAAGAATTTATTAAAATTCTCATGAAACATCTTTTTGTGATTTGTTCTCTCTCTAGCTTTGTTGAGCGTACATGGTGCAGTATAAAATACAATTTTTTTGTACCAAAATGAACTAATCTCTTAGAAGGCAGTCAGAAGAAACAGCAGAAATTCAAAAGGATTACCTCCTGGACGCCGAAAACGAGAACACATTAATTTTGAAATGAAAAAAATTCTTGCCTCGTGATAAATCTCGTTTTGTGCCGTGAATCCGAGGAAGCAAATGCTCATATTGAAATTCGCGCCGCTTTGATATTTGTAGCGAGGCAGTGCGCTTTAAGCGGGTTCTGTAGCCTATGAAGTATTTTTTGTGGACTTAATGCCCGGTGAATGCAGGAGGTACGTGAGCCGCGCCGCGCCGCTCCGCTCCGCTCGGCGCTGAGCCGAGGACACATAACTCGAGGGCAAAGAGCAGAGCTTTCGCAGAACGGAGGGTGAGAGGAGGGGCCCAAGCGGCCATAAAGGGCTCCATGTCCGCCCTGCGCCCCTTCGCCCGCTAGCGGCGCGGAGCCGATGTCCAATACGCCCACCGACCCCGTCCCCCTCCCCTGCCCTCCACGCCCCGCCCCGCCCCGCCCCGCCCCGCCCACGCCCTGCGCCTTCGCGGCGCCGAACCGGGGCGAGCCACGCGCAGCGCGGCGCAGGGCCTGCGAAGCGCCCTTCGCTCTTCGCCGTTAAGCAACCCCCACTGCCCCCGAGTGCCAGTTTCGAAACATCACTTTACTGATCGGCTAGAAATTATGCGAGTTCTTTATTCAATGGCACGGAGAGCTGGCTCAGGGCATCAACTGATGTCACTGAAGGTTCTCTGACTCAGGGGTCCTAGGGACGAGTCTCGACATGTGGTAGGTTTTCGACACTAGCTTCTCTTCTAAGTTGAATTCAGTCGCTGTCTGGAGGAGAATTCTAGTGTCCGGCTGCTCTGATCGTAGTTTCTCGGATCAGTAGTCCAAGTTTCTCGGAACAACACCAAGTGAATGCTGGAGCATTCTCTAACAAATGGTCACGGACCGCGCGTCATCTTTCCTTCCTCTTCCTTGCCCTATCCTCAACCCTTACTTACACACTCTTACATACACACTCACTACATTAACATCACATGCCGGGAGACAAGTCGGGAGCTCAGAGCTTCTCCCGGTTAGAGCGGCACCTCTCTGGTGAGAGATATCTGGTTGACGGTAGGTCGGCGCCGGATCTAACATTCAGCGGGAGAAGATCACAGCCACCTTCTCGATGAAAACGCATGTACTACACTTACGGATTAATGACCTTATCGCTCAAGATCATTAATCAATCAATCAATCATTATGCAAGTAGTTTACCATCCGGCAACTCTCGATCTCGAATTGTACTTCGTGAGGAAAGTTAGAAAACGTTCACTTTAAATTGTGTGATACAAGGTAACTAACAAAAAATATTACAAACTTCTAGGACATGTTATGGGTTGAAGATGATCCCTCTTGGCCAAAGAACATGTGGTGAGATCTTTCATGTAACTAAAGTTACACAGGATATGTTTGCCCTGATTGGTATGCAATTCATCATACACTTGTGTTTGACGGGCAACGGAATTATTTGAATCTGCCAGATTGTACGTGTATGATGTGTTGCTTATCCGTCAGAGGCACATTTCACAAGTATAACTTAATATTTTGAAATTTCTCACTACCTGTTTCTTTGCAATGAGTGATCATATTAGATCACCTTACATGCCCTACACGTTTGTAACAAGAACGTAACAAGTTATTTGTATGAATTGAGTAATGTCATTGAAAAGTAGTAGTGTTTAATGAACCTTCAATGCTGTCACTTTTTTATCGTTACATGATATTTTGAAGCGTAGTTGTGTCCATAAGATTTGCAATGTAGCACAGAGGAAGGAGTTTGTGTTAGGCGAAGGAGAGCGTGTGCGAGCTTGAAACCGATGCCTCATATCCCAAGAAGCTTCAAAACTGTTTCGAAGTTGTAAGAGAAATATTATAAAACTCTAGAGGAGTAACCCGGCATTTACTAGGAATTAATTTATGGCAATAATCTCATAGATAAGAAAAAAGAATTAATTGTACTAATTTGTGCATATACACTAGATTGATTTCCCACCTAATTGTTAGAGCAACCTACTAAATACAGATGTTGGCAGGTAGTACATGAAATTTCGTTACGGGCGTCGTTTCATCTGTACGCCGACATTCCCAAACAAACACACACACACATTATACTAGCTGACCCGGCGAACTTTGTTCCACCTTAATGCAATAAATAAGCAGCTTTTTTTTATTGGAAAAAATACAAAAAAAATTAAATACCTACATTAATCATTCATAATTATTTCTGTATTTTAGTACATAGGTGCTCTTCATTTAAGTACCTTGTGATACACGACATTTTTTGTTTTATTATCAGGCGCAAAAACAAACAACGCAGATGGTCTTCCGACCCGTGAACATGCCACGTATAACTGACCATGAGAAAAACATGAATGTTCTAGATTTATACACAAACTTTTAAGATTGGCCTTGTGATTTGTTGATGGTCATGGCAAATGCAAGACGTATCGGAAATTGACAGTATTTTAAAATTCAAACGACATATCGTTGGGATCACGGTATCCTCGGAATGAGAAACTCCTCACCTTTGAATTTTCCTATCAATTATCGTAGCGGTAAATTACATTGTTCATCAATTTTCTAACCACCAAACGCGTACCGTTGCACAGTTTTGGTTGATTTATGTTTCGAAGCATGATTACTACGGAGCCACCTTTAGGCGTAAATTGTGCGGTGGTAAGCCAGGCACGTCCAAAGAGTTTAAAAATTCAATTGGATAGTTGGTGGCTTCATCTTCATTTGTGACGCAGTCATAGATTTGAATAAATGCAGTTGTTCCAATGATCTTATTTTGATTTATGTAGTTTAGGTCATCTACATCTTTATTCTTTTCCGCTAAAATTGCGTCGCTCACTCAACCTTCATTATTTTTGTAGTTAGAGAATAATTTCTGGAAATACATTTTTATAAGTTCGTCTTTGATGAGACAAAATTTACAGAAATTATTTGGAATGAGTATTAATCCGCTCGATTCATCGACAGGTACTTGACCATTACCGATAGTCAGCAATTGCTCCGAGAAATCTTCAGCCAGATGTATCATTAAGCAATGTAACTCTCATGTTTGTTGTCAGTTGCAGTTTCTTCACATAGCGCCATAGATTTGACGATTTGAGCAAGCGTTTATTCGTCGCAGCCGTAGATGCTTGGCAATTACTGACAGTATTTGGCGGAAATCGCCAGACAGTAAAATCATTGCTCCTCCAAAACATCTCCGAGTCATTGCGTAAATCTTTTAATGTTCGGTTAAGTGCTTCTAATGCACGTTTATGCGTTTTTATATATATTTTTTTAAAATATTTTTCTTACAAATATCAAATTGTCTCCATACGTCATTCATATCTGTCATTACTACAATTACATAGCTGTCATTTGCGTTTTTGTTATTCCAAGTCTGATTCATTTTGTCTACCACGTTTTATAGTGACTGACGTTTCATGTCAAGTCACACGGGAATGCTGTCGAACGGGATAAAAAAGTATCCTATGTCCTTCTCCTGGCTCTAAACTACCCTCCCTGCCAATTTTCAGCTAATCGGTTCAGCCGTTCTTGAGTTATAAGTGGAGTAACTAACACGACTTTCTTTTATATATACATAATATATATATACTATATATATAATATATAATAGTATATATATATATATATTATATTATATATATATATATATGCAAAATTTAATTGAAAAATTACGATACATGTTATTTAGACCATTTATCGTTATCCATGCCAAAATCTGTTTTAAAAATTGTGAAAAATGTAATTTTTATATTTCTGAAAATGAGTAATTTTGAGCTCTTTTCATAGTAATCTTTGGACTTCTCGAGAAACGTAAAAATAAATCGTTTGATGCACATGTATTTAGAAACACAATAATATATAAAACACTCGTAATGTAAATTTTAAGGACGTGATGATAAGGCTACGAAAGGCTTCAAAAAATTTGCAACTTTTGCAATGTTTGAAAATCAACTGTGAACACTGAAGCTATCTTTAATAGTATCTTTCACTCTATTATTACAGGAAATGGAAAAAAATAGTGTAATTTTGGAGGAACTGTAGAATATGTCGCAGGGGATTCATTCCCCAACATTCAAACATTTTTTTCATAATCGCGAGATTTCGAATCTGACCAAATCGATCGAGGAATATCCATTACGGAATAAAATTACGATTAGTTTAGGTCCTAGTATTCTTCACAGACGGATGGGCGGAAGGACGGATAAGCAGTGAGACGGACTGAGGTTTAAAAAAACACTTATTCGGTATCAGGAGACACAAAATGTGTATTTCCTTTAAAATGTCATAACTTTAACTTTCCTTACACTACTTGTGTTTCTCCGTTTATACTTAGAAGAAAGTAACAATTGGCACTGAAGGCACAGACTGTCTCATTAGTTTGCTTATCCCTTTAGTCAAAAGTTGCTTTTCAATTTTTTTCCACCCTCTTTCCCGAGGACATCTATTGGCGCCCACACGACTTTTTTCCATTTTTTTTGAAATATTTGTTTGCCTAATAGTTAAATTGAAATATATCTTAAGGAATATTACAGAAGATTAAAACTTCTTCATATATTCAATTTTTGATTGAGATATTTGGAGCTGCGTTTAAGAGATTGTCGAGTGAGCGTTTCTGATAATGACCAATATTGAGCTTATTTTCACAGAAAACCTAGGGGTTTCTAAGACATTTCAGAAGAAAAATTTTAAAGCACTCTTACACAAGCAATCACGTGAAAAACTAGGATGTAAATATTAACGACGTGAGAAATATATAAAAATTATGTTAGTGTAATATTTAAAAAATGAAATGAATACATCAAAATGAGGTTTATGTGATCTTATACTTCTATATACTTATCAAATATATTCTTATAATTATATATGATACTTATACATATTTATGATTTAGCATTATTCGTACAAAATGTTTAAAGAAAAAATGGAGATACTTAAGAGGAAATTCTTATTTTTAAACTTGCACATTTTTTACTGAAAAATGAGTGAAAGTTACTAATTCAGGGTGATTCAGTCCCCGTTGCCCATACAAGACCCGGTGATAGAGTACACTAAGTTATTCATAAGAGTAAAAGGAAATATTGTAAACCCTATTCAAAATTTGGAAAAAATGTTTTGTCAGTCATCATATTTTGAAAAAAGGTAGCCGAAACATTACATTAATTATTGTCGCCTGTTGCTATTATTGTTTACTTATCTAACTAATACGAAAGGAGAGAGGGAAGAAAAACTATTACTTAAGTTATTTAGGATGGTTTAGGCAGCCAAAATTTTGCTATTTCACCTCGTGTAAAAGGGCTCTGTAAGTGTTTTTAATGGTCTTCTCTTGCGTGAGCGCAAGAGAGGCATCTTCGCCGCATGTCACAGTGACGCGCACAACTTTGCCTGGTTCAATCTTTATTTCTGCCGCCACACTTTCAATGCTCCGAAATAGGTGATCACGATCCTCGACTTTAGTAGCATAAACCCCCAACTCCAAATTCGCTGGGAATACACGAGTTATAAAATTCATATTTTAGAGGCCTCTTAAACCGTTCGGGTAAGAAATGAGGACCCAGGATAAATTCATCCACAATTCGAACCGACACATTTACAGAGAATCACTGTAGCTAAGCTACACTACGTGCAACATGCGGATTTTCCTCGGCCGTCGCATGCAAATTGTGCACATTAATTGGGCCAGTTCTTGTAAAGCATGCTTCGCCTGACCAAAGACTAAAATTCATGGTTTTCATTGCATTTACGCAGGAAATGTCTATAGTATTGAAAACGATGTTATAAGTCTCTTTTGCGAAAATGCATCATACAGTGGAAATGGAATACTAATCTCTCCGCATGAATTGTTCGCCTTACGAGGGGCGGTGATGTCTTGACCTCGCGCGCTATTTGCCTTGTGCTCGCTTCCGGGGCTTCTCGGATAGTATTGGCAATCGAGTTTTTCAGTGAAGTAACGAGCCCGCTCGCTCTCGCGTTACACGAGCACTAGCGCATATTCCAAATTTTAACGTTAATTGTGTACAAAACTAAACGACGAAGAAAATTCAATTTTGGCAATTTAAGTATGTATATACCATATGGGATAATGCTTCGGCCTATTAACGAGGTACCTGCATTGGTTGTTAATAAAAGTGCATAAAATGAAATAATGAACTAATGTGGAAAACAACTTTTATTTGAAGAAATTCTATATATTCAATTTTCTATTTCTGCAACAAAAAATTTCAAAACGTTTGCAATTTTTTGGAAATTTAGAGCTAGTATTGAAATTTAGACTTCTGCTATCTTCATTCATGTATTTTACTCTGTTCTTGAAAGAAATTTGAAGAATAAACTAGCGCCGTTTTTTGGACATTTTAAAAATGTTCCAGGTGGTTCATGAAGAGCATCACCAGAATTTAACGCATATTTTCAACATCGTAGGCAATTGAGCTTTGTAGATTGAGAGAGAATTTTAGCCAAATATTTGCGAATAGTTTAGACGTTAGTGTTGTTCACAGACGGACGGTCGTTTACAACACAAACACTTCTGATATTCCAATTTGGGATTCTCATAACATGTATTACCGTTGAAATATCGAGATCGATTTTTAGTACGTAGTCGTTTTTGTGGCTTCCATGCAGCAGAAAACTGATGATAGCTAAACTGATGTTGGCAATGACGACTCATATAATTATTTCATTGTAAATGCCAACGAAAACTCACCACAATACCAAAATGGAGAAAACCTGCCGTGAACCTGTTTTGCCCAACACAAATTCTACTGGGAGGACCATCATCACATTTTCTGTATGAGTTGAGCTGTAATACAGGAATGAATATGTTCACTACACCCACTATTCGTCGAAATATTATTAGTTTACATTTTTAAATTCTAAATAATTGCGAAGAAGACTGTTCAGTGTTGTGGTATCACTAGTGTATGATAATAATTCAATATCCTTGCAAATTAATCCTTTCAAGTTATAGATATTACAATGCTTAGTTACTTGATAGGAAAAACGAGAAAACATTTTTTTAAATAATTTATTGATACCTACTTCTGCCTTTGCTGATAGATTGTCAGGATCGTGGGACAACTTCTTATGGATGAAGTACTGAGGACAATACATTTAATGATGCTTCCAAATGTAATTTGGGATTGGTCGTTATGTACAGCCCTTGGTTTAGAGCGCGTTTCACACGCTAGCTCTATTATGCAGTTATTATTTAAAGTTCTTTTTACCGCAGTAGATTGTACTAATGGAATTGGCCGGGCCGATTGGTTAATGCGGTCAGAGCGTGAACCGATTTAGAACCGCCGTGAGAAGACACGCGAATTCATATTGGATGTTGGTGTGGAATAATGTTTTGCCCCTCCTCAAACATTCCTCAGATAGCTCACAAATCGCACATTGGTCGAGGTTCTTTTCTCTCCGAAAATTTCTCTCAAGATTGTGCGTAGTTGTTACTGCCTGCAGTGGCGGTAGGGTCGCGACCCTACTCCCACGTACGGGTGCAATGCAGTCATTGTGGATGGTCAGGCGACGTAGTTACGCACGGAGCACGGCTTGAAGACTCCAACGTTGCAACAATGTGGAATTATGACAAATACTACCTGAATCGCGTTGTGTCCATGTATTAGGGCATGTTAAGAATTATGCAGTTCATTGTTGAAACAGCATGAGTTGCTGACGCCAGAATGTTCTGTAATTGCTGTTACGTGCAACTATAGTTATTATGATACGCGACAGTTAGCACATGCTAATATATCACGAGCAGAGGAAGTTCATATTTGATCACAGTTTATAACTAGTATGCAAAATACTGATATAAGTTTTACCATCAGGTAATTTAATAGAATATTTAATTCAAAAATAAATATAAATAACACTGGCAAATCAAGAACAAAGTACCAAACACATATTCTGCCTTATTTGTATTCCGGAAGGCAAATCATTTAGTGAAAGTTAATGTGAAACACATTAATCGAATCGGCAACAACATTGCACTTGCGTTACACATTGAAAACTGACTAGTAATCAGTCGAAAATAAAGAGAGATGAGAGGCGCATCTCTCTTTGCGCCAGCGCCCTCTGCGAGTACAGCTCACGCGATAGTTACGTAGCAATCGCGGAGTGGCGAGAGCGCCACAGGCGATGCAAATGGAGTGGCAGACAGAAACTAGTAATACATTTTTATTATTGTACAAAAATCTGATCAAGGCGTGTACTGTTCATTAAATGAATAATAGTAAAGTAGTTATAAATATAATTAGCTTGCTTGTTCTAACACATATCCTGTCTCGGGCTTGCTCCTGACTTTCGTGTGTGTTATTGTGCATATATAACTCTAATAAATAGAATGAATACGGAAAAACTGAACTTTCAGGTTTCACTCAACGATGAAATGAATTTCGCAGTAACAGACGATTGATGATAAATATAGTACAAAATGCGTTCCCCTTTATGAAATGTTTGCTAAATTTGGAGCAGACATGTAATTTTGTTGCCAAATTACACACAAAATACTCATATTTTCAAAAAAATTATAAGTAATATTATTTGAAGATCTTTTTTTATAAAATAAAATTATTAAGAAAAAAATTGTATTTTCACAATTGTACGTAGTATAAGAAGATGCTGCCAAAAACATTTTAATATTTTTGAACTTTTCGAAAAATTAGACTTTTTAACCAGTATGAAACCTACACCACTTTCTTAGACGTCCTTTGAACTATCCACCAACACAGTTTCATAAAAAAAGGTGGAGACCTTTTTGAGAAAAAATGTTTAAACAAAAATTAAGACACGCAAAATTACGCAAATTCTCGAAAAGTTGTACATGACCTTATTTCAAAATCTCTCTTTAAGGAACAGATTGTATTAAAAGAAAAATATCTATCTTTATTATTTTAGTTTTAGGAATACACAGAAAGAAATAGATCTTTTCAATTTTCGAAAAATTAGTTTTTAACCAACGTGAGTCCTGCACTTCTCTTAAACGTCTTTTAGACTACCCAACAACAAACTTTAATCAAAATCAATGTCACAATTTAAAAAATGAAAATGTCCCAGGCGCTTCATCTAAAGTACACTCCAAAATTAAGATATAGATCTTAAATTCAAGGGATCGCGACATCAGCAGATCAATTGGGGAATATGAATTGTGGAGAAAATTTGCTGTAGTTTAGCCGCTAGCGTGATTCACATGCAGACGGATAAATAGACGGCCAGACATTTTGCCGTCAATCGATTTTTCGATATCAAGAACACACATTTTAGCTATACCACGTGTTAGAAAACTTTTTCTACATTTTGCATCTCGATTTGTCCACTTTCTAGTTGCCAGGGCCCTGTAATAATTTTTTTCTATAGAAAATTTGCCGTTTTTTTGCGCAGCATTACATAACTTTCTCTTCTTAAGAAATTCCTTCTTAAGCGCGAGAAAGTAAAATACAACAGAATATTACGAAATAAGTATTCTCACCTCCGGTAATGATCGGGACTAAGAGGGCAAGTTCATTTGCAACCAGTCACCGATTCAATATCACTAATCATTCACAGAAAAATGTGACAACATACTTTTATGAAATACTGTACTTTTATATAGACACAAAGCAGCCAAATGGAGGCGCGAAAAGTTACTTTTAATGCCAGCGTCAGGAGTCCGTCATTCGTGAGGAACAATCGAAACAAATGAATTTTAACAATCGAGTATAAATTTTTATATTCAAATGAAATACATTTCTTATTGTTAGGCATTTTTCTTAAGAGAAGGTGGAATTACGAACATTTTTGAACGACACTCGGCTGATACCACAAATAACGGTTATTACCTCGGTTTCCAAACTTCCAATAAGTCCGTAATTTGCTCTGTATTGGCCAACAAATACTAATTTCAGAAACTGTTCTTACTCTGTTATACTATCCAGTTGTTAGGCTAGTCTGTGAGATATGCATCGCATGTGAACATCTCCTGGAACCATCTAAATGGACCCTTGCGTCCATTAGACCTTTAATTAATACGACAACATGTGAATGTAGTGCGAAGTTTTTCTATTGCTTTTCTAGCGACATGTGCCCAAAGTTTTGATCATGTGTGAAGTAAATTAGGTAAGAACCTATTATATATTACTGAAAATGTCTTCCTATTTTTATAGAATATTGCCCGTAGGATTCTTGAGGATGTTTTTATTTTTGCTGTTTGATTTTTTATTGACATATTTTTGACAAATACACAAACTCCTTACTTTTACTTATTTAATACTCTGGTTTGGTCACTTGGTCAATTTTTCCACACAATTTTGTGACATTTATTGAATCGTTCTAATCGCCGAAATACTTCTCATAAATTTGTTATCCTATTAGTGTTGATGAATTGTGTGACTTGTTTAAGCCCGTGTAAATACTCCAGGAACCTGTCCGATTAATCCGCTTTGCATACCAGTTGTGAATTCCGTAGGTTACGTTTGCAGGCGAGCGCTGTCATTTGAAACACGAATATTATTTCCTCCTTAAGGCTTCTTAGTTAGAAATACCTGGCTGGCAATCGGATATCCCGCGCTGACAGCCTGCCCAATCTCGTAATTTCTGTCAATTCTTCCGAGAAAGCATCGAGATTGCATTTTGGCGTATTGTGCGAACGTCGGGTTTCTACCTCGTTTCGGCTGTTAATTGTCTCCGCCGTCCTGGACCGTCGGGGCCGGCGGCGCTGGCGCGGTGCGGCGCGGCGCGGCGCGGAGGTGGCCGTATCGTGTCATCGGAGCCGTTCATTACTCGGCGCGCCGCCGCCGTCAGGGCGCGTCGCGTCGCCTCGCCTCGCCTCGCCTCGCCTCTTCCTCGCCCTGTCCTCGCCGACGCAGCGGGGCGTCGCGGCGGGGCGTCGCGGCGCCCCGCCGGGAGTCAGCTCCCCCGGCGCCGCGCGTTGCGGCGTCGCCGTTGAGGTCGTCAGGCACGGAGCCCCGTCCCACAGCGTGCGCGAGCGTGAGGCGCGGGCTCTGACGATGTTTCAACGCCCCCTCCCCCCACCACCACCACCGCATCCAGGGCTCCACCACGCCCAGGAGGCGTATGGGCACCTCGGAGGCAATTTCCTAGCGAACTATTGTCGGCGGCTCTCTCAGGCGAGATGAGGTCCGAACGGAAAGAGGAGCAGGAGGAAGGAAGGAAGAAATGCCCTAACCCACAGCCATCGATCAGTACATGAAAACAATACGTTTCATTTCCCGGAATTGACACAATCAATAAGGCGCCTGTGTGGCGGACAATGGGATCGACGGGAAGCAATTTTTCTAGTCCATCCGGTTGAATATCGCTTTTCTTTCAAAGCGACGAATTATTATTACTTTGTAATGTGACTCGTGTGAACGTGATGTGTAAAGAAATGGCGTACTGCATCTGAAACTGGGTTCTTGAAGAATTTCTCAAAGTACACATCGGCATTGAATCTTTTTGTGGCGATAAAGAAGGCATTGAAATGTCAAAAAACTAGCTTAAAATGCGATGGTCACCATATCGTACGATGTATCATGATTTCGTAAGTAAGTTCTGCAAATATAAAACATGTGGTTATCGAAGTATTTATGAGAAGCAAAATAGGTCAGGTATAACGAAAATAACTTCAGTGTGAGATTTACGTAAGGGGATGCAGGAAAATTTGCTGGATTGCAGGACTTTAACGAACCGTTATGTTTTTTCAGAGAACTGAGTAGTTATTTTGAAAGGAAATATTGAACATTCTAAAATAGCGTAACACTAAGGATCTAAAGACATTCTAGAGGGCTCAGTACAACGATTTACATACATTTACTACAGATTGCTGAATTATCTGATTCAAGAAATATCTTACAAATATGGCTTACGTAAATTAGTTACGTAAATGCCAATATTGATTACTACTCTACACATCAATGGAAGGATGATGTTAACGTCAAGCAATGAAATCGCTGAAGGATCAATACTGTAGTATCAACAACGTTGTGATGGAAGATCATCTCACAGCTCAGAGTAATAACTACATCAACGGAGACTTAAGGGCGGATTAAGGCTGAGAAAGCGCCGAAGCCATTGCACTCCGATACGCGCTGGCCTGCGAGCCCCCGCTCAGAGGGATATAAACGAGAGGCGCTCCAGCCGAGGAGCAGCATGTGCTCTAGAGAGTACGATGGGGCTACCTACGAGTGGGAACTTGAAGTACATAGTGTTGACAAACTGTGCGGCGGAAGTGCTAATTCCGCGGAGGCCCAAGTAACTGCCCTGCATCTGGGACCTCTACTGAGTGTACGACAACTAGGCAAAACTTTGGTATGTCTTCCAAATTTACGGAAAAATTGACAAAGTTTATTAGTACGATTTTGTATTGTGGATTGTAAAAATCAAACTGTTTCTATCGAGCTGTGTGTGTTCAAGTTTGACCAGAGCAGACAACACCAGTGTTTTAGAAAATTAATGGATTTACCACGCCAAAAGACAGGTAGCAAAGGCGAGACATTAAATATATAATGTAACTGAAATGAATTGATATTCCATGAACTGTTGACCAATTTACATTTCGAAAACGATGTAATTTTATTTTACCCCTCTTCTGGGAACCCGATCAGATGATTCAATAACTTAACCGAAAATGTGTAGCAACGTAAATGTAAATGAATAATTTATATATATATATATATATATATATATATATATATATATATATATATATGAAACAATGAAGAAGGACCGCCAAAAGCCAATAGTGGAAGTATGTTGGAATATTGAAGTTATAGATTACGTACAAGAACGTATCTTCTGATGGGAAGCTATTTCTTTTCGCTTTCGAACGTGGAAATAGAAGAAAGTCCATCATTAATATAGGCGCATTTACGAGCCATATTATTCGTTCTCTGAAACAGGAAAGTTAATATTGCAAAATTACATTCGATAATTAAATTATTGCATTTTACCCTAGTAACGCAATATGGGGGGTCGTATCTGGTCTCCTAAAATGGGACAACTAACGCATAAAATACCACCAGAAAAAGGGAAAAAATATTCTCCACCTGTATACTGGGAATAATATAATATAATATTGGATAATTAATTTCCAAATAAAAAATTCAAAATTATTCGTAGCGAATAAAATTGTTATGATGAGCACGTAGTGAGGCAATCTACCAAGCAATTTCAATAAATTTCCGCAAACTCGCCAACACCATCAATTACTGGCTGAGAAAGGGAGGGGGTCAGTTGACACGATGGCCCGACATATTCAAGAGAGAAAAATGGGCGCGTGGTCTCTTGCTGCGATAGTTCCTCCTAAAGAAACATTAAGAACGGAGCAGCTTAGAAGTGAAAATGAAAAATAATGCAACTCGATGCTGACCTGATGTAGATGAGCGCGGGTGGGCGATTTTGGTGGGGAATATTGACCGGATAAAGTTAAAGTGCTATGTGTATGTGACAATAGACCCTCGGAAATTTCATAAAATAAAGAGATAAAAGCACAAGTGTGTGAAAACACAGGTTGATGAAGATAATAATGTTATGGGATTTTGGGGTAAATTTGACCAATGGAACACGCTTTCACTTAAAGCTTTCTGTGTGACAAATAATCGAATAGATAGCGCGATTCGAGCGCACCTTATCAATAAGTGGAAGCATGTTCCATTGGTCAAATTTACCCCAAACTATGGTACTGGATCTATTGTTGATAGTTAAAATAGAAGTTCATCTCTTTGTAGGTTACTGTAGCGTTGAATTATTCGGTTTAGATGGAGAAAAAAGATACAGAAGCCTCTGCCTGTTCTTGTAAGAGGATTAAGGATCCATATCTTGGGGTGTTCAGTAGAGGACGTCATGAGTTCATATGAATTAGTGATGCGATATCGATAACAAAAAATCGATTTTCCCAAACATAGATGTTGAAAATTAAAACATCGATGTTATAGTACATCGACCGATAACCATCGATGTTTTTAAACATCGATTTTTTAAAAGTTGGTTTAGGGATCTCTAAAATTAAATTCATGCGCAATAAAGATATAAATTTTACAGAAGTCATAATTGTTAATTATGATTAATATTTAACTCCAAAAATGGTAAAAACAAAGGACAAACTCTAAAAGCCCGAGCGCGGACAGATTCTGCGTTGCATTAACGCTCATGTTGTCTTGACGTAAGAAAGGCAATACATAGGATACATCAAGGCATCTTGGGCGAGAGATACGTTGCTCAATGAAGGTAGTACGAACAGCGTTCGGCTTGTTGAGACACTTCGACTTTTAGAATATTGTGAATACGGGAATTATTCATTGAAAAAGAACATCGAAAACGTCGAGCACAAAATATCGATGTTGAAAAAGCATTGGTTTCAGCAAATCAATGGCACCTTATCATTAAGTGGAAGCTTAACCAAATTTACCCCACATGGTCAAATAACATCCATGTTTCTCCAAACATCGACTTCGATGTTTCTTAATGTTCCGTAATGCGAACGCATTTCCGATTTAGCACACCGATCATTCAGATAAAAACGATTTGTTAATGTGACACACACCTCGCGCATTTTAAAAACGTGTCCTCTCTGAAACTATGACAACTGGGCCAAATCTCATTGATTGTGCTGCACAGGCATTGCGAGTTTTCGACGAGCTTTCCATATCCGGACGCGGCGATCTACTATGTACTAATCTCTTTATAGGTCACGGGTGGCCTCTGCGTTTTGTTCTGCGAATCTCTTTACAAGTCACGAGTGGCAGAATGTTCCGCGGGACCGTTCATATAATATCGGCTTAGGTGGCTCAGGACATCTATTCTATATATATATATATATATATATATA
>BOPP01000069.1:4509214-4660662 GCA_017312745.1 Gryllus bimaculatus | reverse complement strand
CCAGGCTTCGCTTCGCCCAGCCTGCGCCAACCCTCCCTGCCCCAGGCCCGGCCCGCTCTGCCCGCCCGGCTCTGCCGCGCAAGGTGGGACGCAATAAATGGAAGGACGTTGCCGGCGTGGGCGAAGCCAACATGCCCCGCCCCGCCCTGCTCCGCCTCGGCTTTCCCCTTACCGCCCCGCTCGGAACGTAGTTTCGCAAACAGGCGACTGAGGAGGCTACAGCTTTAGGGTGTTACATTCACTCAACCAGTTACCTCCTCCAGAAGGAAGCTACATTAAAATCATGAAACGAGAATATTCCGCAGGTTCTAATCTTGTAAGTAACCGGGGAATATTTCTGAAAGCATTTTGGGTTGGGAAAGTTGTGTACGTTTTGTCCTCACAAAAGCCTGGAGCACCTTGTATTTTATCATTCGGATGCTCAAAAAGTGTACTGCGAAAGGCAGAGGGTTTTCTCTTGTTGTTCGTTTACCCGGTGGCTGAAGAAGATTACGTAAATGGAGTTTGGGGAGCCCTACCCAAATGTATTGCTTTTAGAGGTACAACATTGCGCGAGACAGTGAACTATTAGAACTTGAAATTTAACCCTAAAACGCAGGTATAAACTCAAGACAGCAATAATTCTTCATAGGCAAATGGTAGAACTCGTCAGGAGCATTGAATACCCTGTACAGTATAAAGACTCTCCAAAAAAGAGGAAATGAAGATTGGAAATGCACCAACGCCCTGAAATACAACAGCTTTCAAAAAACAATCATTTGCAGCATTTTTGCTTTTCAAAATAAAAGCTTCGTTTTTCCAAGTCCATATGTGACCTAAGTATTGTTTCTGTCTAATGTGCTCAAGGCCATAACATACACGAGTTGCCTTCGTTTGTGTCTCATTGACGCCAATCCCTCGCAGTAAGTTTGGGCATGAGGAAAGATGTCTTTGTAGAGGGCGTTGCAGATCCTTGCTCCAAGGGATATCGCCTGGGGAGCGTTGCGGAGCGCGTCATGTTAACGTCATGTCCCGGCCGTGGGCGTGAGCGAGGGACGGGGCGTGGTGGTCGGGCTTTGTGGTGGTCGAGCCGGTGAGTCAGGTGAACGGAGTCCGCGTCACGAGAAAGGCACACCTGCCGAACAAAGATGGCTTCTCCCACCCCTGTGCCCTTTCGATTTGTTTAGAGATGATTGAAGGACACCCACACCTAACAATCACAAACTCGTTAATTTTGTTTTAAAAGATGAAATAGTATCTTCTTTCATTTATTTAATGAAAATTTAATTAATTCAAGCAGATCTCCAAAACTACAATTGTAAGAAGCATATGAAGACACTGGCATTTTGTTTTGCTTTGTCGTCTAACTTTAACAAACAAGTTTACACTTAAAACAACTTAGCTGTTGAGTTTTATCGTAGCTGCACGCTCCACTACCTTAAAACATGTTTGAACTTTTCTCGCGTGCCAGAGTGAATGTAATGTATATTACCGACATTTGTTTCATCATGATGCAAACAGTATCATGATATAATCATGAGAAGTGCAACTATTATTTCTCATTTCAACGTTCTCATGTACACAACATTAATGGTGATAGCGTTATTAACTCTCTCACAAAGAAGTGTGTTCTTTTAATGTAAGACCGTCCTCGCAAATCTCTACAAGCGAGCTGCAAAATTATAATCAGATACATCAAATACTATCGGACAAATAGAATAATACCGGTTCTCTGCCTCAAAAGCAAAAGCACATAATCCTTCTGTTTCTGATAGGCTAGTAACATCATTTTCTACCGATAATGCCTACAGCGCTTTTAAAGCAGGAGATAACATCGTAATTTTATCGGTTTTCTCTTCAATATCAGGCAAGATAGAAGGTACCTGAAACAGCTCATTTCACTCAGCTGATCAATGAATCTGGTTTGGTGAAATTAAGTTCACAAAAATGTTTTAATCGATATGTTTGCATTGTTTCAAATAATTAAAATCAGTGCTAATCAGTCATGGAGAAATATCATCTTCTAGTCAATCGCACGTCTGGGAGAATAACTTTCCTCACGTGAGTGACGTGGTGTTGTGAATGATGAAATACCAAAGATTACTAGCTCTTATGTACTCTGTTGATGTAATAAAAAATTCGATTCTTATGCAACCATACATCACGATAAATTATCTATTTACTTGTCTAGTACTACTATATCTATCATTGGGATGTATCGTTTATACCCTGAGGGTAACCGGGGCTGGTTGTCACATGGAGTTGGTTGGCACTCCAGTTTCTACATCGTCCATTAGCAAACTTCCATTAACTATTTGGCTTGAGCTGTACAACCTAAGAAACTTTCCACATAAGTCTGATGATTTCAAACTCTATGTGTGTATGCATGATGTTGCTAGATTTACGTTGTTTCTCTAATTACCAATCTACGTAGTCCTCTAATTGGGATATCCCACTGGACTTGTATATAATAAATATGTATTTTGCGGCTTGGAGAGTAACTTTTTAGTAGTTCATAGACTGTGTTCTGAAAAACTGAAGAATCATTTTTGGTATATAGTATACTAACTGGGAATCGACACCATTTTTGCTCATTTTGTGTCAGTACTAATCTCATGAAATTTAAAAATTAAGTGTGAATTGGTAGAGTCAAAATAACTGTGTATTTGTAAGCATGCACTCTGAAAACCCGCCAGAGGAAAGGTGTCATCTTTTCAAATAATGCTTGAATTGCATAAATTACTTGTAAGGCGCTCGCGCGTACTGGCAGAAGTGGCCCAGAGCATCAACTGATGTCACTGTAGCGTCTGTGATGCCAGGAGGTACTAGGGTTCGAGTCCCAGCGGTGGAAGTATTTTCAACAATAGCTAGATGTCTATCACTTCAGTCGCTGTCTGGAGGAGAATTCTAGCTGCTGGCAGCTCTGATCTGGATAATTATTGCTGGTTCATCCTAATAACTGGCCTAGTAGACTGGGTGGTCAAGCTTTCATAAAATATGTACTATAGTAAAAATATAGAAAAGATTTTTAAATTACTGACCAGCAATTTTGAAGTAAGTTAACAGAAGATTGCATCAGTATGCACGTTACGAAAAGGGCTAATCAGATAAGGGTAGTGGAGTTTAAGTGGAAGACAGAGAACAGTAACCGGTCAGAATTGTTCTTCCTTTTGTATCTAACAGAAAGAATAAAATAGCAAAAGGGTACAAGCAATAGTTTAATACAGGCACTACAGATAAAAATGAACTAAGAAATGTAACCACTAAGTGTAAAGATAAAATTAATAGATATGATTAACAAAATGTGGTCTATAAGATTCCCCGCCAGATATGTAATAAGAGCTATGTGGGGCAAACATATAGAAGGTTAAGTGAACGTGATAAAGAGCATCGTAATAGCGAAAAAAAGAGTAGTAAATTTCATAATTCAATCCATAAAATTAATACAAAGCATGAATTCAACTTTAGCAAAAATATATTTTATGTAATGAACCTAATACGAAAAAAATGTCGAAGTTAGAAACTCTTCACATGAAGAATAATAGAACTGTACATTCTATGTTGGAGGTCCAATCAGCTTAAATAGCGTTATGACGGCATAATGCAATCTCTTAGAGAAATGCAGAGACACAAAGATCTTAGTTGTTGCTTTGCTGCTGCAGTTATGGCCTCGTTGCTCTTGGGTTTAGTGCATTACAATGAAGTATGTTGATGTGACAATGAAGTGATGTCATATGGTGTTTATACTATAATACAGTTTGTATAATAGTTTTTTTTAGAAAATTGATGGATCTTGATTATTGTAAGTACTATGTAGTTGAATATATATGTGTGCGTGTGTGTCTGTGTGTGAAGTAATTGTTAATGTAGTATGAGAGTATAGTTTAGTTATTTATGTTCTTTTGATTGATGATAGTGATCTAATTGTATGAAATCAAATGACCTGTGTATCATGAATACACATATATGACCAGAGTACCTGTGTATAAAGAAATTTTTTTATAAAAATGAAAACAATGTATCCTGATACGTTTTATTAGTTCATGTGGGTATAAGATCGTGTCATATATTAAGACTTGTACTATTATGTATTTTGTGTTTATATTATTAATGTGCTAATGATACGATGTGGTATTGCATTTATTGTGAATATACGTTTTCATGCCTGATGAAGAGGTTAACCACACCTCGGAACGTCGTATAACAAATATAATTCGAGAGTTTAAATAAATATATATTTTATATGAGACTAATGAGATGTGTTGTCGATAACTAAGACTGAATCGTTCTCACCTCTCCTCTTAATAATAATAATAATAATAATAATAATAATAATAATAATAATAATAATAATAATAAACGGCGAGACATAGGATGCTTCAACAAAATCTCAACACAGTGTCGTTTTGAGATATGGCAATTAATAATGTGTAAATCTGCTACCGAGCCTACCCAGAAAAAAATACCACGCTATGTCACTGATTACAGATGGCGTATAAAGTAATAATGGGATGCTCAGATTAATTCCCCATTATCTGCTATCCTTGTGAAAACGCCAAAATTCTTCAGTTCTAAGAGTTCGTATTCTATTTGTGAGATTTCTTTGACATGTTAGCAGTCCTCACAGTTTAAAATGCATCGTCGTACGATGTATCTATGAGGTTTATAATTTAATGTACGTGTATGCACACTAATATATTTGTCGGTAGCCGTGTTAACATTTTTCCCAAGCACTCAAGCCGTGGATAGCGAATTCCCGTTGTAACCCGCTGAACTACGGCAATTGCATCACATTCACGCTTCAAGTGCACAAACTGAAGTGACCTAATTTTACGCTCTAATTGACGCAAGTTCCTCCGTGCTGTGAATTCTCTTTGCCTCTCCCGCTCACGAACGCGGCGCTCTCCGTCTGCCGAGCGTAAAGTCCCTAGATACAGAGTGTGCCACACTCCTTTGGGCCGCCGAATCCGCCATTTTATATCTACTTGTCACGAGGATTAGAACTGTGTGCTGTTGGGTGCGTTTGGAACCAATAATCTATCCAAACCCAATACGTCCTTGCAAATGTCTATAATACCTTCAATTGTGATAAGTTCTGTTAAACTGCAGAATGCTGCCTGAGGTGATAAGTCCTGTTAAACTGCAGAATGCATTGGGGTCGGGTGCGAGGATAGTAATGGGCGGTAGTTGCAATGCTCTTTATTATCCGCGCACGTTTTCTTAAACCTTCTTTTCTCTAGATACGAGGGGAGTGGGGGGTTTATTATTTTGACGCAGGGTACATATCAAATAGTTCATTTTTCTTTGCAAAATAATTTCTATCACTCAAGAGTGAACATTTATTGTTATTTCAAGGAATAATTACTGGGTGTTGATCATTTAATTTAAATCATAGTTTCCCAACATTTCGAAACTTTATTATTCCCTCCTTAGGGCTATGGAACACATAATTACCCTATTACCACATAGGTCTGTTTCAAAATTGAATAGAATTAATGAAAACAAACAAAAAAGAAAATGTTACGTTAAGTTATTGTACATAAAAAACATCATAAATAAACGAAGATAAGTTTTTCAGTTAATTATCTTATATCTTCTTCATGTACCATAACAGTATATAATTTTGTTTTCTGTTTGTATGTATTATATCCAATTATTAACATACCTATATAGTAATAGTGTATTTATGTCATCCATAGCCTTAAGGAGGGAATAATAAAGTTTCGAAACGTTGGGAAACTGATTTAAATTAAATGACCAACACCTAGTAACTATTCCTAAAAATAACAATAAATGCTCACTCTTGAGTGATAGAAATCATTTAGAATACAATAGAAATCTTGTCAACCTATACGATTTTAATTAAGTAACAGACAGCAACTAACTGTTTTTAGAACTATTAGAGTGGTCCTTAATCCAAGAAGTAATTCTTGTTATTATATTTGTCAGCGAAGCTCACTTCTGTCATTTAATTCAGTTGTGTTGGTAAAGGAGGATGGGTTTGCATTCCGGTCCACAAGAAAACGTGCGCGTGTAGCACCTCGGCAGTCAAGCGCGCTGCCCTTCGCTCCGAGGCGGGGACGCGCGGCGCGGCGGGTGCCTTCGCGGCCCCTCCGACCGTCCATTTCGAGCGCTCTTCCGGGCCTCCAGCGAGCTGCCGTTAAAACGGCAAAACCTCGCCTCTCAGAAATTGACAGTTTTGAGTTATGCGTGGTCATAAAACGTGCTGGAGTAGCTGCAGTAAACCCTATGCTAATATATGAAACGGAAATGTTTCAGGAGTACGCGATAGGCACCTGGTAGCTTATTGCAATTTATTATTAATAGCATATTACATTTTTTATTTATTCATAAAGTATGTTTCTGGTGTAACAAGTATATTTGTAATATTGCTTTCACAGGTTTTGTTTTCAGATTCTCTCCTACACGTATTATGGTCACTATCCTGGTCCCTTCCGCAGGTTGATTTCGATCTGCTTTAAGAATTTTTCCTACTTCGACACTAGTTTCAGCTTTGGTTTTTCCTTCCACGCTACAAAAACCCAGAGCCGACTTGTTTTCGCAATCATTCCTGCTCCTCTCGAGAGGTTTTGTCGCGGTCTCCTGCACATTCATCTCTGCACGCAGGGCTCCGTCGCTCCCTCCCGCCGCCGCGGCCCACGCGCCTCGTGGCGCAGGCGCTGGCCCTTGAGCCCTTCGTTGCAAGAAGTGCGCCAACTTTCCCTCTCTCTGCGCACCTGCGCGGCAGTTTTCTCCTCTCAACAAAAAGACTGGGGCCTCGTTATCATTAAGGGCCGCGCTGCCATTAATACGGCTGCGTCATTATCATTAAGCGTTGGTGCTTGGTATGGGGGTGGGGAGGGGAGAGGATTGCGTGGTAAGCCCAGGGCCTGAGGGAGAGGTCAACAGGTGGGCGCAGCGCAGTCCAATCGATGGAGCAGACTCTGCACCGGTCGCTGCACTCGCCACCGCAGAGCCGTCTCACACCTCCTCACCCACAGACATTCCTCTTCTTCCTTGGATTTGCGATACTAGCTACATAACTCAGTTGCATTTAGTCGTTGTTCGGAGGAGAATTCTAGCGGCCGGCTGCTCTGACCTGTATTTTTCCGTGGTTTCTTCGATCACCCTCTGGCGAATACGGAAGCAGTTCCATAACAAACGGGCCACGGATCGCGCGCGATCTTTCCTTCCTTTTCCTTGTCCTATCCTCATCCCTTACACACACACACGTACTAGCAATACTCTACCATGTTGGGAGTTTAAAGCTTGTCCCGGCTGGAGCGGTGTCCTTTGGAGGGAGGATTTGATCCACACCAAAATAGTACTTTGTATATCGCTTGCGTCCTCAAAGGGGCAATGAGAATATTCGTGGGCCAAGTGGGAGCACTTGTCCCACAGCCTTCATTTGTTGTAGTTAAACAACCCAGCATTTTAATGAAGCATGTCGTGTTCTTATTTTTCATCGTACAGCACTCGCTTGACACGTAGATCTACGCGGATAGTGACGCCCTTACAACGCGTTCACCTTCAGCACGCGCTGTGGGTCAAACTCCTGTTCGTATAAATTTCCGTATTTGAGTTTCATCTTTAAAGCGATCAAGTGTTTATCCTGAATGTACTTGTAGTTTCGTTGGAAGTTTGCGTGAGATGGCAACTCGCGCTGCAACTCGGTCGATGGAACTCAAGAAATCGCCTGCTCCCCGCGTCATGTAAAATTGAACGCGCCAGCCTGCCGTTTCACTTTGCGTACTCCAGGGACCTCCTGCACCTGGCGCCGCTACCGCATTTTAGAAGTTTATCAGATTCAAGGAGGAACAATGGATGTTGTGAAAGATAAAGAGAAAGAGGTAATGGTGAACAGCCTTCTCTCTAAGCTTCTCTTTCCGCATCGGTCGTTGTGGAATCGCGGCGCGCGCACGGAGTTCCTTATGACGTGCGCCTTCTGCCTCGCTCTGTTGACACTGCGCCACAGCGGGAGCCGCGTCCCCCGCTTTGAAGGCACCGGAGAAGCAGATTGAGTTGGCCGCAGCGCACAGACGAGTGCGAGCGGGGGAGGGGGCGCCTGACCCGCCGGAAAGAATTCTCTTCCGAAGGAACTTCCAGTCTCCGTGAAATGCAACCTGAATGTGAAAAAGATATTTCTACATAACCTCAAATCCTAATAAGTGTTTTTTAAAAGTTAATCCGCAAATGAAGTACTTAATTTGCTGAATTATATTTTCATTAATTTAATTTTGAAATTGCTAGAGTTTAACTTCATGTTTTCGAAATTTTGTAATAATTTATACTGGTCATTTATAACACATTTTAATAATTTTTACAAAAACATATTGATTGCTCTGTGTTATAGTACCCAAAAAGATTGGTATTGTGAAGGTTGTTACTAATTTGTGCCAAGTTTCGTGAGGGGAGTTGCATTGTAAGTTTCGTTGACTTGTTTGAACAATTGACTTGCATTGCTCGGCGTAAATGCCTCAATTACTGGGATAAGAATCGGTTGAAGTCTGAAAAAGAACGCCTTGTGCGTGCTGATGAGAAGTTTGTGCCCCCTGCCGGATCAAAAGCCTCTCTCGACCGGCGGCGCCCGCGCGATCTCACCGCAGCCGCGGGTGGCGCCGCAGACGCTCAGCAGAGCAAACAAACGGCGCGCGCGGCTCTTACACGCAGCTCCGCGGGGCGGCACTCCGGCGCGCCCGCCGGCCGACGAACCACCGCACGGGCGCACCCGCCCGCGATTTAGGGCGGGAATGAACGCGGCAGGTGCCTCGGAAGGTAGGCGCTGAGGCAAATGCTCGCCTCTTTAATGAACGTTTCACCTCGTGCGTTAGTCATCTGACCACGTTGCTATTCGGCAGCCTATGTATTTTTGTTTCACGGTATGAGCTTGCAGATGGCTAACGGGTGGAGGTATCTGCAAAACGATCCACAAGGAGAGATATCGACGCGAATGTGTGAGCAGTTGCTAATGTGATTACGAGGCGAAAGTTGTGGAGCGAACGTTGCAGCTTTTATCACCATATCTCTCCCTCTAACACGTTTGAGCGGTTTTAAAGAAGCATTTTCAGTGGCACCTTTAACATCCAAATGGGCATGGGGAGGCGGCGACGATATACCACAAACACACTACAATCAGCCTAGTTACACTGTAATAATACATTAACAGTGAATAACCAGAGGTTTCAAGATGTTACCAAATAGACTAGTGTGCTACAATTAGCACATACTACAGACACAGACAGAAAGAGAGAGAAAAAGTAAAAGCTTTATCATAATTCATTAATAAAAGACGATCAGGATTGTTCAGGTCGATGAATTGGTAATATGAATAAATTTCTCAACAAATTAACATATTGGAAACTGGACTAACTATGGTAATATTAAAACTTGTAATGAAGTAACCCATACTCATTCTTGTCTATCACAAATGAATATTAGAGGTTAGATTTCGTGAAAATATTTTCATTGTAATTATTTAATTTCTTTTGTGCTCCTCCGCGTTCGGCCTTCTCTGGGGCTGCGAATCCGCCAGGTCTTGTCTCCCAGAGATGCTATCTCGCGATACGCGTTATCTGCAGCTCGCGCCTTGCCATATTTCGGCCCACCCAGTAGCACTTTGGACTATTTATGCAATGCAAAGCTACATGTTAAAAGTTAGCCTTAATCTAGGCCGTTAAAACTTTTCGTGTGTAGGAACGAAAAGTATGTTCCTCTAGGAAACGGGGCAGGTAAAATAACAATTAATTTTACGTTACTTTGCGTACAGGGAACTTTATTCCTGCACTTGCTTAAAAATGTACTCTTTGTAACATTTTCACTGATGTACCATTAAAAAAAACGCAAAAAATGTGTTATCGCCTTCAGTGTTGATAATTAACGAATAAAATCAAATAAGACAACAATAAGAATTTTACTTTACTATACAGAAATGTTTGCACAGAAAAATAGTGTAATTGGTCTGCATCGTTAGTAAAACGTAATATTTTGGGTCAGTAACTTCTCTCTTCTAGTCAGTTATATCGAGATTTTATATTTTTGTTTACAACACATGGATTATTTGTTTATTTATTTATTTTAAACTCTGCCGTATGAAGGGCTCCTCAAGTGAATCAAAACTATGAATTTGGTTTTCATTGGAACTTAATGAGACACAGTTATATCTGATTTTTTTTAAAAAATTGTCAGAAACTATAGAGTTCTTGCTCGTCAATCAAATTATTTCATTTTTTATATTAATTGTTACTCCGGATAAGACTGACTGATTTTTGAAATAGTGTTTTATATTTTTTCTTACCAGTGGATGCAATAAAATTACTCTTTATGTAAATTTGAGAAATGAAGTTAAGCAAATACGTTTCAAGAACTTTTATTTCTTATTATTTGGATTGTCATTTTCTTGTTTCAATATATAATTACATTACAGTTTTTGCAATCATGTAGTATGAAAGACAGTTATCTCAATTAGAATTATATTTTCCAAATATTTACATTGCGTTACATCGTCGATATCGCCTAAAACCAAATAGTTTTTTGATTTTTTCCAGGTGATTTGGGCCATATCGAAAATATACCTATAAGGCGTAGGCAGTAATTTTCAATTTATATTATTACATATTTTTATTATTAAACATAAAATGAGTCGTGCAATCTGATCGCCTGTTTCTTTTATATAACACTCCCTGTTGTTCAATTCTAATTTACGCGTTTCCCATATTGAAAATTTCTGTCCCTTTGTAGTAATACCTCGTCAATCCGTTTCAGAATAAGATCTGTACTGCAGAAAAAACATTATTTCGTTGCTAATAATAACTTGAACAATAAATTCGAACTACTCACATTACAACCAACTAAGCACTTCTTTTAAATAAGGTTTTAACAGGAGTTAAAAAATTACTGTCTCTACAGCCACACGTTCTTTTGTACGTGAAAAATCCCTCAACCAAGAAAGAAAAATCCCAATACAGATTTTCAAGGAAAATTTTAAACACGCGTAAAAATCTATTTTCAAACTTTATAATGACACTAGAGGAGTTACCTCACTCTAAGTACAAAAATGCAAATTTAGCTAGGTAATATTTATGTAACGCTAACACGCTCAAATTCGCTGATCCGCTGTACAACAAAAGGGTGTAATAAAACAATTAGGCTCGTCGAGGATTCTGCCTGGATGAGAACCCTATCTGCCGACTGCTCTGTTCGGTCGTTTTCCGATCTATTAGAACTGACATGTCCTATCACTGCGGATGTACGGAGCAGTTTGGAACTTAAAGATCAATCAGCGGACTGCGCGCGATCCTTCCTTCCCCTCCTGTTTCCAATCCCATTTCAGTGGTCTATCTTTGGGCTCATCCTCACCCTACCATGGTCCATCAGTCATCTGGGACGTCTGTGACGTCTGTGACACTGTTCCTGTGAATGAGGAAAGGTGTGGCTGCGAGGCCGTCGCAAAAAGAAGGAAAAGGTCGCCGGGTGTGTAAGAGGATATAAAGAACACTTTTATTTGGTCTCGGAGTTAAGGCGATAACTCCACTCCTGCTACGCGTGTGGTTTCTCTGGAAACATCATTGGCCTTTCTGATTTTATAGTCAGTGCCCGCATTTGGTTCGTTTTTTTTTCGGAGTAGGCTGTTTGCAATTTCTCCTCTTACCACGTACTTAGTAGAAAGAAAGTATTAACATGCTGGAATAGAAATAGGCAGTTTTTCGACAGAAAAATTCAAATTGTGGAGTCGTAGTGTAGAAATATTGGATAAATATTGTTCATATATGTAATAAATTACTTACCTTAACACGCTGAGAGTTGTCAGATTCAATTTTTTTTAGGTTCTTGATCCTGAAAAATGGATTGACCGCAAAACGACTGTCAGTCCGTCCGACCAACGGTCGCGTCTAAATCCTTCCGAAGATTTTTTCAAATTTGAAATTGCTCGATGAGTCTGGACAAACGCTAATCCTTGTGAGACTGACGGATATTTTCATTTTTATGAGTATTAAACATGAAGACACAAACACTTTTTCTCAAAAATGGCTCCATATATTTTATTTAACTTTTTCTTGAGGTAGCATAAAGAATGCATTGAAACTACGCATGTCTCATTTTCTTTGAAATATCTCAAATTTTGTAAATTGAAAATGCTCATATTTCTTCCGCTTCTACCTACAACTACAATTTAAGATAAAGATTTCTTAAATAAAATCTGGTATTTGAAGACATCTTTAAATAACGTATTTTCAGTTTTTGAAAATATGAGCAGTTTTCCCGCCATTTTGCGTGACAGTAGGAAACAATTACTAAACAATTATTGTCTCAAAAACGGCTCCGATTTTTTTCTTCAAATTTTCATCAAATAGAAAATTTGAAGTATAAAAACGGCATAAGTCTATTTTTGGGTGAACTCTCTGTATTTTCGAAACATGCATAACAATAACATTGCGAAAGTAAACTACAGACGATTGAGACATTTTTTAATGATATCTGTTCTAAAAAGTTAGATCTTTAAAGGACTTCTCTGGTTTATAAACATTTGAAATCTCAATGTTGTTGACAGATTTGTTTCCATAATGAAATATTTTCTTTATAGCTAGATCTTGAAATGACATACATGCATTTTTTAATTTTTCAAAATTGCAAATCCAAATATTCAATTTGCATTAAGCGTCAGGAAGGTAAATTTTAGATGGGAGGCTTGTGATGTAGGGTTATGTGACTGGCGTGTTAACTCAAGGGGCTGAGTTCGAATATCGGCAAGAAGATAACCCTGTTGCTGGTTAGAAACTATTTTTTCAGGTTAATGTATTATAATATTACATATCCATTATAGATAATGCAAGAAAGTATAAAAAACTGGCTAATAATGTAGACGCACATGCCGATGCAGCGTTCTTGGCGCCTGTGCATTGCAATTTGCCTACACCAAGGGGAATGCGTTTGCTTCTTTCAAGGTAACCAACTCTTCAAGAGCCAGTTGTTGGATTCTGTTAACTGGGTTTAACGTTCAGATACTCTCGCACCGATATAGGGGGTATAGTTCGCGTTGATCTATCACTCGGAAGCTTATTGTCGATTCGATCTACTTTGTTTTGGGACTCCTGAAGGACTAAGAAACCTACTCCGCTTTGGCAAGTCATATAAGATGACACCACTAATTTTTTATACTTCGAATTATTAAAATTGAAAAATCAATGCAGAAAGCGTAGTGATCTCTGTTAAAATCTATATTCGAAAAAATGCAAATTTTACATACTCTAAAGTTAGAATTTCGGTATTTTCATGATCAATTTATTTTAGTTGAAAGTGTACGTGCTGTGTGTTGATCAAGTACTTTTCTGTGCTTTGATTTCTTTCCCATAATGTGAAGAAAACCTACCTTTGATAAACCATAATATGAAAGGTTCAGAGAATAAGTCAATGGAAATATTATTTATGATAATGCACGTCAGGCAAGACATTTTAAATTACATCGTGTTGGTCGCTAGGTATCCCAAAGTTTAATGTATGAATTTAAAACAACACAGAGGTTAGAGAAAATAAGCAACACCAATCGTTCATTATAAATGCGTACATTTCTCATAATAATATGTAAATTGCATGCACTACGGCGAACGCGTTCGTGTGACACATGGTACGGTAATGATTGAATCGGGTAATCAGCTTACTGCGCTATATACGCTTGCGAAAATCGCAAGATTCTTTCTGTGTAAGGATGAGGGATATCGTTAGCAGAGTGAGTAACGTCTTTGGGAGACTTCTTGCAAGAATTTTAGACCACATTCTCGTTTGTTTTTGTAGATGTGCTTTGCTCATTACTAGATAAATAGATATATTTGAAACTCCGTTTCATGCTTCTTGGTGTTGCTTTTCTAACTTCATTGTTATTTCTACATTGTTCAAAAGATACATTGATCTTCCAATTGTTTACTTCTAAAATTTTTATCTCTCCAACTTTGCCGTAAAAACGTTACCATGAATTTCGAGGAAACATTAATGTTAAGTTATTTAATGAAGCTGATGTAATGCTTCGGAAGCGAAATGAATGGGGGGATGTTTGGAGTTCAGACCCACGCCAGGCTTCTTTTCCCGAGGGTGGTTCCCGAAACGATTTCGGCAGGCGAAGAGAATTGGGTTGCGGTGTACCACCACGCGACCTCATCAGAGTTCTCAAGCAGCGCATCCACGGAGAAGGTGAGCCCCCGCGGGGCCAGCTCTCGCCCGAGCCATCGATCGCTCTCCCGCCCCCCCCCATCATTGTTTTCTGCAATAGCTGCGCGTCTTCATGCATGCAACTTTGATGGCCGCTATCAGTTCCTAACTTTCCGCGCCCCGGCTCGGCAATGCAGAGGCAGGCAGGCAGCGCGGCGTCGCTCGAGGGTGTTTGTGGAATCGGAAACACCCGACGAACGGGAGAATTTCAACATCGCGTGAGCTGCTGAATTTGTTTTCTTTTAACCCGAACGTTTGTTGTGGCTTAAGATTGCGGAGAATGAAGGTCATTACACACGTTATGACTTTTAAGCGATATTTATTGAAATGACATTTAAGAGATGAAGTGTGTTCGCCTTTAAATCGGAACATTCTTCTAATTAGCACTGGGGTGAGTCTTTGTCGGATAGTGTGATTGAAACTTCTCTCATTGTCAAAAATGTTATACTTGGAATTTCAAAAATCGACGCAAGTACATTGAAAGACATGTTTATTATTTACAAGCAGAAAATATGCACAAAAAAGAAATGCTATTATTTAAGAACTTTCTTACTAAACATGAATACATCATATTTACTGGATTTCGTGTATTACGTGCTAACACGGAGCTTACACATACGGTTCTCATTTGTTCCTTTATGGAACAAATACACATACGGTTCTCATTTATTCCTATTCTGTGCAAAAACACGAGTTCATATGCATTGTAACAGTCATTTTCTGTCACTAGATTATTGGCACACACCACATCAGAAAATAAAGTACACAGACAATATGTGGTTTTATCATACGTTCCCTGGTTAATCAATAAATTTCATTTGCAATTTCTCTAATGACTTATATTAACATTGGATGGTCACATGCATGTATTAAAACGAGGGGGTGATATCTTTTTAGAACGTTAATTTATTATTGCTACGTTAAAAATTGTATATTTCTGCTTATGCCTTTGTTTTAGGATGTTCCGAATTGTATTAAGATATTAGTTGCATTTCTTACCAAATTTCTTTTCCATGATTGTCTACAGGTTTACTATTATAAATGCTTATGTCTTTATGAAAGTACGTTTTTTGTTAACTGAAATTAGTTGATGTATTATATTGTTTTCTAGATACATGTGATGATTGTGAGATATTTCGAAAACTCCAATTATATATCCTAAGTTACATAGTTATGTTCAATTAGAGAAATATTTCTTAAATACTTTGTGATGAAAGGAATAATAAAAATTTCACATTTTAAGAATATATTTCTTTGTTGATTTTTCATTTCTAAGATTAAAAGTGTGTTCCTAATGAATTAAGTAGTAATCATTTTTGTGATTAATTCATGTATTTCTTTTTGCATTACTATTGCAGAATGTATAGCATATTTGAACAATCCACAATTATTTTAACATACAAAACACATAATTTTCCATTCATGATTGCTTCCTTTGACGAAAACAGTTTCTTTTCATTTACTAAATGTGTGTATTTGTAACTAATATCTTTAATTCGTTGTACTTAGTGCAAAATTTGTAACAAAAATTATCATTCTATTCACTAAGGATTATTTGTGAAAAGACCAATTTTGGACTAACTCATGGACTGAAATAATGTTCTGATTATTGTTTTTACTTGAAAAACTCTGCTTCTTGAAGGTGTCAAATTTAAAATTCATTTCAGCATCAAATTCAGCAGAGTGGAAAATGAAATATTTAAGAAACCTCTGCAGAATTTGTAAAATGCAGAGATCACATAGGTTCATCGTAATAAATCTGTCAGCAATATTTTGACGTGTCTTCGTGTTTTTAATGTTGTTGTATATTATTCCAAGCTCATATCAGCTTCTTAATACAAAGCTGCCACGGGTTGTGTGCATGTTCCCGAGCAGCAGGTGGCGATGGCAGGTCGGATATTGCAAATTATCCTCGAGGTGGCCGCGAGGAGGTGCTTGGGCCCCACACGCGACGCCTATTGACCGTCCGGAGAGGAGCCCCCGCGTCGCCTGACGCACACGGCCCAGCGGTGATCTCCTCCGCCCCCGCCCCGCCTCCGCTACGCCACTCCCGCCCCGCCCCCGCCCCGGCCGACGCCGCCGCCCCCGCCATCGCCGCGCACACCCCCGGCGGGTCCATCGGGGCTCCTTGCGTCGCGAAATTCCCGCTCGCTTTCTCGCTCCACCCCGTACCGGAGAGAGTGTCACCGCAGTGCTTCTGACCGGAGGCCTAGGTTCGAGCGCCGACAGTGTGGCACGATTTTCGACCCTAGCTTGTCAGCTAGGTCGAATTCCGTCTGGAGAAGAATTCTAACAACCACCTGCTCTGATCGGTAGTTTTCCGTAATTACTCCAATCAATACTAGACGAATGTCGGAAGGTACCCTAACAAACGGCCACGGACCGTGCGCGATCTTTTCTTCCTCTTCCTTGATTTTATCCTAACACTTTACATACACTTACATTAACATGCCCTACGCTATCACACATGCTGGGAGACCAGTTCGAAGCTTAAAGCTTGTCTCGTCTGGGGCGATGTTCTGCTTGGAGGAGATATCTGGTTGGGGAAAACCATGCTAGCCGACGGTAAGTAGGCACCAGATCTCGACGTTTAGCTGTGGAAGATCACCGTTATCCTCGAGGAAAAAATGCGCTACACTTACGGACTAAAACCTTAGCAGTTGACGCACCCGGAATCACTAACAATCAATTAATCAATCATCAATCAATCAACGCTCAACTCCACCTCCGCATCTGCTCCACCCTCGCTCGCCACACTCACTGCCGTCGCTGCTTCCCCCCATCGGGTGGCGTAGGCGTTCATCCCGCTATCGTCCCCGTTCTTACCCCTGGCTCCGCCACATTATCCTACCTGCCCCGGACTAAGACCCCGAGAGCCCAGCGGAGTTGCCTCCACGTCGCGCAAGTCCCCTCTCCCCGCAGCCGCCCGCTCCCGCTCTTGGCTCTATCTCGTAAGCACACGCCCCCGCCCCCGCCCCCGCCCCCGCCCCGCCCCCGCCTCCGCCCCCGCTGCGACAACGCTACTTCACCATCGCGTCGCGTCGCGTAAGTGCATGTCCCTGCCGTCCCCGCCCCCATCCTCGAGCGCTCCAACAAACCATCGGGGCTTTTCCTGTGTCGCGTCGCGTCTCGCCAGCGCCCGCCGCCGCCCCGCCCCGCCCCGCGCAAATGAAAAACAAAGCGCGATAGCATCTGCGTCCCCGCGGCGCGCGCGTCGTAATGAGGCCGCGCGGGGGCCGGTTCGTCAGCCCCCCCCCCGCTCCGCCACGACCCCCACGTTTCCTCCTACGACAGAACGCTCACCCGCATGCGATCTTCCCCCCTCCCTGCCCCGCCCCGCCACGTCGAGCAATTGCCATTGATATCGGGGTTACCGGCGACCTACGTGTACCGCACGTATACCACGACGACCTCCAACGCAATGCAACATTGCTCGGCTTCAGGCACTACACGTTTTAGTAAAAGTGGCGCACCCTATTTATTTTTATCATTTTAAAATACCGTGTTTGAACCCTCTGTGAACATTCAATCCTTTGAGTCTCAAAAATGCGAATAATGAAACCTATCGACGAACTTGAGGACTGCCCAGACACACAACTAATTCATGAACGTTACTAAATAAATGTACTTGACGCAGTGTCCACAGTAAACCGTTCCAGTATTTTCGCTTGGCACCTTCGTTTCTCTTCGAGCACCTGCTAGTTTGCACCTGGGGAGCGAAGCCGTCATGGGCTTTCGCTCGGGCGAACGAAGGGGAGAGGAAACAAACGGACAGCGGTGACGCGAGCAAACACGCTGAATTACTGCGCACACAAAGATGGCGGGTCACCGATAACCCCAGGAGCGGTTTCCAAACGAGCCGTCCAATACAGATGAAATTACATTCGAGTATATTTAATGGTAGGCGTTGCGATCGCGTTTTAATTAATGACGGCAAAGGTTAAAATGTTAAACATTTATTTAATAAATGAAATTATTTTGGTAAAACAAGCTTCCAGAGTAATGTTAGCGAATTGGCCTTCAGTTAAACTGGCTAGAATTTTCTTAATACTTACACAGTCCAAAGTCACCTGAACAAAAGCGCTTAAGAGATCGATGCGGTTTAATGGATTATTTCACGCTACTGCCTACAAATGTAATGTTATCTACATTTCTCATTTCATACGTTTCAAAAATTGAGACGAAAGGTTATCCAAATGTAGGATATTAAAAATATAATTTTCTGAGAAAAATGTGTAAAAAATACTGTTATATTGCAATATCTCGAAACAGAATTTGGGTGATATTATACTCAAATACAGAAAGAAAAATATCGGTATGAAAAAAACGATATATCAATGCCTCGGGTAGTTCTGCCGCAGCGCCTCCCGCGGAGTGACAGCCGCAGCTGAGGCTGCATCCCCCCCCCTCGGACGTCTCCTCCCCCCCCCGCCCCATCCCGAAGCGCCATGAATGCGGCGGGCGATAATTTCGTTGCAAGTTGCAAATGGCGGCGCGCCGAAACCGATCGCGGGGAAATGAAAATGCTAAGTCCCTTAATGCATTCAGCGCCCGCCAGCCGCTGCTCGGCAGCTGAATCCAGACGGCTCGGTGCTGCGCCGCCGACTGAGACAACCAGCCCCGCGAGTTTGCATTGCCATGTAGCGCCAAGCAAAAGAAAGCAAACATTTGCAGCCATTTATTCCTTTTCATAAATCTGCCTTGATATAAAATCTACTTAACACCACCAAATAGAGACGAGAAAAGTTACAATGAACGGCCTGCGTCCGTTAAGGATTTAAGAGTTCGCCGTCTGTTAAGAATAATCAAATCAACGACTTGTAGTTAGAGCTGGTGGGTGAGTTTTCATACTCTAAGAAATATCATGTATATCACCGGCTTAGGTGGAATAGGGCAACAATTGATATAAATGCAGTGCTTCTGACCGGGAGGTCCTAGGGTTTGTGTCTCGATATTGGCAGAATTTTCGCGACAATTCAGCCGCTGTCTGGAGGAGAATTCTAGCGACCGGCTACTCTGATCGGTACTTTTCCGGGGTTTCTCCGATCGACACTAGATGAATGTCGGAACGGTACCTTAACAAACGGGCCACGGACCGGGAGAGATCGTTCCTTCCTCTTTTTTTCTCCTGTCCTCATCTCTTACTTTCGCACGCACACTTACATTCACACGCATTGCACGATCACTTATCGGGAGAGCAGTCGAAAGCATTGAGCTTGTCTCGGGTGGGGCGGTGCCACGCTGGTGGGAGATACCTGGTTAAAAAAACAGCAAGTCGACGTGTAGGTCCGCGACGGATCGCGTCATATGGAGCGAAGTCACCCCATCCCCCCGCGAAAATATGTACTACACCTTTGGAATTAATGACTTTAGCAGTTGACGCGCTAATTCAATTCCATTCGCGAAATACCAATCAACTAATCATGTATGCCATTTCTTATTTATACAGTTTATTATTATAATTAGTTACAAGAAGATAGTATTGCAAAAATATTGAACAACACATGGATGATAACGCAAATAAGACTTAATAAATCTCCTCCGTTACCGTCTCTGTTTACATACTTCAACTGCGACTGTTTTTTCAGTTAACGAATAGGTGGTGATTCCGTGCACTGAACTGCGCCGTAATTACATATAATCTGAATCAACGAGTGAAGTTCTTTTATTTGAGCTCAGAAGTTCCCACTTCTATGGGTATTTGGGGTGTCCCGAAGCAGCACGGCGCGATCAGTTCCCGGCCCAAGAGTTCAAATCCCCTCTATGTGTAACAGGTACATGAAGCTACTAAGTGGAAGCTTTTACCGCTTCCTCTCCATTTATTTCCAACATGGTTTAATAATTTTTTGCCATTTCCATTTGTGTCATCTACTTATTAACATATTGATCATATGTATACTACATCTCAAATTCACTTAGAAAGTATCACAGACAAAAAATTGTATCAACTATATCCTATAGAAATGAGAGTCGTGAGACACATCTTAAATCACAATAAACTACTCTTTATAAGAGCCATCGTTTAAGTGAAGATTCATTAAGAAAAAATATAAAAGAAAGACCGGAATTTTATCGATGTCCAAAGTGTACCATTGGGTAATAAAATAACAAGGGAAGGCGTATTCCATTCTGTTTCAGTGCCCTCAACTACAATTACACCGCAAATAAAACATCTTTTTGTCTTGACTGAGCGTTCAGATTAATTCGAGCGGTACTGTAGATTTATAGCCTCTAAAAGGACACTGGCAATTGTCATGCAAAGTTCCCTTTTCGCCCCCCTCTCCACCTCCTCTCCAAATTCGTCGCTAAGATCCTCCCCCAGGGGAGGAGGGAAAGATCGATGGTGGCGATCCAGGCGGCGCTTTTGGAAAGGAGCGCGCCGGAGGTCTGCGGGAGGACGGGGGGCTTTGGGAACAAAAGACGAGAAAAGGAAGACAGATCTGTATAATAATGAGGCGTGTTGAGGATGTTAATGCGCGTTGTCCGCCTTCTGCCGCAGGGTTTCCGGAAGAGGCGAGGAGGCGACATGGCAACGCCCACGCTCCCGGCATGAGGCCCGCTCTGCTGCTCGTCTTCCAGGTGAGTGCCCCGCCCTCGCTCTTCCAGCCACCCCACAAGAGCATTACACTGCTGGTGCTCTATGCGAGCTAGCGTTTATTTCGTTCTTACTAATTATACAATAGTAAAATATTATACAAGACGATAAAAAGATTCTTGGCTACGAGAGGAAGGTGTTACCTCAAGGACTGTGACAGGGTTACCTTTCTCCAGTGGAAAATGAATCTTTATCGTTGTGTGTATTTTTTTTTCATTTTTAGAAGAACAAAAAAATAGTTATTTATGATGCGTCAGGTAACAGTGACGTTTTACTTTGCTGGAAGGAAATGTTGTTACAAGAGTCGGAAGGGCCGAGTGACGCAATCCTACGAGCAAAATAAAATCACTTTTACCACTTGTGTGTTACACTATTTTTTAGGCAGCCTTACTGACTTTCATATCATTTTAATCCAAGTAAAACGATATATTAAGGTTAGTAGTATGTGGCCCGACGAAAGTATTTCGTTTCCTTTGTTGCGTTCGTAGATACCTCTGAACAGTACAGCATCTTTTCCCTTTTTGCACTATTGCTAAAAATTAAACATTTAGCACGCTATGAATGCTTTGAAAGAATTCCTTTTTCTAGTAATTGTGAATAAAAATGTATTAGGATACGCCAGGACAAGTAGTTTGCGGCGCCTATAGCGGAAGCGCGCGCGACACCACTCCGAGCACTCAAGAGAGTACATGAAATACTTATTATCATCCATAGGTGAGTTACTGTAGAGGCAAATAATTGGCCATCAAGAAGATATTAACATTTTAAAAATAACAATAACAGTTTGGCATAACACAAAATCTCCAATAATCCCTGTTCGTCTATTAACTGCTTTTAACATCAGTCTGCCTCTTTCCTAGGATGAAAAATTAACCAACATTTTAGCTCATTGGTGTTTTTGCAAAGTATGTAAAACCTTGTACTGTATTCATATCGTCACATCTTATTATAGTACAAAATTGCCTATTAAACTCTGCCTAATGGTATTGTTTGATAACGATCTTTCTTGAATAAAGTATTGGAGGAAGAAAATAGTGAGATGCTCGGGAGCAAAATAAGATTTTATTCGCTGTATTTTTTACTCTGACGTGTCGACAAGAGCTGAGTCTCATTCCATTATACAAAATCTCTTACTTTAGATTATTAATCGCCATTATTAATACATTCCCCATATGTAAAAATGACAGAAAATGTCTATAAATGTCCACTAAAATATTGCATTTAAATAATACTATCTAAAAATTGCGAAGTAAATACTTAAACAGAACACGTTTTAATGGGATATTTAAGGAGACTTAAAAAAGTATCCATTATGATGTATGTCAATTGTCGCAGCATTGAAATGAAATTTATAGCAACGAATTATTATTTATGCCACTCTAGAAAAATGGATAAACAATTTTTTCATTCTGAAGGGGAATTCAAACATTCAAAGTTGAAATTCATACGCATATCCAATTTACATAAATAGATATATTTCAAATCTGCTGCTTCCTTCACAAATAATCACGTAAAAACAACGAAAAGTGGTATTTCGTGAGTGAAGGGGAAAAAACTAGCATTTATATTTAATTAAAATTTAGCTCTTTTTCTTTTTTAGTGGACACAAAATAGTGTATTACAAATGAATATAAACATATTTTTCTTAAGAGATCAAAATCTACATTTGCTCTCATCTAAAATAAATTATTGTCATTTAAATGTTACGGTATACAGGCGTCAATAGGACGTGGCATTAACAAAATTTTAATGGTTAGCTGGTGAGAGAGTTGAACTACAACATGGAGATTTTAACCTAAACTATATGGCAGAGCTTACAAACGCCTGCGTATTTTAAATTGATTGTAAATGAGATTGAATGGAATCAATCGGTATTTGTTACTACAATGAGGAAAGAAATCTTTAGTATACTCTACAAATGTTATTTTAATAGCCTTGAAATGTTGGTTCCCGGCCCTCCATCATTAAAAATTTTTAATAATACTCTTGTATGATAATTGTGATTGTCCCAAGTAGTGTTGCATTTCTCTTTTCACAGAACGATTTAAACTAATTTCCATTTACTTTTGTCAGGTGAATTTGTTGTTCATCATTATTATATGCAATAAATTAGATGCTGTGTTCAGATTACATTTTTAAAATGAACCGCTAAGAGGAACTTTCAGATGTATTTTTTTTAAACCCGCACTTCTTCTTCTTCTCGTCCTCCTCCTCCTCCTGCTTCTTCTTCTACTTCTTCTTCTTCTTCTTCTTCACCTTCTCCTTCTTCTTCTTGAGATGATATGCCTACATTTAGAAAATTTGAAGCTTTATAAGACATTGTCAACATAGTCCTTCCATCTGTTTATTAAACGTTCCACTGCTCTCGTACGAAATTGTTAATTTTAATTGTTGTCATCATTGATGTAAATTAAATGGATGCCCAATGACATTCGTAGTTTATATAAAAGATTTTTATTCTACTAGCAAATACATATATATTTCTTTAAATTTCATTTAAAATCTATTGAAGATGCCCTTAATTACCTCTCTGTATTAATGTCATATCTAGTTATTGAGCTAATGCGAATTTAAATATTTAGACTTAGATCTAAGAGTATATTTTAACATTCAAATATTTCATTAAAGTATTAATAACTTTTCAAAAATTCGCAAGTGATGAAAACCTGATGCCCTAAGTTCATCAAATGAGTTAAAGAGGTTTTTCTCTTGTGTAATGGAGGTATTTCAGACATGTCTACACTTTAAGTTTGTCAAAGATCAAACATTCCTCTCTATTTGACGCGCTCATGGAATCCAGTGCCATACATTATTCATCATAGCTTGCGAGCATAAGAGACGTATCGATATTTCCAGAAGTGCCTAAATGTATTTTATACGAGGGTTGCCTTTTATATTTCAAGATTAGAGAACAAAAACAAATATTAATCATCGAAAAACACTTTATTGTTTTTCAAAATATTCCCCATGAAGATCTATACACTTTTGCATGCGTTTGAACCAATTGTCGAAGCACTTTTGCAGCTCTGATTGAGGTATCTCCAAAACATGCATTCTGAATGCAGCAACTGCTTCTTCAGGTGACGAAAAACTTTGATCTCTCAGTTTGTTTTTTACGTACGGTAATAAAAAGAAGTCATTCGGTGCCAAGTCAGGACTATACGACGGATGACTCATCAAATCGATGTTTTGGGTGCTGTGATGTGTGAGAGCTCGCATTGTCGTGGCGAAGAGTGATCCGTCTTCGTCGGTTGGTTTTCCTGATTTCTTGGAAGACAGCTGGCAAACAAATCGTTGTGTACCACTCGGAATTGACTGTTCTTCGTTGTTCTATGAAGAGTGGTACGGTTGCGACATGTCCAGTTTTTCCGAAAAAACAGGCGACCATCTGTTTGGAAGTGCTTCGTGCGCGAACAACTTTTGTTGGATTTTGCTCATCTTGAAACACCCATACAGTCGACTGCTGTTTACTTTCGGGCTCATAGGCGTAAATCCACGATTCATCACGTATCACGATGTCGTAGACGTGTTTCAAAGCACCGCGATCGTATTTTTGAGCATTTCTTTCGACCAATCAACACGAGCCATTTTTTGAGCGATTGACAAATTGTGTAGGATGTACCGCGAACATTTTTTTGACAGTCAAATGTTCATGCAATATTGAATGTATGCTGGTCCCACTAATGCCTACGGTTGTCTCAATCTCACGATAGGTCACATGAAGATCTTGCAATATCAGTTCACGCACAGTATCAATGGTTTTCGGATCAACAACTGATTTTGGACGACCTTCGCGAAATTCGTCTTGGAGTGAACTACGACCACGATTGAATTCACTATACCATCGATAAACACTGGTTCTTGATGGAGCTTCATCGCCAAAAATTGAATTAAGTTCATCCATGCACTGTTGCTGAGTTAATCCACGTCGAAAGTTGTAAAAAATAATCGCACGAAAATGTTCACAATTTAATTTATATATAATATCGTATACATAAAATACAATGTTTGTTTGGTTGATTCATACTTAATGTGCTGCCGTACCGTTAATCCGATTGCAATAAAACTGTGTAAACTTATTGCTTGCACTTTCGGAAAAAATATATGCCTAGCACGTTGGGAGTGTGCATATACCTGCGCACATAGACACGCGTTGATGATAATTTTATGCTGACTAAAGACGCTGAACGTAATGGCGCTTGACGCCACCCGTTGCACACTAAAGTACTATTATTAAGACGTCTTCATTGCGCATTCTGCCCCTGCGATTGTGCAATTTGTCTCTGGAGAGTCAGATACAGGGAGAGACAGGAAGTCAGAGAATCAGAGAGAGAAAGAGAGAAAGAGAGAGAGGGGGTGAGAGAGACGGAACCACATTCGTGAGAGTCTTTTGTCTATTGAAAATTTTAGCGTAGTATAAAACGTGATTAACAATCACGTGACCAATAGCATGTGATATGTAATGCATTGCAATAGCGAATAATTGCTGGGTCCACTAGTGCATAATGTTTTATTTCAGACCCCAATTTCATGACAGTTTATGTGACATACAAATTTAAATGTGGACCATGATAACCTGCTACGTATTTTCCCATTGGTACATATTTTGTTTGCTAATGGATGTACTTTACTGCTTACTTACTTACATTGCTATGGAAGTATTTGTACCGAAAGTACTTACTCTAATATTCCAGGATTGTGTTGAAAACAATTGTACTTTCATGTCCGAATACTGTGAAAGTCTGCGCCACTTTGTAAAAGGACTGAAAAAAAATTATGCTTTTATTGTGTTATCATTGCTCAAACGTGCTGTAAATGCAATTTATGTAAATATTCTATTATTAAGCAGCCATCGACCCAAAACCTTGTAAATGTTTTATGCTGAATAAGAAATTACCTCCAAGGTGTGCATGAAACATTTAAGTCAAAAAATATGAATGTTTATAGATTGTACTATAAAGTCGCACATGTAAAGCGCCACACAAAATGTTAAGTCTCTTTGTTTGTTAATAAACGCTTAGCAATGTTATGTCTTTCTTATAATGCTGTAAAGCACAATTCAGGGATGTCCGTTCGACGTTAGGTTTTAGTGTGAAGCTACTCATATTTTCACTTTCGGAACTATCGTTTACTATGGGAGAAATGTTCTTACATAATTACGAGAAGTTATTACTTAGTCCGAGAGACTTTTAATAATATTGAATTCTAATTTTAAGATGAGATATATTTTCGTTAAATTAGTTACTTTCAGTAATCACACTGTATAAAAATAAATTAATTAAATGAAATCGAACACACTGATTTTAAGTTTGTAAAAAACTAGTATTAAAATGTGAATTAGTCATAATATTAGTCATAATATCATAATCATAATCATAATCATAATATTAGTCACAATATTGATATTAGTCATAATATCAATATTTATTATTAGGATTTTTTAATATTAGGTGAAAAAAGTACACATTAAATTGAAATTATTAATACTATTTTAGTTGATGTTTTTTTCATTTAAAAAGTAAAATCCTTTTTGGATGAAACTACAAAAAATACACTAAAAAATAGTTTTGTTTTCTTGGAGCAGAATAGATATTGCTATCATGTGCTCGGGTCCTCAAATGCTCATTTTCAGAGCTACAAAATGGAGAAATGAAACAAATTAGACGACCAGTTGCGATATAATTGCGGAGTCTCGTGCATTAATTTTTTTTACATTAAAATTCTTCTCAACTTGTGCATTTTTATTCAGTCAGACACAGGGATCTATAGAAGTTTCGTTAGCTTGAGAGCAAATGAAGCAGTGGCACACCATTCGTTGCGAAGAAAAATATCAATTCATGAAAACGTTTCTCTCATGAGCATAATAAACCAATATTTCCTGATAACATTATCGACCTACACTAAACAAACATTTCCCGCAAATGATACTAAAGCCTGTATTGCGCGGTTCTTTCTCGTCGTTATGGAGTCAAACTGGACGTAACCTGCACAGAAAAAAGAAGCCCGCATAATTTTTCTGCTCGAACTAGTTTTCGCAGAAACCGATTTCAATGGGCGTGCGTCGGGGCGGAGCACTCGCAGTCGGCGCTGGGGGCGCAGATAGAGGTCTGCATTCACCGCGTTTTTACCGGCTAGCGCTCGCTCGCATCTCTTTCGACAGAGTGCGTTGGACCGCCCGCCGGCGACCGCCGACCGCCGAGCGCTCAGTCGGGAACCAGCAAGGCTACTCGCAAAATGAGACGCAGGTCCGTGACGCGACGCAGTGTGACTGTTTGCGAGTTTCTGATAACCACTGCGCTCGTGCGCGGGTCCAATAAGCAGTGGTCTTCAGAAACTCACCATGGGTCACACTGCGTCATGTCACGGACCTGCGTCTCATTTTGCAAGTAGCCCGGCGGACTCTTTATGTTTCGGATGCCATGTTTCAAGATCAAGGAGAAATGCCGAAATATAATTGAAATTCTCGATTAGCAACATATTTGTTACAAAATTTAACTTCTAAGCGAAGTATTAAGTATACTTCATATTTTAATATTATTTACAAATGCAAAATTCATTTGAGCTCCCCTATGCACTAGAGAACCTGAATTTTCTTGAGACACTGAAGTTCTTCCGTGAATTAAAAGAATAAGGATATACATGGTTATAGATTTTGGGATTTATTATAATAATAATAATAATAATAATAATAATTAAAGGCTATTGGTAAATGTGAAAGAATTATTAAAAAATCTGACCAATTTTTATTTTGCCTATTTTGGCATAATTATATTTTTAGACATTAATTTTTACGCATTTTTCATTCAATTTATTCCTATTTTCTACTACAGTGTCCAACAGGTTACGGTTTTCATTAAAAATTGTTACTCTGGTACGGAGATGCCTCCAGCTGAATTTTTGTCATATTTTTATTCTGATATAATTTTCAAATCAAGAGTATATTAATTACATTGAATTAATAAATATGGATCATATTAAGATTTGTAAGATACTTAAGTTATATTGCGAATCGTATTGGTTTTTCCTAATACTGTATTGTGTTGTTTGATCATTTGAAAATGTACTGCAGGCCTACGAGATATTTGTACCTTGTATTGTGTAGTAATTAATAATGTAAAAGAAATGGACGAAATTTTTAAAAATATTTTTTTAATATTTTATTGTTATAGGTAAAACGTTTATTTTAAATTACCATTCAAACTCTCTTTTATTTGCCGTTAATTACTTCAACATTTGTATTGTCTTTTGATACCCACTCTAAATTTCTTTCTCATTGCTCACTCATTTGTTACTTTTCAACCGATTAACAGATCAATTGAAATAGGATGTTCTTTGATTATAATTAGTCGATTACAATTAATCGAATGTGTTTTGCATCACTATGAGAGGTGGCTGTCGAACGTGGGGCAGCGAGCGAGCGCTTGGCAGCGGCTGAGCCCCTGGCCCCGGCAGAGCGCCCGGCGACGCTCGCCTGTTCTGCTATGTGCAGACCGAGAGGCGCAAGGCGGCCGGTCGAAATGTCGCTTCTGACAGTGCGAGGTCAGCCCCTCCGCCGAGCGTGGGAGCGAAGCCTCGCCATTCTCGAACGGTTGTTGTCGCTCGAATACAGAGCTCTACGAACTACGCCCGATTTGACTACCTCTGACTAGACTTCCAGGAACCTTTTCCCACACGTTTTGTACGATTTGCTCATTTTATGCGTGAAACGGCCTTTTTGTGAACGAATGCGAATGTGTTCAAATGCGAAGGCGAAGAAGTAAATTGAGAATAATGGAACGAACTGTTTTAGTAAGTCATTAATATTTCAGTCTTCCTGGCGCAATTCGTATTCAAACCTACTCAGGATTTGCAATTCATTCTCACATGTTAGGACCCAGGGTTTCCCGCAGACATAGCGTTTCCTTTGTTTACTCATTTTGACGCGCCAGAACGACTAAAGTGTTCAAGTAGCCACAGTAATGCTAGCCGCCGTCGTAGACACTATTTTTTTCGGTTCATTGCAAACGCAAACCATAATACAACAATATTTCACTAAGTCACCAATAGTGCGGCATCCGACTCTCATCGCAAATTGCGACCCACCCAAATTAGAGGGGGCGGGCGTGGACAGCGCGCGCAGAGCAACGCCAGTGGAGGTTTCGCGAGCGCTGCCTCGTGGTCGCTGACCTCGAGTTCAGCCTTCACGCCGTCGGGAGCAGTCGACCACTCACGCGCGATCTTCGGGACATTTTCTGTTTTCATTCCTGAGATTATTGAGACTGTAAAATCTCACCTAATTCTTAAGTGGTAATTGCTGAGATTTGCGACAGGCAATGATGGGGCAATAGAGAAATGAGAGACAGGGTAAACACCGAGAAAACCTCCAGTATGGTAATTACATTAGTAGTGGCCACTTCCGGCGCATTAGAAAAGAAAACTTGTGGGACTACAACAGCACATGCTTCCTTGCATTATTCGTAACTTTAGTAAATCTTCTTAAAATACAGAAATTTCAACGAAAATGGGATATGCACCGGTTGCCTGTAAGCAAACTTTACACTATTCTACAAAGAAAATTATATTAAAAAAATGTAGTTTTTTTTCTAAAATTTGTGTTTTTAAAATTGCGTTTATTACATTCAAAGTTATGCAAAACCACTAATATTTTCAAAAGCGTGTGCATGACCTTGTTTAACTATCAAGTTTTGAAGAAAAGGTTTTATTAACAAAACATTAACTTGAACAATATTCAATTTTCAAGTGGTCTCTACTAGAACAAAGCTGGAGTGTGGAAGAAATAATTAAAAAATATAACAAATTAAAAAATGAACATTTTTTTACTATGACGACGATGTTTGTTAATGGCTCATTAAGTTTCACATATTTAATTTAGTACTGTTGTCCAATAAATTTGAGAAAAAGAATGAAAATGTTCTTAACTGCGGGCATTACTAGTGATTTCCTCTAATCCACCGCACAGCGCGCCTAGGTTCGGAGAGCGGGCCGGAGGGCTCGTCCTTCGGGAGCGGCGCTGGCCAAGGAGGCGATGTTTCCCCAGGGCAGCGGGCGCGGTGTGTGCGCAGCGGCGCGGGCCGCTGCCAGTGCATTTGATGTGGAGCGCAGCCTTTGAGCGCCGCGCCGGTGCAGCGGGTCGTCGGCGACGGCGGCGGCGGCGGGCGCGCGCGCGCTCACATCGATCGCAACGGGCGAAGGGCGCTGGGCGCGTATTTCCACAGCAAACGGCGCCGGCCGCTCGCCTCCGGCACTTAGGCCCCCCGCCCCCGCCCCCGCCCGTCGTCGACCTCCTCTCACATGGAAAACGACGACTGAGGCGGCGCGGGCGGCTCATGTTTAAGAAGGGAGGCGGTTTCGGCAGGCGGGTTGCCTGCGCCACCATGCGCGAGCGGGGGGGCACGGTCGCGCCCGCCCCTCGGGCGCCCTAAAACTGCGGGCGGGCGCTGCCAACGACCCCGGCCACGACGCCCGCCCTCCGCCCCGCCCGCGCGTCGTTTACTCCATGGACGAACGCGCGGTATCTCTCGAGTGAACGACGCGCCCGTCGTAAGCGATGCCTCGTTCCTTTGTAGAAATATCGTTCATTCACAAGAAGCTCGCACCCGACTAGGATGTTCTGATTTATTAGGAAAGATAGAGGAATAATCCGAAAGGTGGAGCACTTTTGTGTATGTAAATCTCTTCGTTATTCAAGAATTTACGTGAAATATTCTTTAATTTATGTTATTGCAAATTTTATGATCTTTTTGAAATAATAATTTGTACTGAAAAGTGAATCAAGCAAAGTAACAAATAGAAAAATATTGAAGATATATTTTTATTGATGTATCTAGTGCAGGAATTTTTTCTTGAATCGACCCCTTTAAAAAATGGTTTCCTTCATCGGCCCTCTAAAATCTATTGCATACAACATAATCGTAATACAAGAATTCCATATAACCGACTTCAAAATAACGTTTTCACAGACAAATTGTCGTATGATTTCCAATTGATAGAGATACTTCCGCTAGTGAGTTGTTGAGTTACTAATCTTCATTGTTGAGCAATGGTTGTGTAAGGGAGTGAACTATTATTTATTATTATTATTATTATTATTATTATTATTATTATTATTATTATTATTATTATTATTATTACATATTGAGGTTTTGTATCAGAAAACATGTTATCAACTTCTGTAACGTTTTTGAAATCAACGGAATCTTGATCTTGATTATACCGCCTTGTTGCCAGTTTATATTCGGCTGTTGACCTTCTTTAAAATTTCACCAAGTGGTCGATATCGACACCGTTGGGAACTCTGGTGTAGACTATTTAAACCTTAAAGCGATTTCGTTTTTCAGCTATTGTCTATTCCAATTTTAAAAGCACACATACTCTTATTACAAGAACGGCAAGCTATAGAGAATAGTACTGTTTATTTACGAGATGAGAAAAGGGTTCACGCTCGCCTTGTGCAGTATATTGCTATCGTGCCAATCAGTTTGAGCCGCGGCAGATTGCAATGGGCTCTGCTGCAAATTAGTAAGAGGGAACTAAAAATCGACACTTTTAAGGTAACATTCTGGAATGGAGCGAAAAAGATTTAATAATAGAGAGGTTTAATAAAAAATAGCAATACGATTTCGAATCGACAGCGGATTGAGTATTACAATTTTAAACATCGTCCGTGAAAACTAAAGCATTCACACAAAAGTGCTTTTGATTATTTGGGCATCTTCTCCAGAAGTGGTCACTCGCATTATTTACTTACTCGTACATTTCATAACTGCTGTACCCTCTTGTATTATTTATGACAAAACATGACTGAAATGTTACTTCAGAGCCATTGCCATAGGAACGCAACTATGACAGCATTGCCCGTGGAAAGTCTTTTTGAGAATTCTTTTCAATTGCGGGGCTTTTGAAAACATTAGTCATATCAATTTCATTTCCGTTTTTCTGTATCGCTAATGGAATTCGCCATGAAAAGAGACCGCCGTTTCATCTACAAAGTAAGGGGAGACGGGACCTTTCGTGCAAACTTTGAAGGCGGCAGCGAAGAAAGCCAAATATACAACGTTAAATAAAGATCTTCACATCGCACTGATGAGACACAGCTCAGTGAAGATGCCATTGGAAGCCGCTAAGACCCCCCGTATCACTGCTCCACACACAGCGCGCACGGCTTCGTGCAAGGCAGAGGCGGCAAAGAGAAATGTGATAAATCATTTAAGCGCAGTTCCGGCAAAGCGTCCAAGTAGCTACAAAAGTGTAGGGAGAGAAATGAATATTCAACTTGTAAGCCCCCGCTTGGTGTCATACAACTCCTGATGTATACAAGCCAAGAAAAAGTTAAAGGTCAACTGTCCCACACATGCTTCTAAGATGCCCGTGGGATCGCGGAGAACAAGGCTCCTGATGAAAATGACCGCATCTCTTCCGGTCATTTGGATGTCTGATACTCTTTGAAGGGCTATCCCAGAAGGTTAGAGCACTGTAAAATCCCAGATTAGGTGCGCCTGTGATTTTTGTTCTTCTGGAAAGCACGCTTTGTGTTTTACGAGGTGGCGTTGCAACATTCCCTTTTCCGCGAAGTGAGGAGATGAATCATGAATTTTTAAGGAATGTTGGTACGAGGCGTGCGAATCCCTTGGAGGCTGCGAAGAAAGGAAGATACATCCGCTTCACACCGCATTAAGAGAGAAGCTGCAAGGGTAGCAATCTACATTTTGTGTGTTCACGGTATCTCATATTCGGAAAACAAGTTGAAATGTTTAAACTGTGATAACTATGGAATGCAATAATGCGATTTACTGTTAAAGAACTGGTTACACACTTTTTAATGACAAAAATTGGGTTATTCTAATACACATAAAGTCTATTGATTTTATTGCAAAATGTCAGGTAAAAACAAGAACAACTCGAGAAGAATTCCGGCTTATGTGGCTCAGGCATCAGTTGACGTTTCAAAATGTTCGAGTCCCGACTGTAGCAAAATTTTCGACCCTTTTGTTAGGTCGACTTGAAATACTGTCTAGAGAAGAATTCTGACTGCCGACTGATCTGATTGATAGTTTCCCGTTGTTATTCCGATTAATCCCAGGTGAATATCGGAACAATACCCTCTCAAACGGGTCCCGGACGATCTTTCCTTCCTCTTCTGTGTCCTATCCTCACCCCTTACTTACACACACTTACTCTAACATGCACTACACTACCACACATGTCAGAGAGACCAGTCGAGAGATTAGAGCTTGACCCGACAATGGCGATGTCCCGCTGGTGTGAGACACCTGGTGGGGGAAAACCCCGCTAGCCGACCTGTAAACGCCGGATTTCGCCATCCAAGGGGGGGAGAGCACTGCCACCTCCAGCGATATAAACATATACTTCGCTTACGAAACTATTGATCTCAGCCGTTGATGCCCTCGGAATCACCAATTAATCAATGAGTCGAAAGGCACCGAGAATGGAACAGTGGGAGATTGTGATATCCTCATCTCCTTTTGTAGTGGGCAAATCAATGATAAAAATTCTGATGACTCTGGATGTGGGACAGCGGTGATAGAATACTGGAATAATGTAACAATATTGGTAAGAAGCAAAAATATGAACTTTTCTGATGTAATAACACAATTTAAAGTGAGATTCTACTCGAAAAATATCGAATTTTGTTTTTTATCTTTAACGAATTTTGTTGTTTCTACTTTCGGAGTAATAGACGTAGTATAGGGAAAGTTATGTAAGTGTTGTTTCTACTATATACGGAGTAATAGACGTAGTACAGGGAAAGTTATGTAATGCAGTGGGAAATCGATTTCGAAATTTCAACGGAAAGACACGTTTTGGGATCCCCTGGTACCGAAAAACTGTTATTTTTCGAAACGTCCGTCAGTTTGTCCGTCAGTTTGTCCGTCAGTCTGTCCGTCCGCCTGTTCGTCCGTGTAATGTATGTGAACAGCACTAGCGCCTAAACCATGCGAAGGATATCTTCCAAATTGAAAAAAACCCCTGACAATATTGCTTGAGTCGAATTTCGGCGATTTTGAAAATTATTCATTTGGTTATGGGAGTACTTTACATGAAGCTTCTAGGACATTTTCAAAATTTTCTCAGAAACTGCATCAGTTTTTGTCTTTAAAGTTCTTGTTAGAACAGAGTAAAATAGACTTGTAAAGGTGCCTTGGGTCCGATTTTCGCTGTTAACTCTAAATTTTCGAAAATTTCAAAAGTTTAAATTTTTCAGGGTCTTCCTACAACTACAAAATTAAAAATAGACATTTTTCCTTTAAAATAGATTTGTTGTCCATAATTTGTTCTTCCATTAAGGCCATGTACATTTTTTGAAAATTTCAATAGATGTCGCACAATATTGCGAGTAATTTGTGCATATTAAAAAAATACAAAAACAAGATTTTCTCTAAAACGACCCCAAATTTTTTACTTTATACTTTGGGCTTGGGCTTGGTGCTAAATGCAGTCTATGAAGTGACAAACTTCATATTGCTCGATTTCTCGTTAGATATGTTTTTTGTGTAATGTGTTTTCAAAAATTACAAAAGTGTATTTTTTGACTTTCCTTTCACGTTGTTAATATATACATTAACGGCAATTTGTTCACATTATTATATTTATGAGTACATATGCTTCAAATAGTATTGCATAAAGCTACTCGAAAGCTCAACTGTTTTCTGTCAAACCTAGCTCAAAATTTTGCAATATGAGAAACGCTCACACGCCATTTTCGCAAAATAGGCTCCAAATTTTTCTTCACACTTTTCGAAAGTACAATGTTAAATGCACTCTTTAATATGACGAAAGTTCATTTCGGGGTATTTTTTTTCCAAAAATTTCACAAATGTAATTTTTTAAAGGATCTTTCACGCCATTAATATGCACATTTCTAGCAATTTGTAAACACTGCTGTATTTGTGAGTTCAAGTACTTTAAATTACTTCAAAAGAAGTTTTTCGAAAACTCAAAAAGTTTGTGCGAAAAAGAGCTTCAAATTTCGAATTTACAGTAGAGCTTATGGTAAATTTTTTTAAAAAACGGCTCCATATTTTTCAAAGGAAATTGCAATTTATTACGAGGTTTTACCGTTTTGTGATATTCTTAAAATAATATTTATGTTTTACTATTTCCGAAAAATTAATAAATTTTCAAAAAACGTACTTTGGGCTGCTACAGATGGCAGCTGACAAAATTATGTGGCAAATTCGCATAGCTAGCCGAGATCAAAAGAAATAGAAAACTAATATGGGAAAGTCTGTGCCATACTGTAACACCACTAGTTTGATATTTTACTGCGTTTTGAATGTGCATCAAAACAGACAGGCTGATGTTTCAGAAGTTCCATGGTTTCACATAAACATAGTTCTGAAACTATTCACTTTTGAAGGACGTAGTTTCCACAGTTTCATATTATCTTGTTTTTCTGTGCAATTTAGCGGGCGTATTGTTCTGTATTTTTAAAGTTAAGTATTTTTTTCCCTCTTGGAGTAAGTGGTGGGATATCCTGGTATGTGAAAAAATGTCAACTAGTTCAACTCAAATGACAAAACCAAAAGAGGTTTTATATAGCTTGTGAGAAGGGAAATAAATGCAGTCGTAAAGACCGTTGTTAATAATATATGTATTGCAAAAAAAGGTTTAGTAATGAAAATATTAACTTCAGAATTGATCCAGTCAAGCCCTTCCCTTCCCAAGCGGATTTTTCAGCTGAGAAAACAACCAAAACAACCGGGAGAGAAAACCGCTTCTAGACATCAGCCAGAAGGAGCATATTTCACAATATGGAGCAGGTTGTTTTTATGTAAAATAATACAAAGAATAGGATTGGTAGTTCCTAGTAAAAACTTTAGGAGCATTTTTCTCAAAACAGTTTTTTTCGTTACAAATACCCCGTTTTCTCATAAACTATAGAATCTATTTTATTGATTACTATATGGATTATTGAACTAGATAACGTGAAACTGTGGATCTATATTTGTAAAGGTAGCATTATTTGTTTCAATTTTAGAAATAAGTTTGTCATTAAATTTTGCAGGTCCGAGAAAAAAATCAATTTCCTGCCAAGTAATTCTTTTCAATATACTCGTAGATTAGTACAACAAAAACAGTAGTACAGATAATGTACAGAAAAAAATTCAAATTGATATCTCCAATAGTTTCTGAGATAGTGGGTCATTAATATTAAGAATTTAACATTTAGGAGGGGGAATTTCAACCTTAAAGGGATTCAAGAATCAATAAGTAGAATTATCATTTAACAAATTACAAAACCTACAAAAATTTTACGTGCACAACAAAAATCGCCATATTATGATTTTCAGTTTAAATAAATGAAGTTTAGAAGTTTTCGTCTCTTCAATGACTCATTGCATAGTGCGTAAAGTGCTGAAAGTACTTTGAAATGTTTATAAAATATGGGAGATAAAGTAATGAATTAACTGAGATGTTTTATACTAAGACAATCTCTGGGAATGATTAATTGCAATAGAATCTCTGTAGATTGTTTTGTTTAGGTAAAAGTTTTTCAAACTACTAGTAATTTACATCTAGTATATCCTTTCATAGATAATTATCAAATAGAATATTCTTCAACAATTCGTTTCAATAATAATGATTCTTATAAAAATTAAAGAAATGATATGTGTTATCAGCAACACGCATTAAAATATGGAGTCAAAATTGATCTTTGTAGCTAATCTTTGCTCTTTTAGCAATAGGTTGTGTGAAAAGAGACTGATAATTTTTAGCTGTTTTCATGTCAGCAATGAAGAATGTAAATGTGTTACGCTCCATAATTGAAGTTTCCGGAAGCAGAATTCGCCCGGGTTAATTATCGAGAGACGTTAATTAAGCAGCCATGGACCCTTTGGATCTAATGAGAGGGGGCAGAGAATCCTCTTTGAAAATCCCCGGGCGTGGGAATGGGCGATTCGCATGTTGCAAAAGAGGACGCGCGCTTTGTGCAGGTGAAGGAAAGTGTCTTATCTCGCGCAGAGCCGAAACGTCTGTGCGCAAAGAATAAAGTAACCAGGAGGGCGGACGGCGCCCCAAATTTCTCGGGTCACGCAACGGCCGAGAGCGTCGTGACGAGGAGGGTGAAAGAGGGCGGACATGAACGCGAAGGGACTGGTCAGGTCGAGGGGAAGTGAAGTGAAGTGAAGGTGCGAATTTTCACTCATCGCGTGGAGTGGAATGCCACTAGGTGAAGGTTAATTGGAAGATTAAATGGCCAGGCGATAGATTTATTCTGTAGGATTGGCGCATAAATATTTCATGAAAATGGCATACCTTGGACAGCACCGTCTTGTAAAGAAAGGCTGGAAAACAAAAATGCAGTTCACATTAGGTTTTGTGTTTGCATTTAATGCTAGAGTAGGAACATATAGAAAGTGATATGCAGATCGTATCGCTGAATAAAAAAACAGTTGAATTTTAAATGGGTGGGCAAAACTGGATCAACGAAACCTAAAACTAGCAATTACTAGTTCATGTATGCAAATGTATTCTTTTTATGAACGCGAAATTAATGTATGAAGGTAGTTAGCAGTAGGTGAACTTTATAAATACATAGCTTAAACTATAGAGAAGAGAATGTGGAGAAAGTAAATATAAATACTAGAATGGTTAGATATGAGCCAAATCAGATGGAAGACGAATAAGAAATAATACATTCATGGCTTTCTGCAGAAAAAGTGGTAAAATATATTACAAGATTAATTTGGAGAGAAAATGTAAAGTATGTAACGTCGTGCATGAGAAATTGCTCTGTTAGAGAAAGATACTCTAAATCTAAACAGAAAGAATTTGTATAACATCACCAAAACTCCAGGAATACTAATATCTTTGTTTTAAAACATTTATTTGCCATTGTCCTGCACCGAAAGCGATGGGATGTGTTTAACCTTGCTTCAGCGAATTCAATATATGAGATACTTGCATCGGAATGCGCTGAGTGGATTAAATTACTACGTTGATTTATTGTTGTAAGCTGCGGCGATAAGGTGGTATCCCCGCAACAGAAGGGGGAGCGCTAGTGGTCACCCTTCCCCGCCCCCTAGGGAAGTGGGAAGGGCAGTTGAAGGGGCGTAGCACTCTTTCTTATCAAACAGCTCCTCCTGGAAACACAAGCGAGGGGCAGTAGCAGAGCGCTGAGTCACAGTTCCCATGACTCCGTCTAGTGCACGACCTTTGCGGGCGCGTTTGCCACTCTGCGTGTACCATCTCTGGTGGGAGGCTTTCGCCAGCCGTTGGACGCTTCCCTGACCGCCTTCGACCGCTCGACCGATCTCGGCCGAAGAGCCGCCGTTGAGGGCCGCGCCACCTCGTCATTGGGCCGTCAGGCAGCGGCCGTAGGTTGCGGGCACCCAGCAGAGGCCGGATTATCCTCCGACCTTTCCCCTCGAGAAAGATCAGAGAACGACCTCGTAGTGTCGTCGCATTACCAAGTCTTTGTTCATTGAGATCAGCAGGTCTCCTTGTATATATTTCTATGGTTTTGTTTACATTAGTTTTCTTTGATTAATGTGTGGTGTGTATACATGTGGGAATTTTATTGTCTCTCTGAACTCTTGCTTCATGTTTATTTAACAAAATAGAATTACCATTTCAGATGTTTCAAATTAGTTTCGTAATAATAAATTAATAGTTAAGAAGGAGAAACGTTTTCAATACAGTTGTTTTTTCCAAACCCACAATCGGATGAGCCATTGCAAATGAACAATATACGATTTTCCGAAGTTATGGTAACAGAATATCTGTGTCTCAGAGGATACTTTTAGATTGTAGAAAAATCATGTACGAGTAATAGGCAAATTCCAACCTCATGATTTCTGCAGGTCTCTCTTAATTGAGATGGGAATCTCTGCGTTGTGTATTTATTGACAATCTGTGTTATTTGACAAGGTTGCTTTACTTAACTGTGTGAACATAGTTTCGTGCAAGACTGATTACAATTTCAACAGACGTCGTAGAAATCACATCCATCAGGTGTCAGTATCAACGGCTTAATACAAGAAATCCACATATAATACACTGAAGAAAAAAATATTGCAACCCCGATTGCATTGTACAATTTATTCCTCCGTACTACTCATGATTACATGGACAGAGACATGTGAGACTCGCACGTCCAGCAACAGAGACAACCTTGGATCGGAATATACTGTCGACAGAATCTGAGCATTGATTATCACTAGAGTGTAATTGCAAAAAATATCTGAACTACTTTTTACCCTGGTATAATTTGCTACTACGCCTCTCAGGAAGATGAAATCAACTAGACCCGAATTTTATTTGCTTCAGTTACCCAACATGTTGGTTCTCAAGCCGACAATGTTGTTGAAATGAATTTTTAATATTCTTCGCTGCAGTCTTCAAACTGGATCAACATAGCAATGTGTGTCCGCGAATTTAGACAAAAATGTTAAATGAAATTCAATAAAGTTATGTAAAATGAATGCACCACATTCGACTCACAAATACCCTTATTTCTAAGGGTTTTGTTTTTTAATTTGTAAAACATCAATCATTAAAATTACATTCACGAGAACACGTAGATGTTTCGAAATAATTTTTGTTTTAGTCAACAAGCGTGGTACGTATGTCAAGGGGTTCGTGATGCACGAAAATTTCATTAAGGGTTCTACGGAAAAATAATTTTGGAAACAGTTTTCAGACCTCCCGTTTATTGATTTAATGTCCGGGACAACCCAACTTTCATTAATCATCGAGTGAGACAAGGAACCATATAATAATGTCATGCTCAAAAAGGGATGCTTGACCCCACACGAGCTGTGAACAGTCGAGAAAGGGTCAGCGTCGGGGAAGGATTTGTGCAATCCTGGGGCTGTCAAAAACACACGAAGTGAAAAAAACGCGCATACGATATCAGATAGTCGGAAAAGTGTTTAAAAGGAAACTACGTTTCTAGAAAGTCAAGTTAAATGCGCACAATAAGGAAAATATGTGAACAGTTTCAAAATGAAAATAATGTATATTCGTAAGTACGAATAGGCCTCTTTTATTGTGTGTATGAAGGATTAATAAAAAATACGAAAAAATCAGAATAATTACAATACGATAATCAGAAAATATGGCGTTTATTTCTCTTCTTCAACGTGGTTAAAAAACCCAACATACATTTTATTCAACGACGGTCTGTCCTAGAAGACGCAGTACAAGTGGCACCTGTAGCGGATTGCCGTTTAGGTTCCCAGGCAATGTAAGCGGCTGGGAACGGAAGCCAGGGCGACAGGAGGCTGCGCGCGGCTTCTACCACAGGCGGTGATTGTGCCCGCGCGACACAAAGCGCCTGAACGCGCCCGCGCTTCGCGACTCCCCGCGCCGCCGCGCCTCTTCTCCTTTGCGCTACGCTTCTCCCTCTCTTCCCTCCCGCCCAGATTACCGCCTCCCCCGCGTCAAGCCTCCCTAATTTCAGCTACCATCTTCCCGCCGCTCCTCTTCTAGCCACCCCCACTTCCCGCAAACGGTACTTTCCGTCGCTCGCGCTTCCCGCCGACCGCACTTCCCGTCATTCCAGATACCTGCCATCACCTATTCTGCCATTCTGAGTCTCCGCCATCCCCGATTCCTTACAGCACCCTACTTTCAGCCACCTCTCCCAGCAACTTTCCTTCTCTCCCGGCAGCTTCCCGCCCACTTTCATTTCATTCACACTTTTCGCCACCACTGTTTTCTCTCATCACAATTAGGCGCCATCTTTGATTCTGTCGTCCTCACTTCAAGTCACCCCGATCCACTTAGTCACCCCACATCCTGCCAACCTTATTTTCCGTCATTCTCGCTTCCCATCAACTCCACTTCCCTCTATACCGGCTTATGCCATCCCAGTTACCTGCCGTTCCCATTCCTATCATCCCGAGTTTCCGCAACTCCTCCTCCTCCTGCCATCCTCACTTCAAGTTACCCTACTTCCAGACATGCCACATTATGCTATTCCCGTTTGCCGCCGTCTCCACTTCCCGCCATCCTTGGTCCCCGACAGCTCTGCTTCCTCGCTACCCTGCTTCCCACAATTTCGCTTTGGGTCATTCCCGCTTCACACTGTCTCTGGTTCCGCCCCTTACTGCCCGCCAACCCCACTTCACGTCACCTCTGCTTCACGCCGAACGCGGATCCCGCTCTCCGGCCTCGTCCGCTTCCCTCAGCGCCACCGGCCTGCCCGCCCGGCCCCCGCGCCGCCGCGGCGAGAGAGCTCCCGCGGCGGCCCTCGGCTTTCTTGTGCGCTCCTCGAGTTGACTCCGGACAGCGACGACTTCAAAAGAAAGTTGGCGGCCGGCGAGCAGCAACACGAAACTCGGTTGCGAGGCGCAGCTCCATTGTCTTCGCCTGGCAGGAGGGGGCGGAGGCGAAAGGGAGGGCCGCCGCTGCGACGGGACGATTGCAGACCGAGGGGCGAGAAGCGCTGGGTAGAGGGCGCTCTCGGAAAGTACAAGCGCACATAGGCAGGGGCTCCGGCAGAGGCCCGCGTTTCTGCTAATCCCGAGGGCTTTCGGAACTTGATGACGTCAAGTCCTCTGCTCTAGGAGAGGAAATCGTGCGTTTCATGAATTGGACACGGAAAATGACACTCGCCACTACCTTTACATTACATTTCCTTACACTATCTTTCCCCTACATTTCCTACATCTCCTTAAATTTATGTACCGCCATCCACCCACACATAAACGTTGTTCGAAATATTCACTAATCCATTTTTAATTCAATTTTTTACTTTCTCATACACGCACAGAAAAATATATGTAGTATTGAGTAAGTTATATGATACTACGGAAGACGGATTTCGTCATTTTAACGGATTTTCACATTTACACGAAAAGTGTATTTTTTTAAAACGTTTCTCTGGTTGGCCGTCCATTATTCTGTCAGTCATCAGCCCGTTAGTCACTCCGTCAGTTCGTCCTCAGTTCGTCAGTTCATCCGTCAGTTCGTGAGTTCGTCCGTCAGTCCGTCCATGGGACAGTCCGTTCGCTCGTCCGTCCTGCGGACACCACTAGTGCATAAACTACTCCTAAGCTTTTCTTCCAAAATTAATATTCCCCGATTGATATAACCCGACTAAAAACCTTGAAATTTTCGAAACCTTTCTTTGAATTTTCAAGATTCCTTTCTGAATTCCTTACAGAATCTTCAATATTCCTTACTTTAAGATTTCTTCTTGGGACATTTTCAAAATTTTTCTTAAAAATGTCTCCATTTTTTTAATGATGCGAAAAATACCCTCATAAAGAAGATAACCGTCGGTTTGATTTATACTTCTCAAACATTATTGAATATTTTGAACTTACCGTTACATAATTGAACTTATAGATTTTTTCTTCGAATAAAAATGTTTTCTCCATAAATAGTTTTCTAATTAATACCATGTACGTTTTTTGAAAATAGATTTTGGGTAATTTTGAATGAAATATAGATAATATTAAACAAATTCTCACAAACGAATCAATTTTTAAACTTCTCGAGAAAAGTGCTTAAGACACTAATTAGCATGTTAGCATAATTTCAATGCATTATTTTGATTTCTCAAAAAAAGTATGTATTTAAATATCTCTGAGATTGTTAATATTTCCATCACGGAGGTTTTTATACATTGTTGCGTTTATGAGTGATAGAGAGTGAAATAATGTTATATAAAATTTTCCGAAAACTCAAATTAAAAAAAAACAACTTTGAATGGTGGATTTTTAGATAAGCTTAAACGAAGTTTTATCAATACCCAACTCCAAATTTGTTAGTGAAAATTTGCATGTAGGAGCAGGTTTGCTTTTCTGTAATATTCTTAATCGTACTTCAATTTTTTATTAGGGAACCGAAACAGTAGTAATCTACGTTCTATGGGTCCTTGATATCTAAAAAAATGGCTTATGTTAACACGTTTGTCCGTCTGCATAGGGGTGCAGCGGGTTGCGGCCCTGTGGCCCGCAGGAGTTTCCTTGTGCTTGTCACTTGTTTCTTGTGAAAAAATGTTTTCCTCCTTCGCTGCAGCCCCTATTTCCTTGTAATCATAAAAGGTATGTTCAACATTGTACGTGAGAAATAAAAATGCGCAGTTTTTCTAAGGCTATAGAATAAAGTAAAATCTATGAAAAATAGTAAATCAAGGGGGTTCAAACGACATTTCTACGGACATAATTCAACTAGTAGGAGAGGCAATATTACCGTACCTAATAAGAATATTTTACTTATCCATCAACAAAACAAAAGTACCTGAAGATTGAATATTACCTTTTGTCCTACCAATTTTTGAAAATGGTGACAAAACTATATAAAGTAATTATAGGCCGGTAAGTCGTACGTCATTGGTCTGCAAACGTATGGAGCATCTAGTTGTGTGTTACACTAAGTAAGAATTGGAAATCAAAAAATGGCTCTATGATGGCCAACACAGATTCAGGAGTGGTTTTGCATGCGAAAGTCATGTAGTCACGCTCTTTTACGATCTAGCAGATGAAATAGACGCTGGCGGGGGAGTAGACGCAATAGTTATAGATTTTGCCAAAGCGTTCGATGTCGCTCCCCACGATCGGCTTATACAGAAATGAAGAATTCAGGCATCGATTTCAGAGTGGTGGCATAGATTAACGATTTTCTGAAAGGATGAAAACAGAAATTCCGAATTGCTCATGAGTTTTCTTCCGGGTCAGCGTTACGTCAGGAAAGCCTTCCTACAAAGGTATGTTGATGCATTATATTACTGGGCAGAAAATAATGAAATGACTATAAATAGCTCCAAAAGCAAATATATCCCTTTTGGCAGAGGTCATAATTACAGAGAAACAAATTACCGTTTAAATAACGACATTATTCAGAGTGTTTCCTCATGCAAGTACCTAGGAATCCATTTCCATAGTAAATTAATCTGGAAAAGTCACGTAGATTTTGTTTTAGGGAAAGCCTGGAGATCTCTTCACTTTGTAATGCGCACCTAAAAAAGAATACCGCAAATACGAAGGAAATTGCTATATTGAATATAGAACAATTTGTTGGGATCCGCACAAAATTATGCAGTGTAAAAACGTGGACAAAATTCAGCGTGGGGCAGCTAAATTTACTTTCAGGGACAAGAAAACGGCAGAATGGGATTCCCTCGAAAACAGGCGATCAGTAGCAATACTCATGGCTGTGTATAAAGTTTACAGCGGTCATCCAGCGAGGAAAGAAATTAATCGGCGGCTAAGTATTAGTATGTACATCAGTAGGGGGGCACAGGCACAAAATAAATTTAAGACCGTAGAGAACGGATGTCGGAAAATTTTCTTTCCCAAATCGAACAATAAAAGACTGGAATATATTGCCTGCAAAAACCTTTGAATCCTTTTCTCGAAGCGTTTAACAGTTTAGGAAATTATTTCAGGGTACTCCTAAGTAAATGAGGAGCTTCACTAACAATAATAGGTTGCAGATCGAAGCATAAGTGATATATTGTGAAGTGAGGTGTCGTGCAGTATAGAGCAGAGAAATAATGAAGGAAGTCATTTAAAGGTCATAGTGAAGTGAAGTGCTGTGCAGAGCCACTGCAGTGTGGCCTTAATTGAGTGCGAAGTTAGATAATAGAAGTTTCTTTTTCCGGGTTGTACCGGGTTGTACCCAAAGGCAGTTCAAAAAGATTTATTTTATTTTGAATGTTGCAAGAACGGTTCTGAAGGAGAAGTTCAAGAGTAGCACTAGAGACTCGCAAAGTATTGGACTCTCCCTGAAGAGGAAAGTGAGTAAATATCGTTTGGGTACAAAAAGAATGGCATTCTCAGTCTTCATCTTTGCGGTACATAACGGCGGTCATTTGTCTGATTAGACATTACGTGCGATGTCATGATTAATCGTGGAACGATTGAATGCAGGGAGAATAATTGAATCTTTCGAATTTGGTCTGAATTTTTCCTTTTATATTCCTTTGCCACGTTTGCTCTGTTTATTTTTTTCAAATTTTCTGCAGTTTAGTCTCTTACTTAATTTCTGTAAAATGAATGAATTATTTCCTTCAAACGCGGGAGGTATTTTGGTCTAATTTGTACTTATTACAGTGTATTGGCAATTGAAAAGGAAAATCAGTTACTTGAATCTCTTTGAATGATTTATTCAGCCTAGTGTAATTAATGCTAGCTCGACATATCTTTGACACACCATGTGTGATTCATCTAATTAGCGGTATTCATGCATCAAGTTCCGATTCCTGCGATATCCCTCTAGCACCCTTTCGTTCAAGCAATGGTGTCATCTATTTCCGATCGCAGCGCGACGAAACATGGTGAAATGCTATCTGGATTGTAGGGATTACGAGATAGGAAATGTCGAAAGATTGCACCACTAGATGATAAGCGTTCTGTGAACAATTTTCCCCGTCTGTTCTTCCGTATGCCAGTCGGGTTATCTTATGTGCGAATTTTGTATCTTTTAATTATTTTATTAAAATAATTAAGAGAATTATAACATTAAAAATACTAGAACACAACTCTTGTAAAATAATATAATCTATGTATTATTATATTTTTTCTGAACAATTTCCTTTTAATACGAGGATTTAATTTATTTTTTTGTTCTTACCAGCTCAAATAAATTTTATGAATATAATCCCAAATTACTTTCTCGAAAACTTTTGAGTTTTAGAGAAGCTACATAGGATGTCATCTTAAGCATTTGCGCTCGAAAATGCTATAATGTATAAAAATGTTCATAATATAAATATTGGCGACATGAGAAACATTTAAAAAATACATTTGCGTAGTTGTTGAAAATCAGAAGAATACGTCAAAATGTCGTTAATGTTATTCAATTCTGTACATTTATCACCACCTGTACCAAAAACGTAAAGGAAAAAGTGGAGATGTTTTTGAGAAAATGTTAGTGTTTCTGTGCATTTGCAATCTTCAGCTCAATTTCACAGAAAACTTTTGAATTTTTTGAGAAACTTTATAAAAAATCATGTGAAATATTTGTACTTACAAGTGCAATAATGTATAAAAAACGTCCGAAATGTAAATATCATTAACGTAAGAGATATTTCAAAGATCTAACATTTGTGTAACTTTTAATTATCAAAATTAATAATTTAAATAGCGTTTGTGTAATGCTATACAATGACTTTGGTACAAAAGGATAAAAATAGAGCAGGTTTTAAAAAAATCATATTTTAGTATGCACAGATTTCATTAAAAATGCACAAAAACGTCTTTTTAAAAATGTACTTGGAATTAATTAACTAATTGTGGAGAAAAGATGTTACTATAAAAAATTTCTATCAATTTCTATATCGTAAAGGCGCCGACATTTTTTTAAACGTTTGCAATTTTTTTAAATACAGACGATTCGAAAATGAGACATGCGCTATTCTTATTTGCGTATTACTTTTTAAGGTAAAGAACTTTTCAAACTTAACCTCTTTTTGTACAGTGTTATCGGAATTCAGAAAAGAATCAAGTCTCATGTTATCCAATGTAAACATTGTCAGAGATTTGGGCATTCCCAGGCAAATTGTTGTGTCAAATGTACCGGTCATCATCACTACTCCGAGTGTACCAAAATTAAGCCTGCCCTCCCAAAATAAAGTCCTTAGGAAGTCAATTAAAGCTCCATGGTTCCAGCTCCATCAAATTCACAGAGAACTCCAAATGGAAACCGTGCTACAACATATAAAAAGAGTGGCAACTAATTTATATTCATCCCTTCTCTCATCTCATCCCGCTCTGAATTTCCACATATGCTGAACAGCAAACATCACAAGTCGACTCAAATCTAAATTTCCCAAAGATATGCTTAAACCTCCCTAAACTAATAATACCACCCGTATCTCTGTAGAATCTTTCATGTTTCCCTTCCTACTGCTCGACAGGGCAATCCTAACAGTTTATGCCCCCTCCCCGTAAAAAATAAAGATTAAATTACAGTCGCTTCTAGAAGAAAACGAATGAATTAAATGAGCCAGAGTATTTAACTTCTATTTGTCAAGGAATGCCTAAATTCCAACAAAGGTCAGCATGTAAAACTTAAACCCCTCGAAATACTTTTGGTTGAACAAGAAGAAATTAATTTTAAAAAATTACTAATAAAATTGAAATCTACTTTAACAAAAAAATATACAAATAATTTCTGATACAAACAACTCCTTTCAATATAAAAGTTGAATATGCCACCACTCCTATGCTTTGACTGCAAAAAACCTACGCCTCTCGTTCTGAGAGCGCCAGCCAAAAGTGTTCAGCCACTCTTTATAGTGATAAGAGACTGTGGTAATAGTCTATCTCGTTGATTAGGAACCAATTATTAGATATCAGTTCTGGCGCCTTGTTATTGGCCTCTGGCGGAATGTATTAGGAACCCCCGTTCTCTGAGTAAGACACGAAAAAAAAGTTCGCGGTGAATCTACCAACATATTATTTAAATTATTTATTTTCCACATTTGTCTTGTATCAATCTTTACTAAACATCCCAAGAAAACTGTGACAGTCCTGAAAAAGAGTCTAAAAAATCATATCTTTTCATACACTATTATTTGTTGCATCGATGTCAGTTACATGTCGTCGAATTCACTTTTAATAGTTTATATGTAAACCAAAATCTGGAAATACATAAATCAAGTTCGTTGTACTTGCAAAAGTATCCAGAAAGTTGGGTAAAGCTACTGTTGGCCGTTAGATGAGGATTAAAATGCGGTATTCATAACGTTTTGCTGGCAAGCGCCATTACATCGCCCATCCGCTACCACTTTCCCGTGAATTTTCTGTTTGTATCCGCAGCACGTCTTGTATTTACTTCAAATTTGACTCTGTGCATTTTCAGTTAGATTCCGTCTATTGGTGAATTAGTCGTCTCGGCGTGATCCATGTGGCCATGAGCATCGGAGGCCTGAGGGGAGAGGGCGGGTGCGAGGGGCGGTTCGCGATGAGGGGGTGGAGCGGTCGCCTTATCGCCCTTCCGCTTCGCTACGCGACGCGACGCAACACAACACAACACGACACGACACAACCCACGGCATTGTGGCACTCGGCCACTTGCGCGCCCCCAATTGGCCTCCGGAACGCAGCTGCACGAGCGCCACGTTGCGGCTTGTGCCTTATCGCTTGGCCCTCCGACCCCACTGTCAGCTGCCGAGCTGCAAACAAAAGGGCGAAATTCATTCCGAAAGTAAATCGGAGTACACTGGCTGTAGAAAAGCTAAAGGTAGACAACATGGTAGAGTTAGCAAGGATTCAGTCTCGAATCTCTAGAAAATTTCTGCAGACAATAGTCATCTAATAACGCAGCGGGGTGTTATATCTCGGGTTGTTTATTCACAGTGGCCTGACTGAAACATTATCCATGTTTATTATTTCCTACACCAGAAATTTTACACGAGTAAATTGATGCAACAAAGCCTTTTTCGTATCGTGTCATCAAACTATTTTTTTTGTATTCTGATACTTTTATACTCATACTTTGTTATAAACTGAGGACGAAGTTTTCAAAACAGCCTTCTAATCTCCCCGAAACAATGAGTCGAAGTTATGGTACCTGAAAAGCTTCTGATGCTGTGGACTTATAAAGATTTCCTGGTCGACTTTAGCGTTACTTAAATAAGAGAATTTCTCTCGTAAGTAAATATAAGTTTCATCAGTTTGATTAATTCCCATCAGGATATACAACTTTGTACTTCAGGGGTAGGATACACTTCCTGCCAATTAATGGGATATTTTAGACATGCTCACATATGATAGAAACTAGTCTAATGCACAGAGAATGTGATAGACGGGCGTTGTTGCTCTCTCTACACATCATTGCTAATATTTACTACCATCATTTTTAAATGCATGTGTCTATTAGACATTTATTTCGATCTTGATTTTGATTTTGTTTTGATCATTGCCTTTAGTCTGTCTGGCATGCTTTTCACTAGCCTCGGTATCTAATCAGGCGAAATTTTCGCCACTATTTTCATCAATTCCTGTTTGAAGAGTTCTTTGTCTTGAATAAGACTGTTACGTACTTGTTTATTGACTTAATTTCTTAAATTCTCTTTGGATTCAATTGTGTGTAATTGTGTGGGGAATGGATGTTGATAAAATTATACAAATATTAATTTCATTACATAAGCAACATGTTTCGGGTCAATGTCGTGATTGAACTTTAAAGATTTACAAATGTCCAATATATATGCAATTTTATTTTAATTTATTTTCATTATCTGCTAATAAAAGTATTTTTCCGTAGTATAGTGTATGAACACAATTTCCTTTAATCTCTTTGCCGACCTTGCACACTCGCTCTATAATAGTACCATCAGCGTTGTCACTGAAGGTTACAAATTGGCTTATCAATATTCTTCTTTTGTCTTTTGTCACATAAAAGTTCTTCCATCTGAATTAAACAGAGTGAACTTGCTCTCGTTCATTGAAATTACGTGTCACCGCAATTCCTTGTCCTTCTGCTCTGCAAATTAGTTCTCTTCTTTTTCTCCGTATAACCTTGTCTATGAATAGTTTTTGCCTTGCTATGCGGTCGGGGTAGGTTCTCAGCAATCTGCACACAGTCTCAAGATGTACAACTGTCACATGTTTCCGATGTTACTTTGGAAGCGATTTTCCAAACAATTTTTAGGTTTTATTCTTCACCTTCCGTATTATGAACATTTCTTGCCTTAGCGAAAATGTTTCTGAAGCGTCCATTATGACACAGGTAATCCGACTTCTTCCTTTTCGAATCATACAATAATGTTGGATAATATTGTCTTTCTTATCAATATTTCTGCGACCCTTTTGTACACTCGATTCCTTTGCGCGATGAAGGTCCACTTACGCATTTCCAGCGAAATGCCCCTTTCCCGCCAATCCAACTTGTTCAATTCTCAACGAAGCGACTTCTAGCCGAAAATGGCGATTGCAGAGAACGTTTTTTAGCTTTGTGGCGTTAGTGTACTTCTCCCCAGAAAGTGAGAATTTGTAATATATTATGGTACTTAATTGATGTACAAATGATGCCGTTAAAGTATTGGGGTATGAAAATAAAAAAAATCGAAACACATCGTCTTGCATCTCGCAATTATATGTTAGTAACCGCATTTATTTTTGTTTACACAAACAACAATCAGTAATTTCTTCGAAAAGTAAATGCCTCAACGTTATTTTCCAGCTTCTGCTCTTGACGTCCAAAACACTATTGCTCTCACCGGATATGAAGCGAAATACCTGAGGGCGTACTAGAAAGAGTGCGTACTATAAAGCAGTTTAAAATGAAAAATAAATCTTAATTTTTTCTTCGCTCTCGTTTCAAAATAGATCGTAATTCGTTGCCCTCGTAGAAGGTACTATTACTGCTCAGTGTTGTGAGGGCGGAGGAGGCGCCGGGCTGAGGGTGCGGGGGTGGGGGCGTGAGCGGAAACAAGAGCGGGGCGGGACTGACGTCAGTCGCGTCTCCTGCCTGCGCCGCCGCCGCCGCCGCCGCCGCCGCCGCCTCCGCCGCCGCTGCGCTGCGCGGCGTGCAGAGAGGATTGGAGCTGTCTCCGAATCCAGTGGCGTGGGCGGGGGCGAGGCTTCCGCTAAGCATGCTGAGGTGGGAACCTGCGCGGCCGGAGACGGAGCTGCTTCAGGAGATAGGAGCCCCCCAAGTGCCGGGGCACGCCAGGGGGATTCCCTCGTCCCCCCTTCCCGCCCCCCTCGCCACCATCACCACCCTCACCACGCCCGTCGCTCCCCGACGCTGGCAGCTGCTTACTCAGCGCCCCAAATTTCCTAAAGAGACAATAAGTCTAAAACATTTTTCGATCCTTAACATTTATTAGTGTTAATAATTTCAATATATTTGCTTTACAGTAATCAAGCGAAGCTGTCGGGGTCGAATAATTGGGAAATAGAGGTTAATACTCGACGTCTAGTTAGATTTCAGTGCAATTAATTTAGAACATTCCTATACAAAAATAAATCTATTGGTGCTAAAACATGGCACATAGTTTTAAACAGTTACAATGATAATGAAGGATTTGCAAATTTTGTGCTTCTTGCGCCATAATAGACAGGCGGATAGACTAATCGGATATCTTGGGAGAAACAACCTTTTTGTTGACATTCCCTAAAAGGTGGAATCTGAGTTTACTGTATATTAAAAAAACTAATTTACTACATGAAGGGGCGAGAATAGTTCATATTAGTGACCTTGACAGAAAACGCATTTTTCTGTCAAAAATGGACACTTTATTCAGCAGCTTTAAATGACTTTCTCTTGCTATATAATATTAACGCGAGAGTAGAAATTATAAAAAGTAAATTTTAATTTTTGTATTGAAAAATTCAGATATTTAGAATAATTTAAAGCCTTGAATAGAGTACGAATAATGCATTATAAAGCATTTCTTAAGATTATAAAATTAGGCTTTCTGAATCTGTTTTTTTCTCTAGGTTCGATGTCCTAAAGTCTCGCTTGCTCATGTTCGCATATTTGGAATTTACACTCAAAGAAAGAAACAAATACGGTTTCGCCTTACCTAAAATTAATTAGCCTTGGAAGAGTACAAACCGTACTATCACAACTATATTCTTCACCTACGTGGCCATGGCACCTGCGAACCATGTAAGTTGTATGTTCGTTTTGCCGGCATCCTTTCCTTTCCGCTGCATGAATCATGATAACAAACGATGATGTCACGTTTGCACTGCGAAATTGCACGAAGATCCATTGCTGCAAGCGGGGATCGCTTTAAATACCTACGGTGCGAATCGTAGAAATCTTGAAAATGGAGCTCCGATTAATAAACCGGCGAAAGAAATTTCAATCTGCAGCGTGGCTCGGAGGGATCGAATTGGCCGGCGCGAACCTGCCTGGCAGACCGGTAATGAGGCTTGCGCGTACGTACGGGCGGGGAGGCGCGGCGGGTGAGACGGGACGGCGCGGCGCGGGAAGTCACTCGCGCAGGACAGAGGGGCGGCGAGGGATGGGAGATGGAAGCGGAGATGAGCGCGAAGGCAGAGGTAGAGGGTGCGCGAATGGAAAAAGAAGAGAGCCTAGGGGAGGCCGAGGGTGGTTCAGGAGGGGGAGGCGGATGCGGAGGCGAGGGCGGCAGGCGAGGGCGGCAGGCGAGGGCGGCAGGCGAGGGCGGCAGGCGAGGGCGAGAGGCGAGGGCGAGAGGCGAGGGCGAGAGGCGAGGACGGAGAACGAAGGATTGGGAAAGGGAGTGAGCGGAGGCGAGGGCGGAGGTCAGGGTGGGGACGGGGGAGCGGGCGAAGGCGAGGGCGGGCGCCGAAAATCCAATCGCGCGGCCTCATCTGCATGCGGCGTGGGGCGCGCGTCCTAATGGGGGCGCGGAGGAGGGCGGCGAGCGCGGCTTTGTTTGCAGGCGGCGCGGGAGGCCGAAGCGAGGCTCGTCCTGGGCCTGCGAGGCGGCGGCGCCGTTGCCACCCGACGCGGCACCGGGTCGCGACTGGGACCTCGCGGACAGCAAGAGAAGCGCCTCTAATTGCACCCTCGCATACATTAGCCGGCGAGAGATAGGGCTCACAGCACTTACTTGACACATGCTACAATTAAATAATGAACATGCTAATAAACTCATAGAAATGGTAGTTGGGAAGAGTCTTTCTGGTTTAAAAATAAGACTGAATTCTTTCCTTCGTTGTTTCTGACAGTCCGCGACGGGGAGGAAGATTGATTGATTAGTAATAACGAACGCGTGAGCGTGTCATTAGTCCCGGACGTGTTGTGGATGCTTTCTTTCAAGTAGTGGTGGTGATCTTCCCCCGGTGGTTGGTGAGATCCGATGCCGACCTTCCTGTTGGCTAGCGGGATTTTCCCAACTAGGTACCTTTCACCACTGGGGTACCGCCCCAGCCGCGACACGTTTAACCCCTCGACCGATATCTGACATGTGTGGTAGTGTAATGTACATAAGTGCGTGTTAGTAAGGGGTGAGGATAGGACAACGAAGAGAAAGATTGTACGCGGTCCATGGCCCGTTTGTTCGAATATTGCTCTGCATTCGCCTGGTATTGATTGGCGAAACCACGGAAAACTACCGATCAGAGAAGTCGGTCGCTAGAATTCTCTTCCAGATAGTGACTGAATTCAAACTATCTAACTCGTGTCGGAAGTCTTGCCGTCGGGAATCGAATCTCTCAATCAGAGGCACTGTAGTGACGCCAGTTTAAGAGCGCCTGACCCACCTTTTCCGGTCCGTGAGGAAGGGTAGGGGCGGTCCTTTGCGCATCAACGGAACATACAGTTTTCCTTCATTCATTGAACAAATGCAGTAATGTCCCCTTGTTTGCTTCTGGACATAAATATGGAACACCTTTCATAGAGTTCTCTTTTGCTACGCGGGGGAATAATTAGTTGTGTATTTTTTGGGGGAATATTGCGAGTATATAATGAACTCTATAGTTTGCTTGCCGATGCAAATATGTTTTAATTACTCGAGACACAAACTTTATAGTTTACAAATTTTGCCAAATACTCTTGTTTGTACTTTCTTTAATAATGCATAAGACTGGGGTAGCAATTTTAATACATTCCAAAGCCTCTCCTCTTTAATATTATAATGAAAGATAAATAATTAATACAGTAATTACATAAATTAAAAAAGAAGCGAACGGTTTTAGTATCTATGCAAAAGTAAGTGTAAGTACAAAAATATTACAATGATTAATAAGAAGAAACCTGTTGAAAATGCAAGTAACTACGGAAGTTTGGTGAAGTGTTGTCTAGCGGTGGGTATTTGGAAACTATTTTATTCGAGACTGTCTCAAAAGAAGCTAATTGTTGCACTGTTTTACGGCAGGAAACTTGTTCATTAAAAGAACTTCCTGATGAAAGCGTCTTGTAATGGATTTTTTGAATTCATTCATTGTAAACGACATTTTCCTTTACAAGAAATCGGTCGCGAAAGGACATCTTACGGCACAGACGATGGCGTATTTGCCGTTATGATTCGAATAATTGCGTTGTCACACATTCAGCAAATCGCAGAGAGAGAATCGTGAGGACTCCCGCACTCACCTTCATTATCCTCCAAACAATAAGCATAAATAAGTTTTATATCACAATAAACCTCATGAACTATTATGAGACTATTTATTTGACTAAACATATAGTCAAGACAACAGCCCCTTTAATGAATTAAATTACTTTAAAATTATGCCAGTGTTATTTTAAATTAACAGGACAAAAGGACGACATTGCAAGTAAATTAAAAAGGGAGGACAGAAGAACAATATTAAACTAGTGGTGCTACAGAATGGCACAGACTTTCCTGTATTAGTTTTCTGTTTCTTTCCGTCTAGGCCATCTTTCGCTGCCCAAAGTACATTCTTTTGAAATGTTCTTAATTTTTCAGTTTCGTAATAGTAGAACGGAAATAATATTTTAAGAATGTTAAAGAACAGTAAAACCGCACCCTAAATGACAATCTTCTTTGAAAAATTTGGAGCCTTTCTTAAGAAAATGGCGCTTAAGCGCTACAGTCAATTCGAAATTGAAGCCCTTTTTCACAGAATATTTTTGAGTTTTCGAAAAACTTCATTCTAAGTCATTTGAAGACTTAAATTCACAAATACAATAGTGTTTACAAATTGCTAGAAATGTGTATATTACCGGCCTTGAGAGAGATTAAAAAAATACATTTGTTTACTTTTTTTAAAACGAAAAGAGCAACCGAATTGAGCTTTACATCATATATAAGAGTGCAATTAACACTATCATTTCGAAAAGTTTGAAAAAAACAATTGGAGCCATTTTTGAGAGAATGGCGTTTGATAGTTTCTGAAATTGCGAAATTTTAACCTACTTTTAACGGTTGAATTTTCGAGAAGCTTTATTTGATCTCAATTAAAGCACATGCATTCATAAATATAATATTATGAACAAAATGCCGCGAATGTAAATATTATCAACATGAAAGACAAGTAAAATACATTTTTTGCAATATTTTAAAAAACAAAAGAATTGCGCAATATGGCGTTTATTTCATTTCTTGGAGTGCATTTAGCACAATCTTTACCAAAACTTTAAAGAACAAAATTGCAGCAGTTTTAAAGAAAATCTTGGTTTTGTAATTTTTTAAATTGAACAAATTGCACGCAATACTGTGCAAGAACTAATAAAATTTTCAAAACTTATACATGACCTTAATGAAGGAACGAATCATGGGAAACAAGTGTTATCTGCAGGAGAAATCTTTAATTTTGCAGTTATACGAAGACCCCAAAAAATGCTAACTTTTGCAATTTTCGAAAATTGAGAGGTATTCATGACTTAAGCCACATTTATGAGTGCATTGGATGGGCAGGAGATTCTTCAATTTGAAAAAAATCCTTCGCATGGTTTAGGCTCTAGTGTAGTTTGCATACACCAGACAGCCGGACGGACGTTTAAAAAAAACGCTTTTTCTATATCATGGGTCCTCAACACGTGTATTTTTGTTTAAATATAGAAATTGATTTACCGCAGCAATACATAACTTTCCCAATACTAAGTATATTACTCGGTATATACGTAAGATTAAACCAAGCGTGATACAAATTCATTTCTTTTGGGGTTGAATAGAACTGGAGATTCCCCAAGGCCTCTTCACTAGTAAATCAAACTTACCTTTCATGCATTTATAATAATAGCTACAAAGTTTGCGACTCAGTAACATGCAAGTAGAAAACAAGTAACCTATTTCATGGAACTTAAACATTTCTTCTACTGAATGTACTAACAGTGACAAACTACCAATCTATCATTCGTTACAGAAAACACTATAATATTATTTTAATAATTGATAAGTACGAATTAAATATGCAATAATCTGATGAAAAAATGGTCTAATTCGCAACATTATATCATGTAATAATAAATACACATTTTTTTAAAGTCAGACCTTTATTTACGACTAGTCTTTTCTAACGATATTCATTTTAAACGCATATCCGGCACTATTACAACCATGTCTGAGGCAGCTAAAATCTCGAACTTTTCATAAAAATTTCTGTAACTTCTAGATGTTGGGCAGGACGAGAAGATTGCAGAACACGAGATAGATGATTCCCTCTTGTGTTCGAGGTCTCTGCCGTCTGCAAAATAAAGTTGTAAGATTGTAAGAGGAGACGTTGGGCGGCGCTAGCACTTCATGTCTACAGGAGACCTCTGAAGCAGGCTGAAGCGCCTGCTCACGACAGCGACTGAGAGGCGATGAACCATCGGACGACGTTGCAACTGCGGCCACACGATCAGATTTCTTCATTTCGCTCGGGAGATAGCGGAGGATGTGGTTCAGGGCGTCACCAGCCGCGGAAACGTGTCACGTGACCACTAGTCAACTCTTTTTTTTTTTATACTGTCACGATCATTCACGTCGTAAAAGGTCACCCCTCAATTCTCCCAACTTGTTATGATCTACCAAGATTTTATTTGTTAAATTTATTTTTATTCACTGATCAGTCCTAGAGCTTTACACGTGACACTTTCAGAGTTACAAAACACAATCATAGTACACACCATTTATTGGACAACTTTACATTTGCGGTTAAACAGTAGGGCTCTTGCAGTGATTGATTTGTTTAAGATGTTGGCATTTGAGGAGTGGCATCGTCATTGTCATTACTGGGGGGGATAAAGGGGCGAGAAATGGCATTGTGGTTTGTAGAAAGTTTAAAACATTAAGGGTGGTATGCTAGTAAGTTTTCCTAACATTTTCAAAAGAGCATGGATTATGTGGTTCACGTTGTTGTAGTCAATTAGTCAATAGCTGTTCAATGATGTTTGAAAATGAAATATGTATAAAATTAAGTCATATTGAATGTCAAGAGTCATGGGGGAAGTTGGTTGTTTGGTAGGGGAGATTTTCAGAGATTGCGCGTATGTTATTCAATTTTGCAAGCCAGATACATTCGTATTATTGGTAATTAACACATGGGATCCACCACAGTGTCTCTGGATGAGTAGGGAGAGAAGGATCGGTGATACAGCTGGAGAACTTGAAGGTAAATGCAGCTAATTTTGCTGGCCGTTGGGAAGAGGGGTATAGCATATTACGTTTGGATGTTAAGGATATAATACGAAGAGTCTCGCGCTTTTTCTCTGTGATTTGCTTGCAGATTTAGGGGAACGCTGTTAACAAATTTCGGCAGTAAATTATTAGATAATGGACACTGCGACCAAGATTGTATATCTTACGCGGTAAGGTCGGTGACAAATAGTTTTTAGTATGACCAAAATCCTGACTATTCAGGCATTGCATTGGTCCAGGTTGGCTTCTTCTAGCCTCGTACGTTGATAACGCAGTGTAAGAATTGTTGAAATGGATTATTTATTTTCCTTTGAGTCTTATAAAAATAGTCACAAAAAAAATTAGTGATCGTTATTTGTATAAACTGTTCACTCTTTTGGTTCGTAACCCTGAGAATTTAATTAATCAAATATAGCGTTTTAAGAAATATTTGGTGGCATGTTTTTACAAATTACTGACACGTTCTTTTCCGGGCAACGTGCAAGAATCATTAAAAGAAGTTTTCTTAAAGGAACTATGTTGACTTCAAGTTCTTCTGTTACAGTAATTAACGAAACGAGTGTATAAATGAGGGTATAATTGCATGAGTGATATGGACAAGAAAACGAGCGACGATAGGAGCGAGTTTTCTCATTTATCATGAGTTCAATTATACCCCTTTATACACGTGTTACGTTCAATACATTTTTCGTGTCCATTAAAGAAAAATTTTTACTTTGAGAAATTTAATCATATCTTTATAAAACAAAGTCGTGTTAGTTATTACACCATTTATTACACAAGAACGGCAGGACCAATTTCAATTGTCTCTGATTTGTTAGATTCATCTTCACCCCGAATAGCAAAATAACTATTAAATTATTCACGAAAACAGTGTTTAAAAAAATAATATCGCCTAAACCAAGCATATTAAAACATCGCATAAACAAAGCTTTCTACGGCATTTAAAACTGAACTCTTGAGACCAAAGGACTCAAATAAACATTTCTAACTCTGTAATCTACAGGATGAGATCTTCTTGAATGTCTATTACATTTTTGCTGGTCCGGCGCTTCTCGATATTACCCCACCTGCTCAAAGGCGTGTAGAATCCGCCATTAAATGTGTATGAGAGAGATAGCAAGAGGGGGGTGGAAAAAGGAAGAGAGGGAGAGCGAGAGCGAGAGAAAATCGGAAATGAAGGGCAGAACACCGTCTACGGGGTTCAGCTAGTGTTTACCATGTATTTGATGAGTATGACATCATCTCAGTTCTGAACAAGATAGTAGGCTTTGAAGGGTATATTTATGATCGCCTTAGTGTATTAGAGAATAGTGTATGAAATAAGAAATGTTTTAAAATGAAAAATATTTAACGTATTCCGGTTGAAATATTAGAAGAAGATGACAAAGCTATGAAAACATTACTTCATACGAAAAGTAAGGGCATGCATGGGAGAACAACACGTGTTAATGTTGGGAAGGTAAAAGACGATTCAGTTCTGACTCAGAAGTTTTGCTGGTGTACTTTTCAGAGCAGGTAAATACAACTGACGATTACATTTTATATTTGTAATATACTAAGACGAAATACTTTACACGTAACACATTTATTCATGTTAAATTGTTTCATTAGTTAGCTATTGTCAAACCAACATGTTTATGTCATACTTGTTTATGTTGAAGACGTGGCGTGTAAAGGAGAATATCTATATTTTATATTAAACAATTCACTAGATTTTCTAAAAAGTAAAGGAGTTTTGCCAAAATAACTGCTCTCTCTGGGCCGTCACGTTCAAATAGGTGAAGTTAACGTATCTGTGCAATGAAAGGCAACTTTTTGGTTAGGGTGACTGATGTCAAGTATGAGTGGGATAATAGTTTGTAATTTAACTACTTATATTACACGTCTATATCACATGATTGTCTAAGGAGTAGTATGAATTATTCGGTTATAATGTTGTGACTTTCGTAAATTGATTTTATGTTTTTGATGTTCGTAATCTGTGATGTAGATGTTTGTAATTGTTTCATGGTCGACTGGAAATACCTTGGCTACGTTTGTTATAGATACCACTAGTCTGCGGCATTTTTCATGTCTGTAATGTTTTATTTGCTTTTTATCTGTTTTCGCGCTGATTTCAAATCTGCAATATTAATTTTCGCATCAGGTCCAGTTTCTCCTCTACAAACCAATTCAATATATGTTTTTGACATTTGTATTCTTTATTAGATTTTATTGCTAATATGAAATGTTTGCTTGTTTGTTTTTTAGACAGATGTTTTAATTCCTAGAGTTTTATAGTACATGTTAAAGATAAATTTCATCAATTAACATGAATGAAAATGCAAAAAATGTGAACATTTTACAGTATAAATTACTGATGAAGATGAAAACACGCCCCGAAAAAAATGTAATGTGCTTAACATTTTTTACAGGTTATTTCGCTATTATTGGGAATACAAGGAGGTTACACTAAACATCTGTTTTCTTTGTTTGTAAGATAGTCAGGCAAACTCGAAAAATTTTACATAACATGAATGGCTATCTCCAAAAGTTTCACAGTATAAACAATATTATTGCCAACCCATTGATTGACCCACAAAACATTTTACTCCCACCTATCCACATAAAAGTATGGGCTAATGAAAAATATCGTTAAAGCAAGGAACAAACAGACTTTAGTTTTTCTTTACACAGTGAAGATATTTCCGCACTTCATTGAGGCAAAATTGAATGCAGGTATTTTTGATGACCTCCAAATTACAAGATTGAGGAATGATCCCGAGTTTGAAAAGACTATGACTGAAATAGAAAGGAAAGTTTGGCTTGATTTTACAGTCACTTCAAAACCATTTCTTAGAAAGGAACTATTATTAATCTATCATTCGAAGTCTACTGAATAGCTTGAAGAATCTAGCATGTCTATGAAACTGCGTTTTATGAGTTCAATTTTTTTTCAGACAATTGTGGGGATTGTAGTGAAGAACAAGGACAAAGGTTCTACCAGGACTAGGTTGATGGAAGATAGGTATCAAGGACTCTGGGACATCAACATGATGGCTGAAGTTTGTTGGTGTCTGAAAAGAGATGAACCTGGATCCGCACATAGACGAAAGGCGTTTTTATAAAGAGTCAGCATTTTTATAAAATGAATTGGCCTATATGAAAAAACTTTAAAATATGATAAAGGAAATGTGAAATAGGTACATTTATTTCGGTCATACACATACATTACTCACGAGGGATGCATACTGAATAGAAGTAAGAAAGTATTTATTTTTTCCACAATATTTATGTTTTTAAAATATATTTTCTAATAACAAAGATTGCGCTGAAACTATCTTTATTTTATTAACTTATTACTTATCTTATGCAATGTATTGTTGTCACGTCTGTTATCTAGTTATTTTATAAACAGGAAATGTCCAAATAGTAAAAACAATATGCTTAATACCAATAGGATCCATAGCGCAAAAACCAGAAGTGATTGAGGAAAACTAAAGTTCAGCGTGATCAATTCCTATAAAAAACCGTTGAAGTATTTAAACATCGAACTTTTTTTAAACCTAGGCCAGTGAAACGATGTCGATCAGTTTTCTGAGTTCTGTTTGGCTATTGTGGACTTTTAATTGCACGATTAGGTTTTAATTGCACGCATTCAATAAACATAGTGATAATCAACAATTTTTCATGGAATTAATGATCATATTTAGTTAACTAAATGAAAAAGCATGAAATCTACTTTTAACTGGAACGTGTAAAATATAATTTGGAGTAAATTAGATGAGAATTTAGAATTGTTACTAACAAGCACAATGATTGCAGCTCATTTGTGGGATGTACCTATTGAGAAAGATGTGTGTTGCACAAGCCGTTTTATTTGCTTGGTGACTATCTTACTGCGTTTACCCTATTGTCATCACATGTTATTCCCTAGTTGGAGTATGCCAGTTAAGCCAGAGATGGTGCCTGCTATGACGGTTGCAATTCCTTAAGTTTATTTTCTTATCGCTGTTGCTAAATTTGCCATTGTAATGGTTGATTTCGCTGAAGCACGATTTGCAGTTTCGCACTTAAGTCGAGAGAACTTCGTTTACCATTTCTTTGACGGCAGCCTCCGGGGTAAGATATCGCGAAGTGTCACGAGCACACTTCGAATGGCTTTGCCCGTGTCGGGACAGTTGTTCTTCAACGTGCACTAAGTTCTATCACTTGCACTGTTACAATGTTTTATACTCGTATACACTGTCACTGTCATTAATACAAAGTAGCTGTGAGGCTATTGAACACCAGTGTAACATCGTCGCTGGCGCTAGGAGCTGACACTTTTAACCTTTACAGCGGAGCGACTTCTCGAGAGAGAGAGAGATCTAGAGGTCTGAACTGCTCAGATGCCAAGCATGAAATGTTCGATTTTCTGAAAAAATGTCTTTTTGCATTATCAAATAAATTTATTTACGTGACAGAGACTATGAGCAATTGGAGAACTGTCCTAAATTCACTACTACCTACCAACTTCAAAGACTTGAGAGAACAGTACCTTTATACCTCTACGTTTTACGCAAATTCTTAGCATGAATATTTGATTTGTAAGCTCCATGAAGTATGTTCATGCATATTCATTAATGAATATTTGAAGCTTCGTTGATAAGCAAATGAATGCAGAAATCTTCTTACGCAAGTGCGTTGGCAGAAAGATGAAATATTTGCGACACTTTCCAGTCATTGGTTTTACGAAAAATTTTATTAAAGTCGCATTATATATTATTAGTCGAAAATAAAGGTATTTTTCTGTATTAATATAACTCCGAGGGCAGATCATATGTTTGATAATGGTAAATCATTTGTAATACATTCAGTCATAAGAAAGCAGGTACAGAATAATGGAGGGTGCGTCTACGTATCGAACAGAAAATGTTTTCAGAATATTATTCTTATTTCATACTTAATAAACATACCAGACCTCAGAAAACATTCTGTAACGTCTGTCGGTTTTTTTAAACGTATTTTGAATAAGAACATATTTTATATTAACAAAATAAAAATTGATAACATCTTTTAACATAAACACTTTGTATCTCTCCTGCCTAAATACGTGTCACTGAAAATCATTAAAATCATCGGTTAGTTGGAAAACCAATATTTGCGACCACGCAGAGATAAAAACAAGTCTAAATTGGTTGGCTTTCAAATTTCCATCAATACAAAGCCTTATATTCGTCGAAAGAATTTGAGGTAATTGAAAACAATTATTGTTCCAAGACTTGGCGTAGATTTACTTATAATTAATTTAATATCTTATGAATTTTATTAAAATACATATTTGTTTGCAATCATCTTCTATTTCAAACATATATTACTGACAACGAAATAATTTTTAATTAAAAATGCTTTAACTGAAGCTATCTACTTGAGGTAATAATACTTTCTCTAGTTAATTCCCTGTATAATTGTTGGCAGTGTTCCGGAATCTTTTTTTCGCGGGAAGTACTTTTAACGAATTTTCATCGAATCTCCGTTTTGTGATGCCAATGTGCCCCCGTCTCCAACATCCGTAACGTTGCGTAAGAAGCGGGAACAGCATTTGCATGTGCAAATAAATGTTTCATAATGTGGCGGCATAATCTCTTTGCGGAGGAAACTGCGGCTTGTCAGGCCGCAAGGCGGCGCGGCGCGGCGCGGCGCGGCGCGGCGCTGGGCGGGGACAGCGATACCGAGAACCGCTCTGCAAATGGACTGCGCGTGTGCCTCTCATCACGCGGCACGCACGGCACGCACTGGGCTTGCACGCATCGCACTACCCCCCGCTGCTAAGCGAGTACGCACTCGCACTGATCGAACGCGCGCCCACGCACCGGCAGGGGCAGGCGGGGCGCATGTGCCCTCTGCACTTTTAGTCAACGTCAAGGCCACGATACGACGCGCGCCGGCCTGACTCAGCCCCTAGGTTGTGTTGTGAAAGAGGAAACTCCTTAATGCGCGCTGACAAGAAGTACATTTTTAATGATTGTGCTAGGATTGGGGTCACACGGGAATTGTTCGTGACAGCGGAGGTTGTGGGTGCGAGTCCCGTGCAGAGCAAGAAGGTTTTCGCTTTATGATGGGGGGTGGGGGTGTGTGGATTCCTTCTGCCGTTCTTCAGTGAAAGGCAAAGGAAAAACCACTAATACAACCAGAAGCCGTAAATCTCCGTGCCTGCGCTCAGAGATGGGTACGGCACTCATTACTTCAGAACGGAAGTCTGGTGCGTAGGTACAAGGGCCAATAAAAATATTGTTGGTTTTCGGACGCGACAAAAGATTGATATTCGGGCTATTGTCAATAGTCCCATTAGAGTAGTAAATTTTCATCCCGGGAGGTAGCGGTTTACCTCCCCTGCAATCCGGTGTTGACCTGCACGTTGGTTGAGGGAGATTTCCCCTCCAATAATTTCCACCCAGCGGGGCACTGCCCTAGCCGGGACAAACTCTAAGCTTCCATGTAGAGTCGTGTAATGCATGTCAAGTATTAGTAGTAAGTGATAGGGAGAGAAAAGGACAAGGAAGAGGAAGGAATGATCGTGCGCGGTCCTTGTCCCTTTGTTGGGACACTGCTTCGGCATTCGCCTCAAATTTATCGGGGAAACTACGAAAACTAATGATGAGAGAAGCCGGCCGCTAGAATTCTCTTCCAGACAGCAGCTGAATTCAACCTAGCTATGTAGCTAGTGTCGAAATTCGGCCACAGTCAGTACTCGAACCTCAGAACCTCCCGGTCGGAATCGCTGCAGATACAGCTGCACTACACCCAGCCTGTGCCTATGAAATGTAAACCCTTAAAAATGTCTAGGCTAATTGTTAAATATTTATTAACGTTGGTAGCAATAATAAGCAGGTTTCAACATTAACTGGATAATAGCAGCATCTACTATACCACGCAAGAACGTGGCCGCGATCCAAATATGGTAGCACTAATAACAGTTCGAAATGAAGACGAGAATTGTATTAATGTAGTGATATTCATTGTTTTGTGCTGTGATAAAATGAAGTCCACCGAAAAATGCACCAGAGAATGAAAGAGAGGTATTGCGCGTATTTCAGTACCACGCACGTAGGAGGGAACGAGGGAATTTCAAAACTGTGAGATGCGGGTGACTGGTGCTCGTCGACATGGACAGGTGACACATGCGGAGAGTGAATGACTGCGCTCAGCGACAGAAGACGACCCAGAGGTACATGCAGTTTCTAAATCGTAGCAATGTATGTTGCAGACCCACTGGTCAGAATTGAGCCTTCTCACTGCTCAGAATCTGCAAGCCGTTCCGGGTTGTTGGATTGGAGGACATAAGAAGTCATATATAAATGCATCCATTCGGAAGCATATGTTCGTTTCCTTCAATCTACCGCCGTCTAGGTGTCGCAAACGCGTTACATTCAATATTGTGATATCTATTATATTACATTTGACCTTATTTATTCGAGTAATAGGTAGCAAATAAGTATAAAACCTAATTCTGCTAAACTTTAATGCGCCATTTTTGACAAGTACATATTTAATTCAAATCGAGGTAGATCTGCCCGCAGAGAAAAAAATTATTCCATGGCATAATAATTGTTATGCTTTTTTAATAATATATTTGCGTTATAATTTTTTAGTTATTCTAACTTTGTTGCATCCATTTTTTGCCGTTAAAGGTTGGTTCCTCCATACAGTTGAGTATTTTCTTTGGTATAATGAAGCCGAGCAGCGGTGCGACTGATGGCTTTACTCTCTGACATTTCCTTGTTCGCTGTTACTATTCCCAACCTTAGAGAACATTTATGTCGTTTTGACATAAAAACGCGTTTAAAATCATGCGCCGCTCAGAAGCAAAGTTAAATGAAGTAGCTGAAGGCCGGAGTCTCGCCACCAAGAACAAAATAAGCGCGATTGCGATTTCAACTAATTTGGCCCCGAAAGTGTTTAGGTGTGAAACGCTGGACAGTACTGAGAATGCTCCTTATGCTTGGCGTGATATTGCGATAGTATTTGTCGTTTGTTTCATAAATTGCAAGGTGGAGCAGGTTATAGCTTTACTGCATATTGTTCGGTCTCTACTATGAAAGTTAGGAATGTTTTGCGAAATTATCTGCAGAAGGAATGCGACTCGGTAACTAAATGAATAATAATTACTAACAATATTTCTATTGTTTTGAAATAGATGTAGAAGAATCCTAATATAGAACTACTTACACTTCTCTGTGAGAATTCACAAAGTGAAAATTATGAAAACCATTCAAACAGCTACAAATGTTGCAAGGAATGTTGAAGGAAACGTGCAAGACCTGTGCAACGCGCAGTGAAATCGTGCCTTTACGTTCTTGAGTGTGCCCTGGTTTTGGCAACTAGGGGGGGGGTGATGGATTGAATGGAGTACATGAGGATACTTGTTTCAGATTGTTTGGAAGAAGTTGATGAAGGGAACTGAAATATTGTAATACACCTGGCAGTATGCAACGCCAATGAACGACGAATAGTCATCGACGTAACAATAATAGACTGCTTAGCTTCTTGGTTAGTTGACCAACAGGAATACTGACACTGACCTACCCTCAACTGCTTCTATGATCGGTATCCTCTGCGCAGAATTACAAGATCCCATCTCGTTGGCCGTGAACTACCTCCGTGTCAGGCACAACCGTTCCATGAACGCAGCCACTAGCATGCGGAATTGCAGCCCAGTGCTTTCGAGCTTGTTTCGGCTTGAATGCATTGCAACTGCATGAGAATAAATCGAGCTGAGCGCTATGAACAATTTCTTGTATGATTCGAACAAGCTGCTCGAAGTCGTGACTATACATTGTATCAGAGTTGTAATTTAAGTAAGAATTTTTTCTGAATTGAAAAACGTACGTTTATTAATTTTAAAACTTGCGCAATTTCTTAAGTAAAGGCAATACGCAATTACCACTAGAACCTGTAAGTTTGGCAAAAAACCTATTTATTGTTATGATTTTAAGACTTTGGACAATAGGAATCACGTACCTTTAGGGCTGGAGATGTTTTAGAATATAATCATCTTGTCTTTTTTTCTATCTTGGCCTCTGTTGCCTAGTTTTAGTACTTTGACTTACTTTACTTATTTCGACATTTTCTTTTTTCTCCTGGCGGTCATCCCAATCAAACGTATATGAAAGTCTAGCAAGATAAAGGCTTTGTGTGTTTTGCATTTCTTTGCATGCGTAGACACTACATTAGACAAGAAGTATTGAACCATGAAAGCCACGAATTGTTAAAAATCACCGAGCCAAATCATGTTGATAACTCAAGGTTTTTGGATTTCTTTCACTGAAGCCCACATATTCCGCTTTGCCTCTGGAAATAGCCTCCAATCCCTATCGAGGACGTGGCTCCCGGCATGAACATTCCCTTTCAACACTCCCTTTCATGACACCTGCAGAAACATGTTGAGCTCTGTTTCCGCGTGCTCAGTGATTGTGTTCTTCCAGAACGTGAAAGCCTTCCTTTTTATTAGTCTTGGATAATAGGTACAGAACCACATAAAACAATACATTTGGGTTGTCGATTATCCGCATAGAGCATATTAGTACTTTTTTGTTGTCTATATTTCTTTTGGTACGATGTATTTGCTTTGATTCTACTAGTGGGTATTAATGCACTCGTATGAAGTTTACAGCACACACTCTTCGTTCATGTCTCAATACACTAAACGTGCTTCTGAAGAGTGCATCCGTTATAATAGTTTCCAAACATATTATATATTTTCTCATATTTTGTAATTTTAGTGCATAGTTCCAAAACAGGTTAATTATTCGTTAAAAACTCACTCTATCTAGTGGAGAAGTTTGTTTTAGTTTGCAATTTATTGGTCATAGAAAACATGGTGCCATAAACCGAACTCATTCACAAACAAATTTTTGTAATTCGACGGATGTGTTCAACGAATATAACAAATTACCTTTATGAAATAATGTAGCAAATATTTTATTTTACAATGGATTACATACAACGCTACTCGCTCTTTACATAAAGTTTGTGAATTAAAAAGGCATTTATCAATTGTACAGACATTTATCAGGATATATTTTCCTATATCTTCAATTACAATACTTAGAAATCTACTGATTTCATTGTCTGTCTAGATCGTGTCATTGAGGAAATCCTTCATCCTATATACATTTGTAATGAAGAGCTCTAACATTATCTCTTCTGAAATACGCTTTCTCGTGTTACCATTGGCAAACATCGTATGTTTTTAATTGTACCGTTTGTTTTTCGAGAAGTACATTTGTTAATCGTAACTCCAGGTTCTGTTATTACTTTGACAAAAAATCCATATATGCTGCAAAACACGTTTTTCGACTAAACAAATCACTTAGCATCATCTAACAAGTTGATGCCAACTTGTCAGTCATTAATATTTTGTTTGTAATAATTCTAATCACTTTTAATAATTAAACATTCGGAAAGGAAAGCGCAATGTGGGTAAAATTATGGTTACGTGGAATTATACAGTGCTGCATTCAACCGGGATATTAAGCTCTTTGCATTACTGTTACATTAACGATAATGATTTCTCCCTCGTGAATACGGCTCTAGTTTAATCTCTTGTTTTATAAATGAATATATGCTGGTACGTGGCGCGCTCTTTCACGCTCATAAATATTTACGAGCCACATAACTGAGCACGAAAAAATTTGAAACATCTTCATTAATAGTGTTATTCATATTCCAATATTCCGATATTTACAACGCGCGTTAAACTTGTTCAATGTCACGGAAAATAACGAATGAGTTAGAGGTTAGTACTGGGGCTTGCTCCTTTCATTGTCTCTTTGTGCGGCAGGTGGCTTCTTCCGTAATGCATTTTACTTAATGGGAACTGGATGCTCTTGTCAGCAGATTAACATAGATCGTAAATGACATAGAAGTATGACACACCACTTACGATTATAAAACGAGGTAATAACATTTATTAATTTCTTCAGTACAACAGTGGTAGAAGACGAGTTTCGGAAAATGAAATTTCGATCAATGAAAAGTTGTAGTCACATAGTTAGTACTATTTGTTGGGATACTAGCTGCTGCAATACATAAAGAATGTACTGTAGTCGTCAACAAACCTTGGGTGAGAAGTGTTAAGGAATAGCAAAACAAAATTATGTGGGTGTTTAGGGATATATATTGAATACATTTTGTATTAAAAATGCAGAAAAGTACCGTGGAACAGATAAAATAAAAATTAAAATCAATACAATAACTGATGCATTTCTCTCCTGAACAAGTAGTGCCTGAGCTTCTAAAAAGGAAAGCATAGCAAGCTAAAGCGACCTGTGAACAAAGAAATGACTGCAGTTGCTTTTATCATTGCGTCGCGAATTCCGAACGAGCGCCAACCGTTCAAGAAGGAGAAACACTGTGCAGCTGCGTCAGCGGTTCGTTTATTTTTTCTTTAAACGTCTTTGACCAATGACCGAATGATTTTTATGAGCAATGAACCCAACGATTTGTTTGGTTCGTCCAAAGACGTGTCGTTCAATTTTATAAATGTGTTTTTGATTTTTCCATTTTTTCCATTTTGATTTTTATTGTCATTAAGTCCATTTTTGTTATTTGCCCAAGGATAGTTTGGACTATAATATTAAGTATATTTACTGAAATTTTATTAAATTATTTTTATTGTGGTACTTTATTGTTGTAGTAAATATTTAAAATGCCATGAAGTACCCTGTCATAGAACGTCAGGAATATGGAAAATCGAAAATCACTTTTTAACATATCTTAAAATAAATTGCAATAAAATAGTAATTAGCTTAATATATCGAGGTATGCTTACAGAACATCGGACCAAAATGACACATAACCTGTGACCAAAGCATCGCTGAACATGCTGAATACTTGACTTACAATTTTAATGAATAATTATAACATTAAATGAACAGATGATTGTGAATAAAACGACTTTTGACTTCAGGAAATTGGACTGTACGTCATTGTTAACGACATGACGAGACGTCGTGGAGCCCAGCTTTCATTGAGGAAGACAGTTTTCCTTTCGCTGAACGCGACAGAGGCGAGGTGGATTTTCTGCGATCATCAGCGCCTCTGAAATCCCCTCGTTTTGTGACCCAAATTACCAGACTTACAATCATTCGCTTACTGAGCAGCAAAATGTGCAGCGTGAAATGTATGAATATGTATCTGCATTTATATTCATAGCCATGCAAAGCCACACTCATGGCACCCGGGTGGGCTATTGACCTATACTTCTTTATTTTTTCCTGTGCCTTTTATTATGCTATTAGTGCTGGATTAGTTATGCAATGAAAATGCATTAAACAGGAAAATTTGAGATAAATGTATTCATTAACCGCTTTCTTTTCTAGTAGAGCTGTGTTACAGAAAAAATGTGACGTCAGTTGTCTCTACCTTTTCTTCGTTATTTTTACTATAGCATTGCGTAATATTTAAACGATTTATCATTGATATAATTATGGTTTGAAGAATGCAAATTTTTTCCTGAAACGATCATAAAATACAACTTTCTTTGTTTATTTACTCTGAAAGTTGCACTTTTTTACTGCAATAAGAATACAACTTTGTACCGACGTTTATACTACTAACATGTATTTCTGCGCCAATATTGATTGAAAAATGGTTGGTATTCAGTTAAAATATTTTTATATATGCACTAAATGTAAGAGTTTGATTTATTTGATTTAGTTTTTGTCAAAAAACATTGAAAACTGTATATGACGTATGATAACAATTATAATCTGGGCACGGTTTCTTGATTTCCCTATCCCTCCCTATTACCACTTATACTTGAATGATAAATACAAGTACCAACAAAGCTTTGTTAACCACGTTTGAAAACTAGATTAGGGATTTGGAAAGATTTGAAAAGTAGCATAATATTTCATACATAAACACTTGTAAGAACATGATGTAAACCTTATAAGAATCATTAGTAAACATTTAGTTAAAAACAAACCATTCTCATACTCAAACTCATACTCATACTCAAAGTATTTATCTGGCCTAGTGAATCAACAGAATGTATATGACACTTGAAAGTGCAAGCAATGATGTTAATTTAATTAAATAAGGAGGAAATGAATGCAGGTAAAACATCAACGAGTTTATTGAATTGTAAATACGAAAATATGCTAGGAATAAATATAACAAGTGAGCATTTATGGACAAATAAAATGGACTAAATTAGTATAAACGTGGGTAAATATTTTGTTAAAGGCAAATAACGGATGGCACATAGTTAAGTCAAGGAGGTTATAAAGTTTTGACTAATAAATTGAGATTGACGTTCACAGACCTTTAATCATTGTTGCCATGTTCATTGATCTCCAGGGATCATTAGTTGTCTTGAAGAATGGAATCTTGTTACTGCGCATCTCATCTGCGCATTTTTAATGAACTAGTCTCACAATAAGATTTTACCCGCCTAATTTAAAAACCTAAACTTTCCAGATAATTATCAGCGCAGAAATTAATGTTTTAATCTTCAGGTGTACCAAAACTAGCATTGAAGCATGCACTACATTTGCGTTAAGTAAATTCAGTTGAAAAACTTATACTGTGAAAAACTTCCTTTAGATGACGTGTCTGTAACCACGTGTCTGCAACCACTTAAGTCCACGCGTTTGCAGCCTGAACTGTTCATCACTATAAATTAAGCACTGTAACGCAGTTTTAATTTATACTATAATGAGCCTCCATTCAATATTTATTAACTTTGAATATACTTCTTATTTTGATATATTAAAATATTCAATGGAAGTGCTATTGTCAAGTAATTGATGTGTGTGATAAGTTCACATCGATTTGATAAGTTCACATCGGTTTGATGAGGACACGTTATAGAGTTTTAATTTCAGTCGTACTGTTATAAACAATATTAGTGTTTTATGTACATTATTGGTATAAAAATGTATTGTGCATGCTAGTTCTGAAAGCATGTCATTGGATTCCAGAAATCAAGAATAATTCTGGCCTTTACAATAAAACAAACAGCTGACTCTTCAGCAGAGTTTCAAACGACGTAATACCCGACTTTCCGGGAATTTCGCTTGCTCCACTGCGACAAATTCGGGCCGGTCGACTCATCGCGATAATCACTTGCTCACGAGATTCGCTCATCTAAAACTTCCACTTCTTCTCGCGGTGTAATCCTCGTGGGTTTACGAGCTGCCATTCGCAGTAATGCCGGACTTTTTCTTTATCACGGAAGGGCTATCGCCCAAGGCCAAGGACGGGAGTGGAGATACAATGAAGCGGAAGTCTCGCAAGCAGTCAATGGCACGGCGTTTTAACATACTACACCGGCGTATTCGTGGAATTGGTCATGAAAAAGAAGATGGAAACAAACGAGCAAGTGGCGCCTTCTATTCGCATCCAAGCAGAGGCCTCGTCCGACCCAGCTACTTCGCCGCGATGGAAATTCCGCTTTCTTCGAGACTCAAACGTCAGACTTCGTGATGTCCGAAGCCTCGCTGACGCTGACTCCCAACTAAGTACTACTTAAATTTATTTTTCGTAATACTGTTCTGTCACATTGACCTATTGCATCCAGTTAGAGGAATGAAAAGCCATTTTAAACCGCCGATGTCCATTACGATTTTTACATTTCGCCGTCCGTTAAGAACGATGAGATGTAGCTAAAGATTGCCGATGAGTACTCCTTTTCCAAAAAAGGTATTTCTTAGTTACATTATTTTTTCATACAATAATGAGCGATACACACTCGATATTACGAATAACGGATTTGGTTTCCTCGGCTAATATTTCGGTTTCCAAATTTTATCGGCGTCAATTAGTAGCTGTTCATCGACCTAATAAACTACCAGGGAAATATTTTATATCCTTAATTTCGAAATATTCTATCAACAGTGCTATTATATGCAATATCTGTTGAATGAGAAAACCGTTCAGCATCTGCAAAATAAAGTTGATTCAAATGAAAAACCTTCTTAAATAATATTGTGGTACACACGTTATTTAAATCCCTTATTCAAAACAAATGGTTTAAATTTGGTTATCCCTATTTCGGGAGAAGCGTGCTACCTTAAGAGCGGCGTGCTCGCTTGCCAGATTTCCCGGCCGTGACCGTGCTCTACTTGAGGTGGAGTGTGCGTGTTGCGGGCGTGCTTTGACATGGGGCGTGCAATGATTTAGACGTGAGGGCCGGCGGGAAGGGTTAGGACATGGCCGCCGACTGCACGAGGGGCCAACGATGAGGCTTCAGGACACCCACACGCACATCACACATTTCCTCTCTCTCTCCAACCACTTTATTGTGAAGTACGTAATAGGTAAAAACAGTGGTATGTTTAAATCAGATATTGAGAATTATCTCGATTTAATTGGTGGGTTTTTTACAAGAATCTAACTAGTACAAATTCGAGATTTTTTAGGAGGCACCAAAAACTTCATTGCGTGGACATGCGTAGTAATGCATTCACGTGCTTCATATGCTTTTTCCCAATTTCATGCAATTCATATGCTTTTCCACGTCTTATATCTTCCAATATTTTTGGCCCTAGACAAAAAGAAATGTCTCAGCAGATAGCGCCAGTTACAAAAATATATTGAGGAAATATCTCAAAATATAGTATTTTGGATTTTTTTTTAGTTCTTTTAAGAAACTCTTCAGTTGTTTTCTTGTTTCTATTAGTACAGGTATCTGTATTTGTACCTCCAACGTCATTTTTCATGACAGGAAACGATTTCCAGTGATACTTAACGTTTTGAGAGAGTGAAAAGTTACAAACGACTTCATTTTTCCAACGCAGCGACCCCTTTTACGTGATTCGTGTTGAATTGAAAGGCTTACTCTTTCGGATGAATGCATCTCTTTCCTCGAAGTGCAAGTTGCTGCACCTGGAGGTGCGTCATTTGCTCTCTAGTAACGAACAGGTTCATTTCGCTGCACATTTGGGCCAGTGCGCGGGCAGGCGGGCGTCGGACGCGCTGCCCTGCGACTGTCAGCGCCCTATAAATAATAGCGCGAATCTCAAGGAGCCCCGCCACGCCCCCGCCCCGCGCACGGCCGCCGTGTTTAATTTCTCTGCTGACGTCACAAACAAACACTACCCGCCACGAATGCGCGTCTGGGCTGTGTCGCTACCTGCTCGCATTAGAAGGATCCGTTCACCGGCCCTGGGATTCGTTCATGCGCCTCGTCGCAGGGGCCACGCGGGCCGCACGCCGTCTTCCCAGTGCGCGTACAGTCGGCTCACAATAGCCCATGGAAGCCTAATTTCCTACTTGCGCTCTTTCTGTGTGGGATTGTACCGCTTATTATGAAGTACTGAAGAAATAATCAACAATTTTGCTGGCGATCATGATATTGTTATGTAGTATATAATTACATACAATATTAAACAAAAATTAAAATGACACATATGCATATATTGAATTCATACTCGTCACATTGAGATTGTATGTTGTTCCTCCTTCATAGTCAGAAATAAAGGCTTATTTAGATAAATGAGGTAGCTAAAATGAATAGTTTGCCACCGCCTCCAAGACGTTTCCACTCATTTTTTTCTTTACCCCTATTAACATTTGAGCCCAACCTCGAAACCCAGATTTGAAACTGAACATCGTAAAGAATCTTGTAAACTCACAAGTAAGTCTTAATCAGTAAATATAGTTGTTCTAATTTTTGAATAAGTGTTTCCACGTTCTTACACACAGTTTAACAATTTTCTAATATTTGTGAATAAAATCGATTCATCTTTCATCTCCATCATCTACTACAAGGGCACTTCATCAACGTAAGACTCTATATAAACGCTTCTGGAGTCCCAGAAGTCACACTACGCATACGTGAGTTTTATAAAACTCCAAAACAGTTGTCAAAAGGACGCGTGTGTATCGGGTCTTACGCTTCAGACCCGACAGACCTTAACCCCTAGTTGGAGTGATACCACCCGCGTTACGTCTATTCGCCCTTGCCAAAGGCGCGGCCATGTACTAATGGAACAAAGGCAAGAATTTTAAATATAGGCTTTTGTCTGTTAGTTATTCTAATAGGTCATTCAATATTTTCATTACAATATTTACTAAAATATCTCTTTACAGAGTACGGGTTTTATAATGCTGTAAGTGCTGGGATAGAAACAGTATCGGCAAGCGGGAGTAGCGCGTGCAGGACGACGTGAACTGTTAAAGAAACGCTTGTTGTTTCGTCGTAAGATTTCTTATTTAAAATGGAAAAGAAAATTAATTCAGAAGGCAACTCAGTGGATGAATGCAATGTTTAGTGGGACATGAGCAAAGGGAGTGTGATATGAGTTAATGTAAAACAATATTCTTCTTACTTGATTACTTACTTACGTAAATCCATCGCTCGTTCTGTTTCTTCCCACATCTTGATAATAACATCTCTATTAAAATCATGGGTGCTTTGAATGCAATATCGAGATAGTACTTCATTTATCTGCAGTTCCCCCGTTCAAGGTACTAGGTGGCTATGGCTGGTGGTGTGAAAGAAGCAAATGAGTTTGTTTCAATTCTCGCTGCTTCGCTTGCTGAATGCTAATGCCCATTGTTGTATATAATTTTGTTTTCTCTGCATTGCGACATGTCCTGTGCTTTTTTCTGCCCTTAAGATACATTTTTTTCTCAGCTATCTGACGTTGATTTTGGTGCAGTTATTATCTCATATAGAAGTACTGCTAGTAAACACGATTGAAAAAAGTATCAACAGTAACGTGTGTACATAAACCCATCACTGAACTTGAAAAGGGTGATTTACTCTGAAACTGACGTAGGAATTGAAACGCAAGTGCTGGCGTATGCCGCATCTTAGAGGAACCAAATTGAAGCGGCCGCTGTAGAACAAGGCAATTCATCTCGTGTAACAGCGTTAGTGGCAGATTGGATCCTCATTATAATGGGAGGAGACGCATCCCTTGATTAGAGGAGACAGGGGGTTTTGCCAATGAGGGCGCACAGAAGACGGAGGGGAAATCTTTGCTGCAAGTAGAAACTAATGACGTTCTTGCTGACACTAAAATACTTTTCTTTTATGTTAATCTTTGTTTGAGACAAACGGTTGTGGCAAAGAATTGCACACGAGAACTCACACCAAGTAAGATTCAATTTTCAGGTATGTATATAGAAATTAATCCCTAATGTGTTTTTATGTAAAATTACTAAGATTTCTTAACAGTAGCTTTTTAGTCTCAGTATTTGATTGTAATGGTCTTCGACTATCAAGTCCCATACAAAAGGATCGCGTTATACGCACTACCAGTACTTCGCAACGCATGTTTGGCTATGCAGAACAGGTTTATCGGACCATTCCCTATTTAAGTATTTTTAAAACCACAGGTCTCTTGTAACCTGCTGTCGGTGAATTGTTCTATTATTTGCAATAATCCAAAACCGCAAATAAAGTGTCTCCTTACTTCTGTTAATTCCGAAATTGAAAAGCTGTAAATTAAGTCACATCTTATTCCCTAAAGAAACGTGATTATACTGCAAAGACAAGCCGGGCTTGGGTTTCATTGAAAACATATTTATTTCCTTTTCCCTGTGTGTAACGTAAGAGAGAGTGCATAACAGAAGCCTATATACAGAAGTGGGCGGTGGAGAGCTTCACCTACTGGGTATGTACAAGGCGCGCGCGCGCTGTCAGCGGCGACAGGTGAGCGCGCGCCCCACGCGGCTTAGCCACAGGCGCACGCGACGGCCCAGCGGCGGCGGGCGGGGGTCGTGCGGGCGGCGGCGGCGGGCGGGCGGCGCGGCGGGCGCGGGGCGGGGGCGGGGCGGCCGCGGGCCGACGGCGGGCGGCGCGGGCGAGGGCGCGGCGCCATCGTCTGCGTCGACGCTTCGTGCAGGCTCTGTGGGCAGCAGTCGTCGGGCGCGGGCCGCGGGGGGGGCAGCGCGGCGCGGCGCGGCCACGGCGCGGCCAGCGCTGGGGATGGCGAGCGCCGCGGCGGCCGCCGCCTCCAGCGCGTCGTCGCCAGCATCACCTCGCTGCCTCCGCGAAGCTCCAGTCGCTGACGAGCCGAGACGCGCGTGACGCCGTGGCCGCGGCGCGGTGGCGGCGACGGCGGGCGCCATCTGCGGGCGCGGTGGAGCGGGCGCGGGCGCGGCGCGCGGACGGGGCGACGCCGTCACGCCCAGCAGGCCGGCGGCCGCGCCAGCGGCAGCAGCGGCAGCGACTGGCCCGGGGGCGGCAGGCGCGCGGCCGCCTCCTGCGCCGCACGTGCAAATCGCGCACCGGTTCAACATTGCGCTTCATTTACCAAAGCTAAACTGTCGACAGGCAAGAGCAATAAAATGTTTGCTCTCCGCCTATACGAATCCTGTCCGGTACACCCAATGCGAATTTCGGCGTTCGCTGGCTTGTGTATAAATAAATGTTTGGTCGCAGGTTTATTTTAATCTCGTCGCTGACCGGATTGAACCTGTGCGTTTGTGATCCCGTAACTGCACTTTGTCCGATGTCGGTTCAGCGCAAGTCCGAGTGAAGTTCGAGGCCCACGCGGGTCAATATTGTGACGGGAGAGATTAGCAGACACGGTCGGAAATCATTTAACCATAAAACATTCTCCATAATGTTCGTTATATCTTGATCAAGTTGAGTTTTAGTATACTTTATTTATAGAAAATTAAAAAATATGTGTTAGATAATGTATTACCGCCAGTAATTGAATATTAGTATCTCAATCGCTAAATTTTCACGTTTTCTTGGTAATTCAGTAATTCGTATTTAGTATGTGCTTGTGTAAATGGATGGGTAATAAAGTTGTTTTGTGTTTTTGGCATCAGTTTCATTCTTTCCTAATTTAATATTGACAATGACATAATATTCACGTAATATTGACAATATTGTTTTTTCAATTATCTTAAAATATTTTGTTTCATTGGAAGTGTTTATAGTTGAAAGAACATTGACATTTTGGGAAAATGGATAGAACACAAAACCTGAAGCACATCGTTTGAATGAAAGAGTTAACACACTTCATTCACTTTACGGAACAGGTGGAACGTGATTTCCTACGATATAAAAGAGAGAAAATTCTTGACTAACAGAAAGTGTGCATGCGATTGAAACAACTTCAATTAAATATTTAAAGGTACATACAAATACTGCTGAGAGCGTTCAAAGTGAAAATAAATTTAAATGACTTCTTCTGAAAAGTCTTCTGGCGAATTATGAACAAATAATAAATAAATGTGCATGAAACACTCGCAAATAAATACATGAAATTCTACGAAAATGTAAGTTCAAACACGAAATTCGTAGGCTTGGAACGCCATAGTGAAATACGTCTAATCTGCAGCAAGATGCTCTCCAAGTTCAGAAATACCTTTCACCGGCTATACTTTACAGTATGAGCTTTCAACAATTCGTGTATTTTGAATATAGAAATATTTTTTCCTGTTGAGTAATTTAATAAATTATTTACTATAATGTATTGGGAGTGAGAACATTACCCTCACAAAGAATTTCACAAGGTTAGTCAGTAGATAATTTGACTTAGAAGTTTTTGATAGTATGCTTGTCCATTTCCTTCCTTGTAGTTGCATTTGATAGCGAATTATCGCGGCTCATTTACGTTTTAAATTCACTCCTCACAAATTAGTTTGTGCATTGCAAGATAAACTGTGCAGGTCGTACTGTTCGTTATGGACTAGAGGAAGTGCTAAGCGAAACGCTTTGGAACTAGTAACCCGTTTCTTTTCATTATTTCATAATCTGACATTTATTTAAAAATAGTTTGGCTTTGCGACTGATTTTTTAAGTGCTACTCTTTCTCTGTTTTTAGCACACTGAATCTGTTCATCTCTAATTTTTCTCTTCGGTTTGTCTCCATTCGACTCGTTGCTGTGAATGGCTTTTTCCAAGAATATGGTGCGGTTGCTTCGTCCCTTCCTTTAAATAGTTGAGTTTCATTTTAAAATCCTCTCCTGGCTATTTTACTGTGTTTCTTTATCAGTGTTCAAAGTATTTTTAATTCCTTGTTATAATAATCAGTTTAATACTTTTCATCTTCTACTTTGCTTTAATAATTTGCTTGAAATCGCCGAAAAGAAAAGTGACGAGGAAGCGTTAATCGTTGTCGCAGTCGCTATTGAAGTTGGCGTTAGAGCTTACATCATGAACGGTCATCTCAAAATGCCATTAGTTTGCATATTTATCAATTTCATATTGCTCTCTTATTCTGTTGAAGTATTTTATTCAAATGACTTTCCTTGCGGATTGTTTCTCAAAATAAAATTTTGATGGATTAAACTATGTTATTTAATATAGAATTGATGGAAGGAAATGAAGTTTAAAGGAATCTAAGAACTTAACAAATTCAAAAATTTGAATTTTTCAGAAAATGGAAGAAAATATCCATCACATTTACTTTTTAGTGTAACCCCCTATAATTTTATATTTAGATAGTTGTTATATTCTCCAAAATATATCGCTTTTCACTTCCCAATGATTTGAGCAAATTATTGTTTTCTGCATGTGTACATTTCGCGGAAAAAGTAATTCACAATAATTATTTACTGTGTTGTTATAACGCATAATGTTTATAAATCTTATTTACATATTTTGTAGCACAACAGCATACACAAAGTCCACAAAAACAAATTTTAACATTAAACAGTTTCAAATCTAAACATTACGAACTTGTCACTGATCACAGTTATTGATGAACTCATCATTGTATAACTCGACATTGTCGTCTTTATAGAGGCTAACTTCTTAAGGACTTATTTGCGTGAAAATAATGCCTTTATAAAAGGCTCAATTTGCAGCTTCATATCAGAATGGCAAAATGTTGCAGAGGTCATTTTTCTTTTGTATGCTGAATTGACGAATTTGAATGGCGTAGTACATTAAGTTCGAAAGTATTTTTAACGATGTCTTATCCCTATTAATATGAGTTCGACAAACTTCAAGGAAATTGCTTTTTAGTTTTTAATCATTCTGTGCCACTTATTTTTTCTTTTTTCCCTTTATCTTTCTTTTCGTTACCCATTCCTCTGGGGGATTAATTTTTTCTTCGCCTTCATAATTCATTTTACAACAAAGTACAATTTCTACAGTACATCAATCCATCAAAAATATTTAGAAACAATGATCTTCATCTATATATTTTTTAAAAAAATAGCCTGACATGGGACATCTACGATTTTTTCTAAAAATAACTTTTGGCACTAATCCGCTTTGTGTACAAATGCAATATTTTAGCACATGAATTTGAATGTGAAAATGCCGATTTTTATTGTAACATTCTATTTTAATAGGTATATCTCGTAGTAGTCCAGGTAATAGGAGGAAAATAATTTTTATTCATATTTCATGCGAATTTTTGTTCATCTTTGCTTTTTTCTATCGACATTGTAATATATCTTACAAGTGCTGACATTTGGCGTAGACATTATGTGCATTGTACGAAAAACATTCTTCACAATTTGCTCCGTTACTAATTTTCCAAAATTACTAGTTTCACGCACAAGTGGATTTGAATTTTTGGTACAACTATTATTCTTTTTTAGGTTATTTTTTATTATTTTAAGATATTTTTGTTGTATTACAAGAAGTAAGAAATCATGCTCACCTTGACTGTTTTGTTGTAAATTATGGATAAATAATTCACTATGTATGTATTGTGTGTATTATATTGTGTATTATACGGTATATATGTTAATATCATCGTATAATACAATATTGATCGACCTATATACCTCAATAATAAGTAAGATCTTTTAACCACCTATGTATGTAAAGAAGCCAGCAAGTGGAGTTCTCATTCCAAAAACGTTGTATGATCCACATAAGTAAAATTGGAGTGTCTATTTTGATGCGTCAACAGAGAGCCAAACGAATATAAAAACATGTTATGGAAATGTGTGCAATGTCAACAATTGGGATCTGCAGTAGACGAATGGTAAATACATAGGGAACGAGAGATTAAGGAAACTTGCGAAGAAAAAATAGACGAGCAAAAAATAGCGTAAATTATTTTAATAATAAACTTATAATGGACACGTGAGGTATTTCCAAGGAATTATAAAAATCATAAGAATATGGGCAAACAGGATATTAAAAAGAGTAAACAGTATATGGCCCCGAGTGGCAAGTATCCAATCAGAAGAGAGGTAGATATTAGAGGTAGGAGAAAATCGGAGCAGAAGTACGAAGAAGAAACGAGATGGGACTAATTCTGCGCTTTGGAAGTAAAGAAGCGAGGGGCGCGGTTTATGAACTGCCGGGACCAGAATCGCTTCAACTGTGGCGTTACTCCGATAGGCTTGTAAGCTATCGAACTGTAGTGGTGATCGAATGTGCCAATATGTATGATGTAATAGTCATCGCTTAATACCGACGATGCGTTGAAATACAAAGCTGATGACCGGGGAGTACCTCCTAAAATCGTCATCCAAGAGCGCAAAGCTCTTGAGATGACGATCAACAAAACCAGGGAGATGATAAAGAGACAATAATAATAGTAGTAATTGTAGGAACTCCACGTTTTGTCAAAGGTATTAAGTGATTCAAATTACTATATTAAGGTCAAGTCGTCAAGTGTGTACGGAGAAATTAAAAAGAGTTTGTGTGTTTGTCTATAAATAATGGTATAAATGGTAGATGGTGATTGATAAAGGTTTTCGGGTGTTGTTATGGTTTTTTGGTATTGTTATAAACATGTTATGCGTATGATTTGTTTTGAAGTCAAGAAGAAGCTCATTTTTTGTTTGATTTCAAGGTTGGATATTTTAATTTCATAATGCTAGATAGAATTCTTAGAAATCATGAAAATGATAAAATAAATATTCTTTTCCATAAAATTCGCCGCCGCCACTCCAATCAGTCGGCTCTGTCGGCCCATAAATAAATTTTCTCCTCGGCGGATGAATAGGCTTGACGAACGAATAGGGTTTTATTAAATTAAGTAAATAAAATAAATATTTTGAAATATAATATATTAGTTGTTTATAAAATTTAAAACACTTAGTTCGGGAAATAAGATCAGCCGTCAGAGAGGCATGCGCAACGTGAGGCTGATATATCGAGTAAAATATTTTTTATTAAATATTACATGTTTATAGAAATAAAGAACTCAGTTTACGAGGAATAATTTGCTTGATTATCTGTGATTTGAAAATAAATTTTTTTATGTTCTAATTTGTTTATTTAAAGATGTAAAAAGCGATTCAACTGATTTATTATTTTTTTTCAGTTGGAGTCTGTGTTAAGAATAATTACTTCAATTACAGAGCCAGATATTAAAATAATAATAGCGAATGCAAAGCGCCTCAAAACGTCACATATTGCTTTGGTTAATTTGTTTTACTAAATTACTTATATTTTTATAAAAGTACATAGTAAAATTTTGTTTACTTTAACAAATATATTTTTTATTTAAATTTTGTTAATTTTAATATTTCGTTGGGCTGATGAAAACAGTTTTTTTCTAATCTGGTCCGGGGCCAAATCTGCAGGCCACACCCGGCCTAACACATAACATCCACGCGAGACCACAAAGACCTTTACCGTGGCTCTCACGAAGGACTCTATATGAACGCTTCTGGAGTCCCTGGAGCCACACTACGCACACGCGCGTTTTATACCGTTTTACACCTAAGAAGAAGTGGCAGTTTTAGATGAGCGAATCTCGCCATGAGGCGACCGGCCCGAGTTTGTCGCAGTGGAGCAAGCGAAATCCCCGGAATAAGACGCGTAGGCCGCGCGCGTGCGCGTGCGCTCACCGGCTGCCGCTCGTCCACCGTGCTGGAGACGGAGGCGGTGTGCGGGCGGTAGTAGAGCAGCACGAGGTGGCTGTCGACGGGGCTCGCGCGGCCGTCGCGGGCCGTTGGCGTCGCGGGGCGGCCGCGTCGGCGCCCGCGCCCGCCTCGTCGTCGTCCTCGAAGTCGTCTTCGGCGTCCCCGTCTTCGGCGTCGCGGAAGTCGCTCTCGTCCTCGTCGTCCTCGGCCGGGCTGCTGACGCTCGTGCACGACACCTGCGGGACGCCGTTGATGAATTGTTTCTGGACCCGTCGACTAGCTTACTCTTTGGTAACGCAAGAACAGTGCCAATAATATCCCGGGAGGTTCCTTCTGCGCTGAAACGTGAAACCCGGCTTCAACCTACAAGTCGGTTTGCGGGAGTTTCCCCTCCAGGTATGTCTTCCGTCTTCTAATGCGGCCGAGGGAAGTTCTAAGCTGGTAAACAAAAAGAATTAATGTTATCCCTTGTATAGTCCTGTTTCAGTTTTTTTCTACTGTAGGCACAAGTGGGGAACGTACACAGTTTCTGACGAGCCCACCTTCCTAATCCAAATGCACAATTTCTTTTACAAAAATATATCTCATGACATACGAAACATATCTGCAAGCGAGAAGTTTTAATATTTCCGTTACGTGTCTCTTATGCAAAATAACTTCTAGAGCGTTGTCTGATGCAGCATGAGTATCACAGTTCGGTAGAATCAGTCGGCCGTACGCGCGTCCACGTTTGTATGGTCGAACACGGATCTACTCTGACCGAATCCTTCGGAGCCGCGGAGGTTACGTACTCTCGGTCCGAAGACTGGCTTTCGAGTACGCCTCGAATTACGCTGCGGGAGCGCCGGCACAACCATAAAGGAGCGAGGTGGCACCGGCCGAACCTTTGGCCGCGAATGAGCCCCAGCGGAAGGAATGGTCCTCTTGGCACGCCTCCGCAGCCACGGACAGTCACCTATCGTAGGCGAGCTTGGCGAGTCAGTCCGGAAATTAACGAGAAGATCCAGAAACTCATCTACGAAGGCGAAGAGGGGAAACTCCGCCAGCTGATCAACGTTGATATGGTTGTCAGGAGCGTTGGGCTTTACTGCCGTTACTGCAGCCTCAACCATATAAACTCGATATAGTGTGTTATACATGAAGCGAAGACACTTTTACGGGAAAGGAAAACGAGAGAAACGGTGGTTGTGCACTTGCTGATATTTATTCACAAACGTATGATCCTTATTACCACCTTATTTTTCGTTAAAAGATGCACATTTGAAGTGAGAAATGGAAATTGCCGTTAAAACTATCGCATTCCATCCCTGAGGAATGCAGTGGTGTGGTAATACCTACCCCCAAAGTATTACTTTTGTTTTACCAAGAACTTTTTTCTTACGACAGGTATTTCACAATCTTTTTGAATTTCTCTGGTAATGTGGTTGTGTATCAGTGTAAAACGGATATTTACGGTATTTAATATACTATGAAATTTACCTCATATTTGGACATTTTTTGTTATCAAAATAACAGTCGGTGTTGCTTTGGACTTTTTAATAATATTTTTCGTCTTACGAACGCAAGAAAGTTTCAAAGACAGATGCGGAAATAGCGCATGGAAGTCATTCTGACGCCAGCGTGATGCTAGCGCTCCATTGCCAAGGCTGTAGCCAGTGTTGCGGCGTCGCGCAACGAATGGCTGTTAATGTTGCCTGCAGATAGCGGCGCTTTTCCTTTGCAGATGCCGTTCGCATCGGCCATTGTGTTGGCGCGAGGCGGCGCGGTCGTTGGCAACGGGAAGCGCGGCCGGCCGCGGCGGAAACGGGGCTGGGCGCCCGCCCCCGGGCGGTGCGGCGCGGCGGCGCGCTTCGCCCCTTTACAGCGCCGTTCGCCCGGGGCGATGGCGGCGCACAAAACGCGTGCGACAACGGCTTCCCGTCAAATCACCGGCCGTTCTACTTGTTTATATGGAGTCGATAAGTGCGCCGCGCTAAAGCGTTTTGCGAAGCTCACAGAGAGGTGTTTTTATTTCCAAATCATGTACTAACAACTGTACCTTGAGTTCTTTTCGCTGTCACGTACGTTTAACATAATAGCTACAAATCATTTTCAGTAAAAAACATTTTTTTAGGAAATTAATCTCGTTAATAATATTAAAGAAAGTAATTGTTCGTGAAAATTTGGCCGTAAACCGGAGCACATTCACACTTCGAATTCCGTAGTGTAGTTCACTCCAATTCTGAGACGACCATACGCTACCTCGCCGGAACAGGGTTGATGCGTCCCAGCACGACGCCTATGTTTCAACAATTCTCCGATTACACTACTTACGTATCTGAGAAATTAATACTGACAGTGTGCTTGGCCAACAGCTCTAATCTATTCCGTAAATAACTCGTGTTTATAATTTTAATGATCTGGCTTCGGCAAGTGCAGCGTGCACGTCCTATCGGTAGACAGCAGCGAATGTATGGCGACGGAACACCCAACATCTCTTCTTAACATACGTACTCTTTTATGACGACTATTCCCGCACATTACCACTCTCCAAAAAAGTATCAAGACCAAAAACTACAACTGCTCTGACAAATCTAGAATTGAATCTTTTCAAATTCAGACGCCTCCTTCTAGGTGTAGATCAAATAGTAATGTCAATTTTCCAAAAAAGGCAACATTCAAACGAAAATTTGTTCAGTTTCTTGAAGAGACACGTTTTCTATTTTTTAGAACAGTTTTCGTGCAGACGAAGAGAGAAAACTGCCCTTTTCTGTTCTTTTCTCTATAGATAAATCGAAATGAACTTTTTACTTTTAATTTATTTTTAGTTATATTGATTTCTTACATTCACGTTCAAATTTACAAATGTTTATCTTTTTCAATATTGACACGAAGCAAATATCTTCGAAACGGTTTGAGATACCGTATTAGAAAGCGTTTGCTCCAAGTTGTATATGCAGGGCAAAATAGCACAATTCATTTTCTAGTTTGTAAAATTGATAATTGTGGATTTTTTAAAAATGAAACTACATATCTTTTCACCCGGATTTTCGAGTTCTCAAAGACAGGAATACACGTAAATAGTATTAATAATTTTAAAGACACAGTTATTTTCTGAGCTAACTCGTGCTGGGCATGGAAGAATGCGTTCATTAGAATTTTTAATTTTTTGGAGAAAATTGCGTCTGAGTTAGCGTGTTATAATAAATGGTGGTTAGATTTTTCTACCTTTCCGCGTGCGACTTCGCTTTCGCGAGTCAACAGTGCACACGGCTGAGCATGCGTTGAATGCTTCCAAATTGGAGTTGGCCGACACAGCGCTCGTGGAAATCGTGATTAATTAACATTATTTATGAAACTAAAATTAATATAATTTGTTATATACTAATCATGATAATTGACTATGGAAAACAAGTGACAAACCTCATGTTTTTGATATTTTAATGGCAAATTAGACATAGAACTTGATAGGAGAGTGAAATCTTGTGCTATCGTTAAATTAATTTCAGTACAAAATTAATCACGACTTATGAAATGAAGAGGGGCCTAAGAAGCAGAAACTTTATAATTATTATTGTAGAATCAAATTCCAAATTTACATTTTAATACTCATGTGTGACCCCACGAAAAGTCATAAATTTGATCGCTTTCAGCTTATTGTAATTGATTGAACAATACGTATGTTTGTGGGAAATGAACTCATTTTATTATCTTGCTAATTGAGTTAATAAATAATTAATTTGTTGTTCTTCAAATCAATGTATATAAAGAGATAAACAGCGAATTAGGAGGTTAATGAAATATGCACATAAATCAATACAATTAATTCTAGTTATATTGAAATTACGAAGTTTATGTTGGTATTTTTCTCGAGAGAAGAGCCCTAAGAAGCCACCGAAAAAGATTCTCTTACCGTTTGCCTCAAAATTAGGGCTTCGGAGAAAATGTAAAAACATTTTCTTCCAGTTTCTTTCCGAATATTAATAATATGGTAAAAGCTCCAGTAATTTTCCCGGGTAAAAACAATTTCGTTGGTTTTCCAACTCGTCTTTTTTTGGTGTGCTTATTTTATCAGAATAAAGCAGTAAACGTTTTATTCCCGTTGAATGCTCTCATTTTCCCTTACTTAAAGTATCATCAGTATGTACCCATCAATGTATTTATTTTTGAAAATGTATAATTTTTCAGTCTATTTTTTGTTCCTACTTTGGTGTAATGATTTGAACCACTATATTGCGAACATGAAAGTAAACGTCCTATACTTTCACACCGTTGGCTCACGCGATTTTTCACGGTGAACGCGACGTTCAGCTCTTTAGACGTCGCTGTGATTTATCTTTCTGCTAACCGCCTAGCAAGCATATTTTTTGTAAAAGCATGGTGACGGAGCATGTCAAAAGTAACACTTTTCTTTCAAACACCGACATTTTTCGGTCTCCTGTCCTTTTTTTTGCAAGGGATTCCCAAACTATCGATTTCGTGTACGTAACCACTACCGTAAAGCCTTTCTTGTGCGAGGCTTCATTCAAAAGAATTGCAGGACGCTTCATAGGAAGGAACAGAGAGATATTTACTAGGAGCTTAAGCAAGGATCGATATGCGGATATATACCAATTCCTTCCTTTTTTAACCAAAGGGTAAAAAAAACTATCAAAGTAGTTGCAAGAAGACACAGTAGTTCACAATTTTTTTTCAAAAAACCTCCAAATATTTTATTATTTTTTCCCGAATAGAGCTAAGAACGCTGATTAAAATAGTATAGGTCCCGTTTTCGTTGAAGTCTCAGAGTTTTCAAACACTGGAAAAATTACAAATAACGCAAGAAAGTAGGTACTATTGTAGTATCACTAGTTGTTTTTCAAATCCATCCAGAGGTTTATAAGAAATGTCTCTAAAAATTGTGTTTTTAAACATCTAAAACACGTTTGAGTAACGACGCTTTCAGATGTGATCAATAAGCTTATTGATTCCTCTAGACTAGACAAAATTACTGGGACGATGTTTAACCGAATGCATATAGAAAATTATCCTGGATATGTTCTAGAAAATACATGTTTCATGGGGGGATCAAAGCTTCTACAATGGTAAAACACAGTGATATTTTACGCTGACTTTCCATCCTTAGGACTTGATTAATAAGGTTGACAATATTTAAATCCAATAATGAAGTAAAACAATTTTTTAAAGAAAGTGCTTCTGTCGATATTTTTTCCTGTAACTGCCGAGTATCTATGCACGAGAGTAGATGTGAGTTTTTAAAATGTATTTTCATTATGAACTTTTATAACAATATACAGGTGCTGCAGTCTTCGTTGCATATACAGGACCCTGTGATAGAGTACATTAAGTTATTCATGTGTGGAAAAGAAATGAGTGAGAACGCTACTCATATTTTCGAAAAAAAGTTTTTTGTCATCGGTCATTTTTTGCATAATGTTGCATTTTCACATCCTGGGTCAGGGCCTCTAAAAGGGTTCAAAATGACATCTTACGTGAACGCGGAATCAGCATCTGTGTCACACGGCCTCCGTGACGCGCTGGGTTGTACCTTTTTTTTCTGCCGTTACGATTTAATGCACGGAAGCAGGCTATCACGTTCCACGACTTCAGTAGCATAAACGTGGTCTTTCATTAACTCCGAGAAAAAAAATCCAGCAGATTCAAATCCGGAGTCCGAGGCGGCCGTGCTATTAGGCCTCCTCGGCCCGATTCACCTCTCTGGAAATTGCATTTCTAGGTATCTCCGGAGTCCGTGATAATAAGGGGGGTTCGCCTTCATTCTGGTACAACATCTATATCCGCACATTAGACGGGACATCCAAAGGCGTAGGGAGTACCTGAGTTATTAAATTAAGATACTGAACGCCTCTGAAACATTCGAATAAGAAGTGAAGACCGACAGCAACTTTATCCACAATGCGAACACACACAATTACAGAGAATCACTCTTGGTGAGCTACGGGAAGTACGACGTGTGAAATTTTCTCGGTCCATAAATACAAAGTATGCACATTAATTGTTCCAATTCTTTTAAAACTCGCTTCATGTGTCCAAAGAACCGTTTCAGAAATTCCTGGTTTTCTTTGCATTTGCGCAGGAAATGCCTCGAGAATTCCGAACGACGTTGTAAGTCTCTACTGCACAAATGCTGCACCCGCTGGAAATGGAAAGGTCGAAATCTCTCTGCACAAATTGTTCGCCAAGTAACTGCGAAACGTTGACCTCGCGCGCTATTTGCCTTTTGCTTGCTTTCGAACCTTAGCAGAGAGCATTAATAAGTTTTCCAGAGAATTGGCGAGCCTTAACGCAAAGTACAACCGCTTGCTTACCGCCCTACGTAGCCGTAGCCCGTGTTACACGAGCACAAGCGCAGGGTCCATAGTTTAACGTTAATTGTTTACAAAACTAAACGATGAAGAGTATCCGATTTCAGGCAAATTCAATCTATACATTACGTAGAGGATATGTATCTAGCGTATTAGCAGCGTGGACTGAATCATCCTGTATAAAGCAAAACTTTCAACGAGAAAATACCCGCCGGAGTCGCCACTCTAAGCTTGTAATCACTACTGTTACAACCGCAAGTCCAAAACACTCGTGCATGGCGGGGGGTGAAAACATTTCGCTCGTGGTCACCATCTCCGTCACCAGGGTCGGTAAATGGCGGTCAGTTGGAAACTTCTCTACTTTTCGTGTAAGTACTTCTTGTTTGCGTTGGGTGTCGCAATTATTCCGTAATTTGCTAATTTGCTTTGCTTGTAATTTGTCCAGTACAATGTAATGTCGGCTAATTCCCAAGAGAAAAGTTGCGATACAGCAGTGTGGTGAGAAACTTTGAGCTGCTAGTTGCAAAGTTTTGTGTGCGTAACACGTTGCAAATAACGAATAGAATGTTCAACATAAACTGAGCGGTTCTTTTAGTGTATAGCGTAATTGAATGCTTCAAATTAGGTAGCGTAAGTAGTTTTGGGTGTGCAACTTAAGCTCCGTCGGGCAAGATATCCCTGGTTCCGAAGGAGTGCCGAAGGAGCACTTAATCTAGGGGGTGAGACCACCCATTCTTGGGGCTACACTAAGCCAGCACCAAATCTAAGGGCTGGCTGTTTGATCGTTCTTGCGGTTTCCGACTTATCCCTCGCGGGTGCCGGAGTAGAAACTTAACGAGTCCCAAATGGCACACGGCTTTCCTGCAGGCGGCATTAGAGCTGCCGACTAGTGTCATAGTCCCATACGTGGAAATTCTGGTGGAGAATTGAAAATCTCCCTCCCGGATGTCCAGATTTTCCGCGATACATCGTCAGTGATAAGGTGAACACAGTGGGGAAACGAGTTGTGGCTTCGAACCGCCCTGTTTTGCACCTTGCGGCCCCCAGTTGGACCTGAATACGTTGTGGCAGGAGTTGTCACTCACTAGAAGTTGAGTAGGGACTTGTTCCGGCACATTGTGAGTGGCGCTTAATTCGACTCCAGTACCAAATCGAAAAGAGAGTCCATGTGAGCTGGCAGAATGTCCCCAACCAGGTTCAATTAGGTTCACGTTTCCGAGGAGCTTTACGTTCCGGCGAATTCGGACGCCGGTCTGGCTGTGCGTTAGTACAACCCGATGGAGGCGAGGATAGACCTAAATGCCAGGTGCCCGCCCTGGGGAGAATATAATCCCCCGTGGTCTGAAACTAAGTATAATAAGGCTTGCCCGTGAGCCCAATATTCAACATAGCGGGAGAGCTTGGCTGTGTGTACCTTGCTGCGCACGATGGTGAACTTGGAGGCTGCGAAGCGGCGGCCCGAGGCGCCCGGGCGCAGGCTGCGCCGCGCAGCGCCCTCGGCCGCCTGCGCGCGCAGGAAGGAGGCCACGGCGTCCTCGCTGCTGCGCGCCGGCAGCTGCGCCGGGGGCTGCGCGGGCGCTCCGCTGCGTCCGTTCTGCGCTGAGGGACACACGCGGGCTCTTCCAGTGGCCTCGCTTCTGGCCTTCCGCACTTTCGGTGTTCGGCGAGTGTCGGGCAACCGCTCGCCGAATCCCGAGTGTGGATGAGTTTGCTTGCTATATGCCGAGTGACGAACATTCGATGTTCGCTTTACCCATTACGCGTGGGTCTTTTGAACACTTCAAAGGAAGGGAACATTTCGACAAGCACAATTCTATGTTCGGGATTTGACGAGCAGAACCTTGCAACTCGGCAAATGTTGAATGTGTGAAGCCACCTTAAGGTCTTCAAATGCCTCCCCCCATCCTAGCTTGACAGAATGTGATTGTAGATGAAAAAAATTCTTCTCTGGTCAATGAGATAAATAAATGTATATAATATAATGTTTCTGGGAAACGTATCTTTACTGCACAGCAGTTTCTTAATAATTTCTCTTCTTGAATAATATTTAAAAGACTGTACCTGTAGTGAGTGGAAGCGTTGAAAATAGTGCTCTAAGTATTACAGAAAATTTTTTTTTCCGAAACTAAGAAATAAAACGCGTATTTATGAATGGAGAGAATGGGGATGCCAACCTTATATTGCGGGCGGGTCTGCGATCCAGTCCAATTTTTAGGTCTTGAGAACATAAGCCCATGAGCAGGCCTTCAGAATTGCAGTTTTATCGCTATTTACAAACGACTTTAATAAACTTCTAAGTTTACATCAGCGCATGGAGTTTTGGGAATGCGCTCAAAGTTTTCCTCACATACAGTCTAGGACGAAATCATAAAACAAAAAAACAATATATTTGGGAATCTATGCGTCCGAGGATAAAAATACACAGGAATTATTTATTGGTAACATTATGAAGAACATGCCGGTGTATTTTTTAACCTCAAATGACTTATCCATCACACATAAGCTCGCATGCATACGGATTTGCTTGCATCTTTTTAACCGTGTTCTGAAGGCGGCCGCGAACGGCCAATTTTGTCCGTTCCGATTTCCCAAATTTAATGTCTAATAACATTCCTCTTTACAGGTTTCACAAAACTGATCCCGGTACAGACATACAAGCACAGAAGTTTCAAACGCTTAACGGGACGGGTGAAAATGGGTGAATACATCTTCTCACTGTGTAAGTACTCTTTTGGTTTCGATGTGTGCATCGTCGCGTGAACCGCCGTCTGGGGCCGCTTATTCTAGTGTGAGTTCTGTTCAGTTTCACAAGGCTGGCACACACATTTCGAGTGTTGCGTGAGGTTGTCGCTCACCGGGCGCCGGGCTTGGGCTGGGGCTGGGAGCGGGGCCGGGGCCGGGGCTGTGACCGGCGGCGGGGGCGGAGGCGGCCTGGCGGCTGGACTGGCCCTGCTCCTTGGCCTGCTCCTCGTCGGCGGAGGCGAGGGCGGGGCGGGGTGGCGGGGGCGGCGATTGTGACGGGGGCAGGCGGCGCAGGTTGGGGCAGCTGGTGCTCCACGACGAGCGCTTCTCCATCGCCGCACATGCCGCGTTCCGCACCTGCCACGCACACGCGCACGCGCACACCTCACGGAGTGCTCTCCGCCGCGCGCGTTAGGTACATTAGAGCCCTGAAGAAGGCCGCCACGTTGATCGAAACGGCGTACCGCCCGGGAAGCTGAGCGCTTTAGAAGGTCTAGACTCAGAATCGTTCACAAAGAGTTCACAATGGAAGTGAATATTCATTACATATTATTGCAAATATAGTGTGCAGGAGGGAAAATGTTACCTATTCACTGTATTGTTTACTATTCACTGTGGTTCACTGTATTGTAACGCATATATAGATATGTTTCTCAAGACTACGTATGTTGTATGCTAGAAAGTAAATATGAAGCTTTGTAAAATTGTCGGTTAATTCTTTTGTGAAAAATACCAACAAATTAATGTTTATAAATAATGCCTCGACTCGCGTTTTACTTAAAACTCCTTCGCGGATTACCAGTTGGGAACAACTGTTCCATTGAATTTCTGTGTTCTTCACCAGACGCTCCGAGATCCTATGACACCAGCTGGAATCTGTGATCAGTTGGCTCACACTGCAGTCCGATCTCATGTGATAAATAGGCGTCCTGCCTTTACAGTGATCGACCTTTTTATATGGTGCCAAGTACAAATCATGAGATATCTCAATAAACTCACTGTCATTACCTTTTGAATTAGTAAGTTGTATTGCCTGCCGTCTGTACATAGAAACCAATTTTTTAATTTCAGTTTTATTGTTCGACTGTTTTCGGGCACGTCAACTGCTATAGTCATTAGTCCCGTTAGTGTAGTGAATGTGTTATCCGGAATTTTGTGCTCTTCCCTTGCTATGTAGTGAAATCCTGCGCTGACTTTACACGTTGGCGTGTGGGGAATTTCACCATCCACGTGTATCTCCAGCGGAACACCGCCCCCCTCGGGACAAGATATTAGCTCACGACTGTTCTTCCGAAATGTGTGGAAGTGGGAGTGCACGTGATGTGTACTGCATGTAAGTATGAGTGTATTTGAGCAAGTGGAGAACAGAACAAGGAAGAGGAAGGAAAGATTGCGTGCGGTCCGTGGCACATTTAATAGCGAACTGTTCTGACATTAATCGGGAAACTACGGAAAACCATCGATTAGAGCAATCTACCGCTAGGATTCCCTTCAAGACAGCAGCTTAATTTGACCCGCTATATGTGCTTAGATATATAGGTAATCCGCGAGAGCGTCTGCAGCAATACTGGTTTAGAGCTAACTCAGCCGAGAATGTAAAGATAATGATAAACGTCTTATTCTGTTTTCCAACAGAAGTGAGATGTGCATACTGCTCAGAAGCTACCAAGAATGACGATTCTTGTACCGAAATCTAGATAAAATTGTCGATAAAATCTGAGACCAAGATGTGTGCTGACCGGAAAGCATTCTGGGGAAATGTATTACAAATTAAATGGAATTTTCCTCAGTAGTAAAACAAAGTTAACTTATCGTATCGTGATTCTGAAATAATCATTAAAGGCCACGATGGAAAGAAAAGTCGATATTTCAAAGAGTATCTGGAAGCCATAAAAAGCAATATAAGAGCAGGAAAAGCAAAAAAACTAGTTAGTCACGCAGTACTTCTTGCCAGCAGTTTATTTACAAGTCACTACTATTGAATTTCTGTTTTACTATGCATTTTTCTTAGTTGTTGCTCGTGCCACCAGACGAAGTAAAAAGGTAACGCTTTAAAAAAAGAATATATCACGCATTTCTTACACGTATCAATTAGCCTTCTTTTGACTGACATATAATAATTTGCTTCAAATAAAATGTTATATTGAAACAACAATTCTGAACTATTATGATAACATTCAAAGTAAATTTTTGTATAGAAAATCAGAATATATACATATCCTCTTAGAATCAGAACATATCTAAAGAATGAGATAAATTCAAATTACATCAGCTGAAGAAAAATATAATTATTTCATTCGTACTTGCTTCATATTTTACAATGAAAGAGCGTGACAGACCTTTAGGTATTCTATAAATAGAAATGCATACCTTTACAGCGAGGAGATTGTATGTAAGTTCAAGAGTTCTCAAAAACTTGAACAAACGAAATGTGCTTAAGAAAACTTGTCTCTGCCTAAAAATCTTTCGTTCTGTCAACTTCAACAACGAAAATCTCCGGAAACACGAAGCTGAACGTCGAAACAGTTGAAGGAGTTAAATACCACTTCACCGCCCTCTCGATTTCTATATATATATACCTCTTTGATTTTCTCGCGAATTTCACATTATTTAAGTGTTTCTCATGGACCATGAAGATTCTGTAGAATCTGCAATGAAAACAACGAATTTACTAAATAGTTTTGGTCTTCCTTGAAATGTTCGGCGCTTGCTCAGAGAATAAAGAAGGGAGGCAGGGGAGGGTGAAGCAGTAAGGCCCTTTCAAGCAAGGCGACAAGGCAACTTCAGTCGTGCAAGTTCCCTGGGCGTCTGAGGCGGCACAGCTTGAGGGCAACGAGGAACTTCTAATCTCATTCCTTCCCGTCTTCCGAAAATGGGATCAAACGGTGGAGTCTCGTCTCTGCCCCCGTTCTGGACTTTTCCTAGCGATTGACACTGCCAGCTTTAGGCCAACAACTTTGCCAGAGTTACTTTCAGCGTGCATCTTACCAAAGATTGTCACTAACTTTATCTCAGTAAAGCAAAAATCTGACCCGTACAGCACCTCCGTTAGTGACTTCATCTTTTAAATGGCAAGAACTGATACAAAGTTAGGTCGACTTCATTTTCTTTGTTTCATTGTGGGCTAAAAAGTTACATCGACCGTTCAACGCCAACCCCGACAGGCTCAACGCCCGTCAGAAAGGAAGGTTGAAATTTTTTCAAAGAGTCTATGGCATTCTTCATTACCATAACAATGTGCTGGACTTCATCATAAATTATTGATATTAAAGGTACTCTCTTTCATGTTATACGTCTCTAAGGCACAAAATTCTAAGAGAAGCCAGAGGTAACTGCACAAAGCCCATGTCTACTCTCTTCTACACGTTTTTGTTTTGAATGAACTTCTTTCAACATATTTTACTGGGTATTTTTCATAGGCAAAAGCGAAATATCGTGCAGTAAATAATCGTTTATCATGGTCTCCAAAAGAACATCGTATTTGTAATACTTCTTGAAGCACAGTATTTAAAATTGAATGTGAAAATGAAAGGTCATAAACATGTTATGAAATCTTGTAAATATATTGATAGAAGTTGGAGGGCTCAAACACTACTAAGCAAATATATAGTAAGAGGGAAACTACATTGACAATATTATACTACCACAAATTGTTTATTTCATTTACATAATGTTACGATACATTTTTCAAACATGATTGTATTTTCAATTTTATTTAAATTTACATTTCGTAAATAGGAACCCTATTTCTTGCAAGCAATTATGTTGAATAATTTTGTTAGAATAAATTCTTATTCTCTCAAAATAATCAGTTCTCTTTTTTTGACAAAGAGATATGGCAGTCAGCTCATAATGATATGTTATTTAAGAACAGAGACTAAATGCAAATAAGATTTAAACCATATTCAAAGTGTACCAAATTGGTCCAAATTTTTGGTTTACAGTGTTTCAGGAGCAGGTCTCAGGAGCAATATGGTGAGTTCACAAATAGTTGCCGCCATATTGCTTCGAGTATCAGATCAAGTCGTTCAGTTGCTCTCCATCAGTGCGGCACAATCCTGGCTTTTGCTTTTGCTTTTGCGCTGCGACAGCCCACCAGAGAAGCACGTTCGTCCTTCCCATGGCGGGGGCGTTCTCCTCAGGGACAAGGCCCTCTCGATCTTTCCCTTTGCGGCATTTGTATCCCCAAGGAGACATAGCCGGCTTCCCTCTGTACAATTTCAACCGCTCTCTTTCAGAGGCTATTTGTGAACTCGCCGTGGTCAAGTCACTCGATCCCAGAGCTGAAATATCCAGCAAGTCCTTTTCCCATTTTTTTATACCACCACATTTCTATGGGTGGTTTCATATTGCAGTTGATTATTATATACATAATTTTTAAATAATGTTTCAAAATCAAAAGTATGTTAATAGTTAAGCTGCCTGATTTGCTTTCCTCTACAAAGAGAAAATGCATCCAAATAAATTAAGAACGTAACTGTATAATGAAATAAAGATTGCACCATACAATTCACCTTTGAGAAACGAATTATTTATGAAAAGGGATAGGAATTGCTTACGCATTTCTTTTGAATTCACGTTGGAAAATATTTTCTTGAGATGTGCGTATAGAGTTCAACAGTAAGTATTTGAATTTGGAGATAAATCCATTCATACTATTTTAGAAAGTATATCATTCATTGAACAGGCGTTGTAGTAATTTAGACTGTGAAGTAATTTTCATATTAGATGTTGAAGACCATCGTTTAGAAAGCCTGTAATGAAGATTCGGGATATTGATTTTTGAACAAATATTTTCGTTGCGCCTACGGAACAGGCGATCTCCGGGCGTGAAATTTTCGGGAAGTCGCCGCGTCGGCAGATATTGAATCCCCCCGCACTTCCAGCTTATTAAAACGCTCGCTCCGTCTCAGTGCGCAGGCGCGAATTCAATTTGCGCCCCTCCTCGCAACGGGGCAGGACATAATGTATTTTTGCCGTTCGCCGCTTGAATATTCATAAAACAGCGGGGGGGGGGTGACTTGCCTCCCCTAGCCGAAACTTTGTCCTTCCAATTTGGGCCGACATTGTGCCTCGCAATTTGAAGAAAAGCAATTTGAAGGAGTTCCCGTACTTCATTTTCGGGTAGATTTTGTCGACTTGACTTAGAATGTTTCACCAATGGCTTCTAAGATCAAGTTTTATGATCACTATCTTCGTTTCTCGATGCAGGGGGTGCTTCTCATTTTCAAACAATTTTTTAGAGGATCAGTTGTTTATTTGTTGTTTTTTTGGTTTCGTGTCTTTTTAAGAACATTTCCTCAGTCTCTTCTATTCTAATGAAATAAGTCGTAGTAGCTGTCAGTAACATATTGTCACTAATAAGTGAATGACTATTTATTTATAAATTCTAAAGGCTTAAAACTAAATCCTAACACATAATGAAGCAAGTAAAAATTGTTTTCAGATAAGATGCATTAGGTTTCTCCAGTATTACAGTATTATTACAATTGGAAAAATTGTTTTCACTTTTTTTATACCTCTAACAAGAATTTCCCTTTAATACTTTCCTTGCACAAACCAATCTTGTGGAAATTATATTAAACTAGCTAAACTCCTTCCATTACCTCACACAAAAAGAATATTACAATCGCGAAGTACTACATGCACTAAACGGAAAATAGTAAACCCCAAAAAAGCTATTTCATGTCTCATTCCTTATAACTGATGAAATGAGGTTGGTTTATAAATTCTGTAACAATAAAAACACTATTGTTTCTGAACACAGAGTTAAACGTTTCTGAAAATGTAACTGAAATGTATTTTTTTATAGATCTGTATATCAATTTTGTACTGAACTAATATATTGTAGGATATCCTGCTAACACCCTTAACTTAAAACGTAATCATCAATTATAATTATAATAACTGAAAAGGTGGTAAAGAGACACGTGTTCGATTCGGTTGCTCGACATTGCGTTTGTTTATATACATTACCCAACAAACATTCAATAGTGTACCATAAGCCTTTGGTTCACTATTGAACCACTTTTTTCTATTAGCTTTTGCGATCGCGTTTCATGGTGCAAATGAGCACGACATCGCAATATCGTTCTTTTTTTTTTAGATATTATGTGTTGCTACGTTGTGATAGTCAATAGGAATCAAATAAAACAATCATTGGAAGCGGTTATTTGCATCCTGGTGGTTCATTATTGTACCATTTGCTTTTGAGAAGGGGTCGACAACAGCTCATGAAATGGGTTTTGCGTTTCATGAAGTTTTTAATTGGCGGAGGAAAGAGTTAATTTTGCAAACACTCTCAGGAATGTACATGTTTTACAGAATTATAAACACTTGTTTCAGAAATTAAATGGTTGATAATATAAATATTGAAAGTATATTTTAATCATATTGGTACGCACGGACAATTAGATTACAAATTCTTCGTGTATTATGTACAGTAATAATTATAAATGTTCTTATAAACAGTTTTTTTCGTTATCAATATACACATTCTACACGTACGTTTACATTAAAAAATATGTGTATGTGTATTTGCCATTAGAAAATATCGAAAAAATAAATCTGTATGGTGTCTCTTCCCCATCAACAAAATAAATAGAACAAAATATTAAATACTCTTTAGTTATAAATAATTATCCGTTATAAATTTTCTTCCGATTTAGAAACTCTTCAATTTAGTCGCTATTTCTGAATTCTGAGAATCGGAAGATGTCTCTACCCCAGTATATAAACAATGCAAATGGACGAAATCGGGAGAACGGCCAGATGATTTCAAAAATTAAAATTTTATGAATACAAATTATGGTTGTAAAGCAGCGATAATTTTATTCACAGTTTTTGTAGAATAGGCACTAGATTTTAATCAAAACGGAAAATTAGTGTAATTAACGATTTGCCCTCATTTCTTCGTTAGATCATTTTAAAGATCAACTGCAATACAATACAACTCAAGGATTCTTTACATTATGATGTAAAATATGGCGCAACGAAGATAACGAGTATTTTAAGTTTAAAGATTGACTGTTTTGAAATGCAAAGGTAAGTGAGTGTGTATAAATAAACGCAGTGTCCAGCAATCATTTGTCACATGGGTTCCTTTACAAAAAATGTTAGTGATTATAAGTGATGCACTACGTTTTTAAGTTAAGGTGCTTAGCAAGATGATCTACAGTACAATACCACACTATTCGTAAAGCATACATGCACAGACCTAGAAAAATGCACTTTTCAATTACATTTTCAGAATTATGTTTAACTTCGTGTTCTCAAAGAATAATTATTTTAAACCTTCATTTCATCAGTTGTGTACGAATAAATATTAATACGAAAATTCGTAAAATACCAAATAAATATTTTAAATATTTTCGATGTTCTACATTGTGAATCTGTAGTATACTTTTTGATTGTAGCTTTTGTTCAGTTCTTCCTTTCACGCGATGTTATCAGCTAGCCTGTGGTACACATTGTGTATAGATCATTTCTGTTTACATGGACTTAATTTATAGCCTAACTTTGGTTCAAAATGCAGTTTAAGTTTTGCGCCGGTGTTAAAACGGTATGGGCGATGTTTAAGGAATGGGGATCATCTACACAATACACAATAGCGCGGGAGAAGGGATAATTAGGGACCAAAGGTTTTTGCGTGACTGGCTATTGTGTTTTATTCCAGTCTAGAAATAAATTCCCACCTAGCGAATAGATCACCGTAGTTGTTCAAAAGAAAGTAGAGAGAAACTAGGACGCAAATGTCCTCCTCCTCTTTTTGCAGGGAGAGATGATTGATAACTGCTTCAGCACGCGGCTGTCGGAACAGCTCCTGTCGTGTGCGGCCCGCGCAGGAATGCGAAGCTTTCCTTTTTTTCCAGTTGTGAAATGACAGTGTTCAAGGACAGTTATGATCAATATTGAGGTCTCAGTTTAGGAGAGACAGAAATGGCCATGATAATCCAAACACTAGTCGAAGCAGAGTCGGGTGACACGGCCAAGAAATTTATGTAGAAATGTCCAGATATTTTTATTCCTCTTTTATATAGACTTACTCTAAGAAGAGACCAATTTGACAGGTCGGAAAACCAACGAACGCCGTGCAGTGTGATGACACTGCAAGAGATAGTGATGAAGCCATTTACAAATGAGCTAATTGTAAACAAAAGTACTGACAAAATAAGTGTATAGGTGTAACTTGCGTACCAAATCATTTCATAAATAGCCAATTAGTAGCTGACATAGCAGACCCTTCTTACAGTAATTTCTCTACAGCGTGATCGTACTAAATCGGGGGTTAAAATAGGAAGTTAAATATTCAGTTGGAGATTGATAAAAATACACACACTCGTACATTATGTGTTCTCTACATCTTAATGTGTAATTCATTTTAATCTAAATAAATGATCTGTTATGGTGTAGGCAATTTATTTAGGTACGTCCTTCTGTATGCGCTCTACTCCGAGACAACTATCGCATATTCCGCTCCAAATACGCAGACGTGAACGTTGGCCGTTTGTTGCTGGTGTGCTGAAAATGAGAGGACAGGTCACGTGGGAGAGTGATTAATAGAGAGATCTCGAAAATCACCTCGAGTGTCATAAATTTATTGATCCTAGTATGGTGTTATATATCATTTGCGAAATTTGATTACGTATAACCTAAATTTGTACAGTCGGTGACAAAACAGTCAATATTTATAAATGACTTAACTGCTTCTTCTTTGGCACTCAGATATTTTCCTCTTATTAATGTGCCTACTCTGTATTATCCGGTTCGCAACTATAGTACATTCTTGATTAATTCATGGATGCATTACTTACAATGAGATAGAAGCGCTGTTGATGCATCGGACGCAACATAGAGAACCGAACTGCTCAAGTTTCATAACCGAGTTTTGTCAACCAAAATGTGCATGAAAGATACCAGCGGTCCAGATCGGTGGAATAGTTCCTCGGACGATTTATTTGACAGGAGACATTCTCATTGTGAAAACCAATGAAGCGCATTGAGGTAGCCGTTCCGGAGTATCTCCGGGAAAGCAAATAACCTCTAATGTCTCACAGGCGACCACATTAACCTTCTAAATAAACCATGCTGCGATGTCTGATGACTGCTACGATGAGTTAACTTCTACGACTATACCCAGTTAATTCCATTGATTTAGTTTAAATGGTAGTAATTCCGCTTTTACCTTCTAAGGTGAAATTCACCATCTCATCAAAGCAGTGAAAGAAGGCAGAGGAGCGCTGAAAGCTGGCCACATCAAAGTTATTGGGCCCTTCCATGCTAAGGTTGTAGATAGTAGAGCCATTGAATTTAACGCCCTTGTAAACGAACTTGTGAACGCAGAGGTGATAATTTTGCCCCCTAACTCTGGCCGTGGGTCCTAGGCGATCGCCTCCACCAACAAGCTCGCCCGCGTCTGCACCACTCTCGCACCGGACGTCCCTTTTCTGCAACGACCCAGAATATATTACATAGTGTCCCTATACTTTCAGCGCTCTTGGTGAAGGCTCGCCGAACTATTGGCCGCGATGTTTTTTGAAGTCAGAAAATACGAGTGGGGGTGTAACCAGGGTGTAACCGTCCTCAACCACTACCATACGTAATGCTAGAATATCCCCGCACGTTATCTTCAGCCCTCATTTAGCTAGATGGGAGGAGAGTGGTGGTGATTATATTACTGACAGACCTATTATACGAAATCTGTAGCTCGTTTTCCGATGCAAACTATTTCCTATTAGACGGGAGCAAACATTTCTGGTTATCAGAGATTGTCAACAAAACTTCTTTGTATCATTTATTTTGAATTCAACAAATGTTAGTAAAGGAGTGGGGATAGGTGCTCAAGAAAGCGTGGGCGTATAATACTTTGTTTTCCAAACGGCGCTGCTTTGACTGCAAAAAACACAGCTTCAATCTGCTTCAAAGGCGCTTCAGCCACTCTATGTATATTATATTGGGGCTCGTTGTTTTTCTCCCAGGGACGTGGATGTGAAAACGTTCCATTTACAATACCCTGGCTTTTTCATTGAGCTTCTAGTCATTCTATGAAAACATAAGCCAAAGAGTAATGACCACGAGTTAATGACCAAATGTACTACGTACGGAATATTTGTTTCATTTATACTTTGTATACTCTACAGTATTTTAATAACGCAATTATTTGTGCATAATGCTTTTTGTGGATGAACATAGATATCTATTACTCTCTCTCTGATAAGACATTTCACAGAACTGTTCTAATTTTGGAAAGTCAACTTCACTATTGTCAAATTTGCGTGATAACTAAAGAATCTGTAACTACCTCCAAATTGCATTTTGTACGGTATTTTGTTGGTTGGCACCAATAATTACTTCCTGATATGTCTTGTACTATCAGGCAAAGAATCCAGTAATTGAGTATATGATCGTATGCAGTCCTTTATTGAGAAATAAATCGTATACAAACATAATTTTAAGGGTTTTTCCGTTACAAACGCGGAATTACATTTACACATGGAACGAGTATTTCGTTAGTTTCATTGGTGAAATTATTTAAGGTATTTGAGCTATGTGTCAGTTCTATTGTTTTAATAAATGACTTCACATTGATGATTACTAAATTAAATTAAAATGATTAATAAAAGAAAACTCTTTAATGTACCTATGATACATTTAAACCATAAAAAATTCATAATATAAAGTATAGGAGATAAATGAATAAATAAAAAACAAAAAGATATGTATTATTATATTATTATTACTGTTTAATTCCCTTTTGAATCATCCGTTGCACTACTTACGTAGACTGTTGACAAGTGCTGACTTTTTTGCAAGTTGAACTGAACATGAGTATAGAAAAATGTAGTTCAATTTTTCAAATTTATGGGTACTTTTATCATTCTTAATAATTGTGAAATTATCTATTACTCAGAAAACTTTCTCTTCATCAAGATAAATAATTATATTATTCCCGATTTCTGCTCCATTTCTCATGTTCCTCGTCTTTTTGTGCATTGCATTTCTGACGTTTACATTGAGGGATAAAGAATGTAATATTTCGTAATATTCATTAGCACATCTTAATTGACACTTAAATGCCTGGTGTGTTTTCATCTCAGTCACTTGGTGTTTCCTGTGTTTGGAGAACGCGGCAACAGTACAATATTTTCACAGAGTTCCCCGTTCGCTTCGCAGCGAGTAGAGCCGGAGTGGACTGAGCGCGGAGTGATCTGATGGGCGCGGAGTGAGATAACATCCGGAGAAGCTGAGCAAGTCGCGCGTTGCATTCTGGGACCAATTTACTCTCTGAGAGAGTAGTCATAAACCTTTTTTGCGCGAGCATTTTCTCCTCGGTCCAGTGGACGCTCGTAACATCCGTCGCTTGCTTACGACCCATTGGGTAAAAAAAAATATGAAGCCAGTAACAGGGATGTTATTTGCTCCAGTCCGTGGCAGCGGTTGTTTTGCTACTTGCGATAAGTATTCGGGGGAAACTTTTTAATGCTGCTCTTTACGGCCTTGGCCACTCATCCCCTTCGCTTGCATACGTCGCTCTAAGAACCGTGCGTGTCTCGCCACTTTTTCTCCTCCTTGTCGCGATCTTCGCCTTGTCGCTCCATAAGCCGGCTTGCGACCGCAACGTTGACAAGTAACAAAAATTTGTTCTTGAATGCTAAAGTTGAAGTAGTTGAATCCCTGCGATTATGAAGCGCAAAAGGAAGCGCACTGAAGAAAAGTTACAACAGGAAAATACCTCATTTGAACTATATGGAAAATCAAAAACACAACAAATATTATTTTATGACGATCTTATTCTCCAAAACCGATTAAATGAGGATTTTACTAAACCAAATTTTGTGATTTTTCTTTAATGGAAGGTACTGGGCTCTAAATACGTTTTCAGTTGCTCTTATTATGTGGTTTTATAGAATACTACACTAATACATATAGTATATAGTACACTAAATTTTAATAATTATATTACGATCAATAGATTTAAATCTTACCTACCATTATGTCTTCTGTACCTTTTCTTCAATACAATTACAATACATTTCAAAGATATATACTTGTAATACAAGATTATAGTTTACGAAACAAAGATAGTGAGTGTTTTAAGTATAAATTTTGGATTAATATAATCACTATTCTTTGTCAATACGGAGTTAAACAGGTTTTTGAAAATAGAATTGAAACGTATCTTTGCCTAAATCTGTGCCTACATGTTGTAGTGAACTATTGTTGGATGTTCTGCTGTATTCCTTAAGTTAAAAACTTAATGCATTATTTATAATTACAAACAGTGCACTGTTATAGGAAGTCATGCTATACTCTGTAACTTAAAAGCGTAATGCATCACTCATAATTGGAAACCCTGAAAAGTTTTTGTAACGGACCGCGTGTGTGAGACGATTGCTTGGAATTAAGTATTTTTATAAACATTCACTAAACTTTGCATTTAAAATAGTAAATCTTCGAACTTAAAATACCTACAATCTTCGCTTCACCTCGTGATGCAAGAATATTTTTGAATTGTGTTGTAATTGTATTGTAATGAACCAAATTTGTTGATATATTTAATGATGTAGATAAGCTTTAATTGTATTAATTTTATTGCATTATCAAAATTTAGTACTTTAACTATCAGTTAATAAGAGCAAGTTATAACATACGTAGGGATCATTACCTTTTATTTAAAGGGAAAATCATGACATTTGGTTTAGTAGAAAGCTCATATTCCTTTGTAAACGAAAACTCTAAATATTTTAAATAGAGGGGTTTAAACTTCGTGTTTTAATTATGTAGGTTTGCATAGGTGAATGCTGCGGTTTAATGGCACAGGATTTGGCCATGTTGCGGCCTTGATGTTGAGCTTGCTCGTTCGCGAAGCTGAAAAAAGACACACGTTACCACAACCCATCTGAACATTATCCTGGCAATAACCATTTATTTTCATTATCATTCACCCCTCATTACCATCCACGAATTTTTTGCTTTCAATGGAAGACAAAAGACTACGATAATCATCCGCCCAGGAAAGAAGACAGAGAGGCATAGGCTCTCTCCCGCTACCGCTCAGTAACAAATAATGTACGATCCGTGTATACAGATGTCTCAGAATAATGTTACAAACTTCTAGGACATCTAGAGTAGTAAAAATGGTCACTTTTTGCCAGTGATCATATAGTGGAAATTGCATATTATATAGTTATGTTTTTCGCACCCCTTAGGCACAGATGTTCGCCAGGACCATGAAATCTCCTTGCTTATGTCAGAACGTGAGGGAAGGAGAAGAATGAGCAGGAATAGCGAACAAAGAGGGGTAGGAGGAGTTGGGGTAAAAAGCGGGTGAAACGGAGGGAACAGGTGTAAGGATAAGAATAGAAGTGAACAGAATCTGATGAGCGGGCGGAAGGGAGATGAAGGCAGTATGTTAATGATGGACCTTAAAGGACCAGCAGATGAAGAGTTCCTGGCGGGGCGAGACCGCTTAATAAATGATCGTAATAAAAAATATAAGGTAATCAGCTTGTAAATATACAAGAATAAAGATGAATGCCGCCCAAACGTACGGCAGGAAGCTGAGGTATTCATTAATAAGTCGAAGTTGAAATGAGGGGAGCGTCCCGCTAAGAAATGTCGTCCCAAGTCGGCCCGTCGTAATGGAAGAGGCTCTCGGGCAGGTGCTGCGCATGACCCGGGCGCCGTCGAGAGCCTCTGGCGCGGAGGGCTCTTGCCCCCAGCCCTTGCTCTGGAGGGCCCTCGTGGCCGGGCCTGCGCCGGAACAAAGCACTCGCGCCGCCCGTCCCCGCGCCCGCGCCCGCCCTCCGCCCACAGAGGGCCTTGCCTTGTGCAAGCAGGCGCGCCCTCACCCCACGCCCGCGCACGACGGACACTGTTTAACATTGCTGCCTACTGTTTCCGGCAAGAGACCCGTCTCTACTCACTTCTCTTACCCTTTAAGTTTTAGTTTGGCGAGAGAGTTGCATCCACATGGGGTGAATTCTTTTTTTATATCTCCATTTTTTTAATTGGGCTGCCCTCGAAAATATATTTGAGAAAGGAATTTCATGTAGTTACGTTTGGATTGTTCGTTCGTTTTAGTAAATGAATTGTCTAAGTACGTAATGTTTTAATATCGCCGTTAAATAAGAAACGTGGTTTATGGAAATACAAATTACGCTATTTCATGACAAATATCTATATTCTCTCCTCTCCAAAACAATTGAGACTTGAAATCTTATCAACACAATAACTATTTATAGAAGTCTGTCTGCAATTATTATTTCTAATAAAGATTGTTAGGTTTGCATGTGTGCATTATTTCCAGAAAAAAGTATACAATGACACAATACTACACGCTCTATTTTTTCCCTTTGTGTTCACCCTCGTTTATCTCTCCGCGAAACGAAATATAGAAAAAAAGAATTACAACACGGCAGAAATTCCCGCAAGCGGTCTTTGCGGAAGTCACCTCTGGCGTCTCCGATGACAAAAGCCTGCTTCCGGGAGCGCAGTCCTTCTGTTACGCCCTCGCCCGGTTCTGTGCCATTCACAGGATGTCTTTGAAAGCACGGGTATAGCATTCGACTTGAGACCTCTCTGAGAAAAAAATCCGTCATTAAATTTTGTATGGAAGCTCCCATTAAAATTGTGCAATGCAAGCGAGAACACATGTTTCGTAGGTCCGTGAAAGCGTTTGTGCTGTAGGTCAGTAATATTCCGCTTTCATCATTAGTTAGATGTCTTTTATAAAAAAAAATATTAATTACGGCATGCATTTTCCAGAAATAAAGTGAGAAACATAATTTAGTGGATTCATTTTTCTATGAATAATGTAATAAGAATTAATAGTTCTTAAAATTCCATAAAACATCACTTCTGACTAAGAATTGCAAATGGGACTTTTTGTGTGTGTGTACTCTAATTGACTACATGAACCTTGTGTTGTCACTTCTTCCATCGAAGGAACAAATAAATGAATGTGCACTTCCCCAACAGCAGATAAAGCCGGGAAGATGAAAGAGCGGAAGCGAAGAGCAGGGAGAGGAGAAGAGAAGAAGAGCAGGTTCATTGGAGCGAGGAGGCATTGAACCAGTGCGAGGTGCAATTGATTCGCGCTGTCAGGCGCGTCGAGACCCTCCCTGTCCCCTGCCCACGCGCCGCCTCGCTTCCCACCGCACTCCCCTCTTGGTGCCCCCATGCCAGTGCGCCCCATCCCGCCCCGCACCGGCCTCCGAACCCCTTCCGCGCCCCCGCGCCCCCGCGTCGGAAGAGAACGCCATCTCCGGCCGTGACGCCCCGGCATGCGTGGTCTCGCCGTCGGCCAGCAAGCCGTCACGCCCGCGAACTCTCACGTCCATGACTCGCTAGTTCGCATCCTCTGACTTCTGCATCTGACGCCCCGCATCTCAGCGCCTGGGCTATACAGAAGGGTTGGCGTCGCCGCAGGTTTGGCGGCCCTTTGTGTCTAGGCAGATGGCTGGCGGGCCGATCGCCCCGCAGTCTGCCGCGCCGCATCGGGGGTGATGTCGCTGTTACTTTCCTGTCCTAGGCTGCGCTCGCGATAAACGGCGCGCGCGATGCGGCCCGCCGCGCTATGGTTCTCCCGTCTTCGTGCTCTTCGGCTAGGCGCGGCGATTGGCGCGCGTCTGCGCTATTCGCTCGGGTTGGCCGCAATGCCCGCCATCCGGCCCGCCGAGTCCGCCGCCCGCATCGCCCGCATCGCCGCATCGCCGCATCGCGCTGCACTCGCCGCGGCATCGCCCGATGCACCACGATCCGCCTGCGCACGCGCATCGCCCCGCATGGGCCCCGCATCGGCCAGCATCCGAGCCGCGGACGCAAGATGCCGATCCCGCGCATCGCCCGCATCGCCCAGATGCCGCATCGCCCATGCGCCGATCGGGCCCATCCGCGCATCGACGCAGCCGCATGCGTCCGCATTCGCCATCGCCCTGCGCATCGCCCCGCATCGCCGCCGGATCGCACCGCATGCGCTCGCATGCGCTCTCGCATCGCTTCCATCGCAATCGCCTGCCGCACCGCAATGCCCCCACTTTGGTTCGCACTCGCCCTCCTCGCATACACATCTGCCGTGTCGCCACCGCCGTCCCTCTCCGCGCTACTCTTCCGCCAGCGTCTCCTCGTCGGGCTCCCGCACCTGCCCGCACCCCTCCGTCCACGCTCCATCCCCAAGAGCGGAGGGCGTCACGGTGACGCATTCGGATTGCCTCGCGTCAGTCCTCCTGCTCTTAACCCACCCCTCCTCCTCTGCGCCCCGCTCCCCTGTGCTTCCCCGCTCCCTTGCTCCTCCCTACTCACATGTTGCGCCCTCACTTCCCTACGCAGCCCCGGTATCTAACTATCCCCGCTCCATATCCCCTCCTTTGCTCCCTTCCTATTCCCCCTCCCCAGACCAGCCAATTTTCTTCCTACTCCCCGCTTCTCCTCCGAACCCTTGCCAGTCCCCGCCCTCCTTCTCTTCTCCACCGCCGTGTCCATCACCGCTGTCAGGTTCATCGCGCTCCCCATCGTCCCACTGCCCTACTCTTCCTACTACCTTTCTCCTCCCCGCTTCTCCGCGATCGCTTGCCAGTCCCCGCTCCCCTGCTTGTCCCGTCCCTCCTCCTCTCCGTGTCGCTCCCCCGCTCCTCCCCTTTCCACTCCGTCTCCCGTCATGCCGCGTCGCGCCGCGCGCCCGTTCCGCTGCCCCGCGCCGCCGCTAACGTGCGTGCGTGCTAAATCATGGACTAGGAATCCTTTTAGGAAATGAATAGGATGCGCTCTATTTCCAAACAAGCAATTAACTAATGAAAAGGAGATTAAAAAGGTGCGCGGGGCGGAGCGGCGAGGTGTGGGGTGGCGTGGAGCACGAGGTGTCGGCGCCCGCCAGAGCGCACAACCTCGTCTGCCTTTGACGCCACCGAACCGATGGTGATTGTTTCTGTCGCATTCGCTATATGCAATCTGCAGATGAGTGCACGTTCCTTGGCGCTGGAAAAACACCGATTGTCTGTCTGCCTGCCTGTCGAATTGATCCAATCTCGATTAGCGTGGGTAACAAATTAACTTTACGAATGCATTCCAGGCTGATCTGTTGGTTGTTCTTCCTTTGAAAGTACATCAATCTTCCTCTTGAGCTGCCGGTTGGGGATATGAAAAGGTGGCTAATTCGTAATGACATGGAGTTCGATCTAACGTGCGAGCAAAAAACTCGTGGAAGTGAGTACATGACGGGAGGGCATATAGCAAGATGGATGATACGAAGCCATTGTGCGCAAAGAGAACTCCTCACGTAGGAGCCCGAGAAAAGAAAAGTTGTTTTCCGGTTTCATGCATTATTTATTTGGGAACTAAAATTTTCATTAAAGGGACTTTTCCTCAGAAAAAAGCCAAGAACACAACTCTTAGTCACAATATTTCGTAACTCTTACTGAACTTGATGGACACTCTGTAATGTCTGCGATTAAACTCTCATTTTTGAAATGAGATCAGAGCGTTAGTTCTTTTCAGCAATGAATTAACTGCGGACGTAGGTATTTTGCCCTTTCGACTGACTCAACTACAGTGGTTGCAGCATATAGTGGCTTAAAATCACTAATGCAATTTGCGAGCTTATGAGCGTGGAGGGACCCTGCCGTGAGGGATGTTTGACTCAGAACGTTCCCCTCCATTAAGTGGATAAGTATTTTCCGTCTGTAATGTAATTTTCATTCTGAGTTCGACCACTCTCCAAAATTCAATTTGTATACTTCTCTGTGCAAGTCCTTCTCAACAGCAGACGTTTAGCTCTTGTCTACTTTGGCGGTCGCGTAGGACTGTTGCGTCCATCTTAAAAACAAAACAAATCGGCAATCGAGTTTGTTCGATTTGATTTATTGTCATAAAAAACAGTAAATACTGTATGTGTCATACGGGTGAGAAATAATATCTGCACGATTTCGTGAACTTCAGAATAACGACCCCCACCCATTTACTACGATTATTTAATTAATAGTTAAATGATGAAAAAAGTACCTATTTAGTAACAATTGAAAGCTAGACATTGAAACAAACATTAGACGAACGGTTGACGAACTAGATTTAATTTGATAGTATTGCTAACAGAATAGTAACTCACACTCTCCACTCTACGCCTAGTACAACTAGCGAAAGATGAGATCAACAAAACATCCTCATAGTGAAGCTACATTTATGTACATGTATATCTCACTGCAGGAGCAAGCAAACGAAATCCTACTTGTGACCACATAATAGATTGTTGGGGCGTTTGGTGGATCTTCGGAAGTTTTCCAAGACCCTGAGTTGCTTTATTTTCTGTTTTCCTCTCAAATTTTTAATACCTCCTCCTTCGAATTCCAAGTTGTTTGCAGATTTCTTCAAAATGTGCTCCCATAACTTGTTACATGAATTCTTTTAATTCGATTTATATAAAATTTACTTTAACGTTTCTCCTTATACAGTTTGATTGTCAAACGCATATAACATCGTAGCAAATAAAACAGAAAACTGAAATGGTTTTTGAAACTTTGTATATCTTCGTTTCGCGATATACCGATCTTTTTTACATACCGAATTACATGAATTAGTTATCAATGTCATGTAGTATTTTGAATATTTGGATTTTGCTGCTACATTCGTTGCAATCGGCATCAAATATTCGTTTCGCTAAAGTTTAGAAACGCAAGGCAAGCCGAAGTCTGGGAATGTCCGCCGAAGATGTCGAACCCAAAGATCCTGACAAGGCATCCCCGCCTCGCGGAGACCGAAATAATCGGCCTCTCCTTCCCCCTCTATCCCCCGGCCCATCACTCCCGCGGGAGGAAGCGCAGGGGTGTCCAAGAGCGCGGGATGATTTCCTGCCTTCTACGCAAATTGGTACTTGAGGCTGCGATCTCATTTTTCCCTTCCCGAAATTATATACTTTACATATAATATTTTGTTTTCTCATTATAAATTTGAAACATTTATAAATCTGACTTGTTGATGTTGTGGGAAGGAAACAAAAATGGCTATAGTGTCATGCCAGCGTTTTCGGTTTTTGTGTTGGTGATGTGTCGTGAGGAAGGTTGATGTTAAAATTGGTTGCATTATACTGCGATGGGGTTTAGAATATTAGTTCATATGTATTTACAATAGTGATGAACGTATGCAATAGAGAGTGGACGCATCGTATTTTATACCAATGTTTTAGAAGCTAATAAACTGTTTGGAATGTAAAACATTTTTTTCTTTATCAATAACTACTGACCAGAAATCATATTTGTGTGAATAAAAACACGCTTTAGTTATTTGACACAAAATTTATTTTAATAACATTAAATAAGTTGAAAGCAGCAAGCTGCGAGTTCTCCAAGACCTGAAATGGGTCTAATGATCGGGAAAATCGGAATATAATAAAATGTAATTATTTCATTTTTGTATGAAAAATTAAAATGTAGTGATATTTTCTTCCCTGTTGTCGGTAAATAAAAGCAGAAAGATAATCTCTCTCAAGTGAAGAAATATCGATTTTTCTGAAACTAGCTTATTTTGTATACGTTCATAAAAGCATGCGAGTATTTCCTAAACAGTCTGTGAAGCTGTAAAGTGTCAATAGGAAATCGTTTTGAATTATGCAAGAACTTTATCTGATCCCTTCTAGGGGAAAATTTTAAAATGTTAAATAAGCCATCCTAAACAATTTATGAATGCAAACTTTCTTCACAGTTCAAGTGGAGTATGTGGTTGTACTACAAAATTCGAATCTGCTTTATATAGAAATAGTAGGTAAGATGCGAAAACATTAAATTTTCTTAGTTTCAGGTGGTGGGAAAACAATTTTATGAACTCAGTCAATATTTTTACTTACTGGGTACGAAGAAGGGAAAACGTTATGTAATCTTACGTGAAGAACGGAGAATTTTCGGCAAATAAACTCAGACAGGACAGGACCCTTATAACGAGAAAGTGGATAAATCTAGTTGCTAAATTTTTAAAAAAAATCCTCTGACACGTGATGTAGCCAGAATTTGTATTTATTGGGTCGTTGATACCGAAAACTCGAATGACGGCAAAACAACTGCCGTCCGTGTGTACAAAAATAGCGGCTGAATCGTTCAGCTAATTTTCTTCAAAAATGATATTCCCCAATCGATTTCTCTGTCGTTTACGTGAATCCCCTGAGATATTTTTCAAGTTTTCAAAAAGTTGCTCCTTTGTTTTTCGTTATTTTTTGTAGGATAGTGAGAATGACATTTAAGCAAGGTCTCGTATTCGTTAAAAATCCTGATTTTTCGTAAATTGCAAAAGTTCAAAACGTTTTCTGAGTCTTCCTACAATTAAAATATTGAAGATACAGAATTTTCCCGAAATAAACTCTGTTCCTTAAAGATAGATTTTGAAATAAGGTCAGGTACAATTTTGCGAAAATTTAAATGCTTTTCGTGTAATTTTGCGTGAAAATACGGGCGATAAAGTAAGTGTTTTTTAGTACCACTAGTTTATACATTTTTTTAGTTCTTAAATATCACCAATGGACGACAATAAATAGGCGTAAGGGTGATACACTCTTAGCTTCTCACTTTATTTTCCAATTAGTCATTTTTTGACAACCATCTCACTGGCCGTAGTATATCTTTGCTGAGTATACTCATCGGAGTATCTGTAAGCGAAAACGTAGGCGTAATGACTCACTGTAGTAAACATTTGTGGTTGGGAACTACTGACCTATTTCTGTAACGCCAAGGACTTGGGACGCAGAAAGCAGATGCCAGTTGCATACTCAACAAGTGTAAAAAGTACGTATAAAATGATTATGTTTCTAATGCGCCACGAATATTTCCAAAATGAAGAACTTGAAAATAAAACATTACCTGAACTTCTACATGACTCCATATCAATTTCTGGATAATTTTCCTACTGCTTTAAGAATGACTCCCTTAAATCTACAATAGACTTTGCATGTACAAGACTCGTCTAACCAAGAGCAGCTTGACCTCACCATTACATACCATGATAATGAATACTTTACAATACGATGATAACAGCAGGGATGTCAAAAAATCAATATTTCCCATCAAAACATCCATATATTATTATTGATGTTTTGTTTTCAATGTTGTTTACAGATCGATATTTTATTTCAAAAATATCGAAGTTTTAAAAAAAGTTTCTTATGTTTTCCCATGATTTTGTACGTGACAATGTCATGAAATTGCATTTTGTAACTTGGATGTATAGAATATTGATTAAGAAATTGATGTGAGAGAGAGAGAGAGAGAGTTAGGGCAGGACATACTTCAATCTAATATTTACATATTATATAGTATATTTGAGGCTGGACGTTTTACTTTGATGATTTATGAATGATAGTGAATAAATGGAATATTAACAAAACTCAATGCCTTTATTTTCATTTTCTTTTGCTTTCTCGCTACGGAGTACAGAGAAAGTTGTGTAAAGCTACTCGAAAAAATAGCCATTTTTCGACAGAAAAACTCTATTACAGGGCCATGGAATCGAGTTGCTAAATTTTGAAAAAAATCCTCTAACATGTGATGTAGCCAGAATCCATGTTTTGTAGCTCCTTGATACCGAAAAATCGAATGAAGGCCACACGTCTGTCCGTCCGTCTGTTTGTATGTCTGTATGTCCGTCCGTCCATACGTACGTCTGTCTATACGTCTTTGAGCAACACCAGTGTTCAAACCGTTCAGCCTATTTTCTCCAAAATTTATATTCCCCTATCAATGTGGCTGATGTCACGGCCCCTTGAATTTGAAACTGATATTTTAATTTTTGCGGGTACTTTACATAAACCCCCTGGGACATTTTTAATTTTTTTTAAAAATGACTCCATCGTTTTTGATTAAATTTTATTGTTGCAGTTTGATATACGTTTAAGAGAATGACACGTCTCATTTTCGTTCCAGTTCAAAAGTTTTTCGGAGTCTTCCTTCAACTACAGTACTGAAGATACTTTTTCCGTCGATGAAATCTGTTGCATAAAGATAGTTTTTGAAATTAAGTCATGTATAATTTTTCGAAAACTTGACTACTTTTCGAGTAATTTCGGAAAAATGAGAGAGAAAGTAGTGATGTTTTAGCACCACTAGTTTTGATATTCGATAAATATTATTATTAACATATCACTCGTACATGATCAAACAATAATTTCATTTAAATTCTCTAAATAAAAACGGAAAGAGGATGGAAAAAGATCAGCTTTTGTATCATATTTTAAACATCGATATTTTAAACATTAATGTTTGTTGACATTTTCATTGTCATCGAACACATTTTGAGTATGTATCGAAATATCCATGTTTTAATAAGATTTTCCATCACTAGATACCATGTATCGCTGAAATTTCTCAAATCACTCCTCACACTCACAAAGAACGACCGATTTTCCAGACAAACAACAAAGAGTATTTGAAAGGTAATCCCTTTCTCATCATTATGAAAGCTTGCTGATTCACAGACGAAACCACGACGTCTCAATGGATACGGAACGAACCAAGCCATTGGTATCGGGGAGGATTATTGCTGCGAGAGTTTGTCAAGCGAACGTTGGCACGCGGGCGCCCTTCCCCTTGACGTCATCAGCCCTCATTGGCCGCCGGCGCGCGCCGGGATCAGCCGCTCGCGGCCGAGTCGCCCGCGCGGCGCGCGCGCGGCGGCGCCGCACCCGCCAAAGGCGTCTCCCGCCGCCTGCCCTCCTTTCCGTGACGACGAGCAATTTGCGTCCGCGGTTCCGACAAATGTGCGCATCAAATGGAGGATTTGAAGAAATTTCATCAGCGGAAAAAGCGGCTCTGAGACGTCTCGGGTCTACGCCTGTTGCCACTTTAGCGTCTCTGACATGGAGGTTCGAAACCGACTAGAGAGAGAGTAATAAGTAACACGGAGAGTAAGGGAGAGAGTAAGGGAGAGAGTAAGGGAGAGAGTAAGGGAGAGAGTAAGGGAGACAGTAAGGGAGACAGTAAGAGAGACAGTAAGAGAGACAGTAAGAGAGACAGTAAGAGAGACAGTAAGAGAGACAGTAAGAGAGAGAGAGTAAGAGAGACAGTAAGAGAGAGAGAGTAAGAGAGACAGTAAGAGAGAGAGTAAGAGAGACAGTAAGAGAGAGAGAGTAAGAGAGTGAGAAAGAGAGAGTAAGAGAGTGAGAAAGAGAGAGTAAGAGAGTGAGAAAGAGAGAGTAAGAGAGTGAGAAAGAGTGAGTGAGTAAGAGAGAGAGAGTGAGTAAGAGAGAGAGACCCTAAGGCTCGACATCAGCAACATAACTGCGCTGGATTCAGCCCCAGTCTGTCTCAAATCGGTAGGTTTCTGAGTTTTTTTGGGGGGTCAATACAGGACAAATTGACAAAATGGACCACGATCCGCGGGCGATCTTTCCTTCCGCATCCTTGACCCCTACTCTCCCCTCACTCAAACACACATACTTGCATTGCACTACTGCTTACGTCGAAACCATACGGGATCGTCAAGCTTATTCTGGCTGCGGCGGTATTCTACTGCGGGAGATATCTGGAGGGGAAGGCACGCATACTGATGTATAGATCGCGCTGAATCTCACGTTCCAGCGCGGGAACAACATCGCCACCTTCCCGGTTAAGACATGCTCAACCCCTACGGTGCGAATGATCGAAGTAGTTGACGGATCTCGAAATAAAGTAATCCAGTCAATAGCAAGAAGAATTCATAAGTAATTGCTCGTTGGTCTTCAATAAATCCTTAGTCTCAAATAATTGCAGTTTGATGTCGAATAAAAATAGGGTAGGTGAATATTATTAATATCTGTTATAAGTAGGAAACTTAGGTGTGTATAGTATACTAAAGAAGCTGAAAGTCTCCATTGTCATTTCATTTCGACGAAATCATACTTAACGCATTTTTGTCAAAAAGTTAAGGAAATATTTGTATACACTCATACATTGAATCTTAGTTTTAAAGGAGGAAATTAACATAAATTCCCACGTTACACAACTCGCAGCTTTACGTGACAATAATACTGAAATGCCCGATTATAATTCATAAAAATGAATTGCCGTAACTTATTAAAGTTACAAGAATTCAATTTAAGAAAAGCTGTAGAAGGGTAAAATATTTTTTTAAATAAGTCACCTCTGCGATTCTAGCTTAGACACCTTGAGTTTGGGAATGCGAAATAAATCGCATACAGCTTTCAATTCCAGTCGTGGTTCTACAACTTTATCGGTAAATTTCAACTTTAAGGGAATTTACGCGGATATTCGTGATATGATTTCTGAGAAGAGTCGAACCTCCTGTATACCGTATTTTACAAACCTCGTTCCAGGGTTCTAAGCCACAGCGAACAACCAACGATCACCGGACATCAATTCACAAAAACCATCTGCAAGTCTTTTCTGGTTGCTTCATATGGGTTACGGACGTCCCGTGTGTCTCAAAGACAATTGGCCTTAATAAATGCGTTGGAATGATAAAACTTACCTTAAAAAATATATGGAAGTCGTTTTTAAAGACCACCTAAAAAAGAACAAAATTTCATCGTTATAAAACTTTTAGAATATAAACGGGTACGAATCTCCACCACTTGAAAGGTACGTATTAACATGTGTGAAACAAAAGCAGGTATGACAATTTTCCCCAGGAGCTTAAAACGTTGAAAATACCCAACTAACAAAAACAATAACGATTAATAGAGATAATCCACACTAGGCGAATATATAATTAACAAAAACCTGTATACTTATAAAAAAGGGGTTTCACGAATTGCTAAATGTATGAAAGGGATTTTCAAAGCGGTTTGATCGTCCCCAACGCTATATCCTACGTCTTATTTTCGGACGAGGTCACAATTCATCGCAATGATTGAATACCATGATTACAGTCTGGCGACGTTTCTGTATCCGCGAAACATATTTTCTGCTAATATATTAAGATAAACAAGGGGACCAAAAATTCGTCGTCCGTCGGGTAATAAACGCGTGTCCTTCTTTTCATAATCTTGCGTCATTTAAGGAAGATATTTCGTGGCCCTCCGAAATTTGTGGATGACACTGAGAATTTCCATTTACACGGCAAAACGCATAGTCAGGTGATTTTATATGTAATTATTCCTGTTTTATGTAGAATCTTTGTAATCATATTATGTACGTACGTATGTATGTATGTATGTATGTATGTATGTCGTTCCAGGGTTCTAAGCCACAGCGAACAACCAACGATCACCGGACATCAATTCACAAAAACCATTCTGCAGTCTTTTCGTTGCTTCGATATGGGTTACGCACGTCCCGTGGGTCTCAAAAGACAAATTGCTTAATAAATCGTTGATGATAAAACTTACCTTAAAAAAATATATGGGAAGTCGTTTTTAAGACCACCTAAAAGAACAAAATTTCATTCGTTATAAAACTTTTAGAATATAAACGGGTACGAATCTCCACCACTTGAAATGTACGTAATTAACATTGTTGAAACAAAAGCAGGTATGCAATTTCCCCAGGAGCTAAAACGTTGAAAACTTACCCAACTAACAGCAAACAAAAAGATTAATAGAGATAATCCACACTAGGCCAGAATATAAATTAAAAAAACCTGTATACTTAAAAAAAAGGGGGTTCGACGAATTGTAAAATGTATGAAAGGGGATTTTCAAAGCGGTTGATCGTCCCCAACGCTATATCCTCAACGTCTTTTTTCGGAGGTTCACCAATTCATACGCAAGATTGATACCAATGATTACACGTCTGCGACGTTTCTGTATCCAGAAACTATATTTTGCTAATATATTAAGATAAACAAGGGACCAAAAATTCGTCGTCCGTCGTAAATAAACGCGTGTCACTTTTTCATACTCTTGGTCATTAAGGAAGATTTCTTGCCCTCCGAATTTGTGGATGACACTGAGAATTTCAGTTTACACGGCAAACGCATAGTCAGGTTATTTTATGTAATTTATTTCCTGTTTATGTAGAATTTTGTAATCATATTATGTACGTACGTATGTATGTATGTATGTATGTATGTATGTATGTATGTATGTATGTATGTGTGTGAGTGTATGTGTGTGAGTGTATGTGTGTGTGAGTGTATGTGTGTGTATGTGTGTGTATGTGTGTATATGTGTATATGCGTGTGTGTATGTATGTATGTATGTATGTATGTATGTATGTATGTATTTGGCGCTAGATCATGAACGGGGTGAGACCTACCGGAACCGTATTAACAAAAACTAATTATAATTTATGTTATGAAAAGTGTCAAAATCCATGTATTAATGATTTATGTGTCTTCACAAGATCCATATTAAAAGAAAACGGACATCAAATTCTGTGTTCACCTCATAATCTACTTTAATCATAAAATTACTGCTCCTCTGGATGACCTGGGGGGCACAGAAGCTGCTTCCAAAAGCTGGGAGCCGAACAAAGAAAAAAACTTGTGGGAATATTGCACATACCGATATCCCCCCATCTTTGTGTTATTACTCAACTGTTTAAAAAAGTGCATGGCGTCATTTAATGATCTATTGAATTAATCTATGCAGAAAACACACTAGCTACAACAATCAATAGGGTTGAAAATGGGAATGGGGAATGCATCATAAATTTTGAGCAGCAAGAATGCACGCTGAAAATTAGATTTGTGTGGGATGTGTCTGTAGAAAAGTTAAAAAAAGCTCACAATAAGAAAATATAAAATCCCAAAAACATTGTTTCATGTCATTTAGTAATAAATCTTGGAGTTCACCACCTGAATTAAGGGAGTTTTACACATTCTGGAATAATACAATAATACACACTGCGAACCAAAAGTTTAATATCTTTGTGAAAATCTAATGAAAATGTTTTATATTTTCCTTATGTACTCCCCACACTATACTATAGGAAGGAAAATTAATGAAAATAAAAGAAGAGTCAGTCTTTGCGTTTGAGTTCCGCTCATGGCGAGGTCATTTTCAATTTGTAGTTGAAAGATCCTTGATTTCATTCCGCCAATATCATATTCGACTCGTAAACCTATCCAGAATCATACTTCTATCAATAGCAACCTTAGATCAGTAACAGCATTGTCATTGTTGCTGCAGCATCTCTGAGTGAGAGGTTCTAGAGTTCGAATATCAACGGTGGCGGATTTTTGACACTAGCTACATAGCGACTGAAGAAGATTTCTAGAGGCCGGCTACTCTTAACGGTGGTTAGCTTCTCTACGGTTTCTTCGATGCATACCAGGCGAATACCGGATCAGTATTACCGGTATTAACAAACGAGCCCCGTATCGCGTATAATCCTTTCGTTCTCAGCCCTGTCTCCTCCTCTCCCCTTATACGCGCACAGACACACACACACACACACACACACAAACACATAAACGCGCGCGCATTCACGCACATTTTCATTCACTACTCCACCGCCCATGTCGGGACATATCTAGAGAGCTTACAACTTCTCACGAGTAGCGTAATATCTCACTGGGAGAGATACTTTGAGCAGGAAACCCATCTAGCTGATGTGTAGTTCGTCGCTAATCTTCGTTCGTCGGTCCTCATGGAAGTTGGCTATATTATAAAAATAGAGACGCACACCGCCACTTCCCGGGTTGTCGCGCACAAAAACACTAAATAATCAATCAATCAATCAATCAATGTTCCCTTGATTACTTTGAAAGTCAAGGCCGCTGTCATCACCAGCATGGGAAATAGGAGTCATAAATGAACAAGCTTTCTCCCTCGCCAATACTTATAATGCGTATGACACTCATCATATCATCGCCTCACTTGAGGTTAAACTAATCTAAAGCGTGATTTCCCGAGGCGCGAATAAGCTAAATTAATTCGTAACGCCGCTTTAAACGAGCTATTTATTTCGTGGCTGTAATCTATTCCCTGTACACACACTGAACACATTAAAGACATATGAAATTCCGTTTAAAGAAACACCGGAGTCGACGCTACCTCTGTGGCTGTGGGGAGGGAAGTGCATGTGCGGAGGACTGGAGTGTGCGCGCCTGCTGATGATGCCAAAGGCTTTGCCGGGGCGCCACCCCCTTTCTCATCCGTCCCAGAGAGCTGCGTTTTGGACGTGGCGCTCTCACGGGCTCTTGAAAAATTGATGCTGCCGGTTGCACTGTGTGTCTGGCCTCTGCGTTAAATCCGTGACTTGCATTCTGGGTCCTTTAATCCTCCGGTGACCCGGACGGCGTGGCTCAAGGATTCAGGAAATTAATGAGACCTCTGGGCAGCTACTTTGCAACACCATTTTCCAAACAAATCGAAATGTTCAACAATATAAAAAAATATTCATCCGATTTATAAGTTATGTCCGTTTAACAACTCACTTGCAGAGAAATCAACCATTTCATCGACACGTAATAGTAGAAATGACTATTACTGTAGTTATTGGACAAAACACTCTGATATGAGTTCAAAATGAATCGAGAATTTTAATAAAGTTCAATGGAGGGAGTCGTCACGAAACTTTCTTTACAATTTATTTTATAAATGTTACGAAAAATGATTCATTATCTCTATCCAGTGTAAGTTGGCGCCAGCTGAGATAAGGCTCTTAACTTCTTATGATTAATTGTCCAGATCATGAAATTCCCTCGCGCTTCTCAAGATTGTCCACTTTTGAAGACAACTTCCTTCGTATTCTTAGAGCTAACGCGCACGCTTTAGAGTTCTTCTTTGAAGTTCATGACGGTTAGCAATTTCACTTCCTACCCCATTTCTTTGGGTTAAAACCCTTTTCTTACACTCTCTAAATATGATTGCCCTGTTTCTTAACGTGTTTGTAAATTTATTCAGAGGGAAAGGACCTTCGTCAGCGTTCAGAGCTTAAACTCTGTTTTATGATCTTAACCAAAGTTTTAATTTTTCCCCGTTGGTTTCCTGTATTAGATTTTTCTCGGGATACTATGAATCATGCATAACTTTCCTACCGGAATATTAAATTTTAAGAACCAGTATTCTGTCTCTTATACTAAATTTTTCGCCAATAGTGTTCCAAATTATAGTAAGTTCAAAAATTAAATTATATTAAGGGGCATCATCTGCCGAAAATGGTGGACTACTTGATGAACACCGTGCCAAAATCAAGACTTTGAATTCATACTTGATGCGTATCTGAAATTTGAAAAAAAAACTTGTTGGTTAATACAAAAATGAAACTGAATTTTTCGAGGTTCCCTTCTTTTCTTTAAACCGTCCGCAGAAATTTCGATTACATTAAGCATACTTATCCTTGCGAAGTCCAGCTCAACGGTTTATTTCTATTTCCGCCGTCCACAAGACCAATTTGTATTCATTTTTCGTCGCCACGACGTAATTTAGAGTTATTGCGGCGTGAGTGGCGTCCAGAGAGCGCTGCGCAGTGCTGGGTGACGCCCCGCCGCAGGACAGCACGCGAGGGAAGTGCGGTCATCGGCCGCACTTCCTGCACTCTCTCGCTTACACTCGGTTGCGTTGGTTCGTTGCAAGGGTAGCGGCCACCTGTGTCTGTGTGTGCATGTGTGTGTGTATTGCGTCTGATTTTGTTTCTCTAGATACTGGACTACAGATTCCTGGTCCGTCCATGAGGAATTTGAGTTGGACAAACAGGTTCGATGCAGGTTTTTTAGGTTTCTGTCCGTTTCTATGCCTTGCATTGATCCATATCATTCACATCTTATCATCATCTTTATGATGTTCAAGACTGAATTTACCATTACAAATAAGGTCTTCACGCACGGGCATAGGAATAACTCGTAATTAAGTCTTATTAACGTTCATGACGGCTGTTCAAGAAGATTGCATTTCTTTCATAGATTTGCTACGATAACTTATAAAATGACATACTTAATTTCAGAAACTTGTTGGAAAAAATATTTAACAAGACAATACGCATTGAACAAAATGGCAATGTAGTAAAATACTTTATTGCCAACTTTGTCGGGAGAATAAAAAAATGTCCATTGGTTTCTACAAATAAAGTTTAATTTGACTTATGATTTGCCTTGAACACAAACAACGGCCGAAGAAGATACAGCGTGTACGGTGGTTGAAAGGCCCCTCTTTGTCCCCGCCGTAGGTATTCGTATGGAGGATAGTGTTAGGTCTGTCAGTTTTGCCGTGATGTCTCGCAGACAAGCACGCTTTCCGCTGACTCATTACCCGAGGACTCCGCAAGTATCTGCGTGGGCGTATGTTAGAGAGAGAGAGAGAGAGAGAGAGAGAGAGAGAGAGAGAGAGAGAAAGAAACAGAGAGAAGTGTAATTTGTGGAAAATTTTCCTGTAGATGATTAACAGCCGTGAATGGAATATACATAATAAAAAAATTATATAAAGTATGGTTTTTAATATAGTTGTAGTTTCACGTTATCGCACCAAAAACATGCGTCCGTGTCAACGAACCACTCTACTCCCTTTTCCCTAGTATTTTTTTCAATTAAAAATAACATTTGTGTGCATAATAAAACTACTTAGACACCTGTATTTTCACTTCGGTCCCCCACTCCAGCCTTGATTGCGTGTATCGCAGTTCGCGAGCGAGTCAAAGAGCAAATATTTGGAACAGTTCCTTGTTTACCTCCGGACAATACATTACTCCCTCATAACTTCGCGTAAAATCCGTGATATTTTTGGACGCTAATACATAAGCAAGCAAAAGACAAAAATAGCAAACAAACAAACAAATAAATACAAAAATAATCGCGAAAGAATAAATATGAATTCATTACATGAAGCTGCATTTTGCACTTTTCCACTTGATCGGCCGCGATAAAAACATACGTGTATGAAGTGGGATTGAGATTCAAAATTTTATCCCCAAAAGTGTTGATTTATAAATAGTGCAATAATGCAATCCGCGTTACATAATGCAATCCGGATAATTGTTGGTAGGTGATGCGGGTGGGTGGATAGGACGAAGTCGTAGGCTTCCGCGACCAGAGTCAGGGCTGGCTCATACCAACCCTGAGGAAGACCACGACAGGATGGTCGAAACGTCGGCAACTCAGCCTTCGACGCGGCGTCACCCGGACAGCCCAGATCACCCACGGGTGGATAGGACACAACAAATAAGGTGACCGCGATGGGCGACGCTGTAAATGTGATCCTTTCTACACGCTAAGAAAAGTCGTCTTCTACCATCAACACAATACAACTTAACCGGGCGGGTTAAGTTAATTGCCTCTCTCTACGCTGCGACTCTAACCGGGAGAACCTAGGGTTCCAATCTCGGCGGTGACAGATTTTCTACTCTAGGTAGATAGCTGGATCTAATTTAGTTAGAAGAAAATTTTAGCGGGCGGCTACGCTGATCGGTATTTTTCCGTGGTTTTTTCCTTTCAGTACTAGGCGAATGCCGGAGCAGTACCTTAACAAACGGGCCTCGGACCTCGCGCGATCTTTCCTTCCTCTTCCTTGTCCTGCCGTCTTCTCTTAGATACACACACAATTACTTGTACTGCGCTACCATGTCGGGAAACGTGTCGAATCTTACAGCATATAGTAATGAAGTGTACCTCCTTATTCTATGGTTAGAACTTGTCCCGACAGTTCCACGCTGAGGGGAGATATCTGGAGAGTGAACCCACCGCAAGCCAACATGTAGGTCGACGCCGAAGCTGACCCGGTCCCGGCAATCGGTCCCGGCGCCGGTCGGCGTCGGGACCACCCTGCGTGAGATGAACACCGCCACGTCCTGAAAATATCGTTCAATACACTAACGGGACTAATAACAATAGCAGTCGACGTTTACGGACATGGCAATCAATTAACAAATGTGAGCTACTTCTAGATAGAAAATTAGCCTCCAGGCCTACAACAAACAGATTTAGGTCGAAAATAGAAGATAACTTTGTAAGGGAAAACAGGGATTATATCCTCCACGACTGTTATTCCGTAGCGTACGTTACCATCATAGATAACTCAGACACGTTGCATCCTAGACCTTTAAAACTAATGTTTCTAGAAATAATCAATAAACTCCACAATGTAATCCACGAACATTTTATCTAAACGCTATTAACATGTGTCATGATATTAGGGTTAGAAACTACAGGGGATTATCACTTATCGTATGTGGCTATCGAAAGCAGAAGACATTAGTTCGCAATGAAGTTATGCAAAACATAATTCGAGCAAGATTCAAAGAAATTTCCAAAAATGTGTTTTTTTTTGTGCTTTAGCGCTGCAATCTTAGTGATAATATCGGGAATTAAACAAACGCCTGATAAATCGTTGGTGATGGCGTTGATAAAAAATCATTACCCAAAGGTTTTAATACGCCATAAATTTTCTTTCACACTGATGTTGACAGACTTTCAAGTGAATATGGAGACCTCAAACTGTAAGTAATGTTAGAGAATGAAAAAACGTTCTTATGTTCGACTTCGCACTTTTCCGTTCTTCCGTAAGTGCGCAAATATCTATTTTCAAATGAATGCAACCCACAACGTATTCTTATTAAACTTAACTAACACCTTATTTACATTAACATACAAAACAGCCATTTTTTTAATGTTAGATTTGAATGCAACGCTAGATTCGCATACAAAATAATTAATAGAGCAATTGCAGAAGTAGAAGTGAACACAAATTAGACTGTCCTTGTAAAGTTTTAATATCTTCAAAAATTCGGGCAGAAAATATGTAAGTGTTAAATAAATCCGTAGAAAAACGAATGCAGTTATAAAAGATGTGACAGAATTTTCGGAAGTAATTGGGAATTATCTGCATTGAGCATTTGTGCTAATGCAAATTTGCTATGTGCATTTTTGTGGATATTAGTATAAAAATGTAGCTGAACACAAATTTAACTATTGGCATCATCAAAACCTGCAAACATTTGTTATGGCGATTATCATTTTAAAATTGCAATAAATCGAGTTCATATCCCGTATGAGTAACATACGAGGCCATTGGGTGTTGGGAACTTTTGAACGAGAATATAACAACTACGATTAATTGATAAGTTCAATGCCAGATACTGAAATAACATATTTGAGCAAAGCTGGGCATGAAAGATATGAAGTAAGAAAGAAATTTTCAACATAAGATACTATTCTTAATAACAGTTTACAGCGTCGGCGACGCTACATTTTATTAATACTTTGTACTATTTTGTACTAGTACTAGTTTGTTTTATTGGTACTTTTATTAGTTATTTAAAGTATTCTAGTATGCGACAAGCGTTATTCTCCTCATTTGACAGTTTCACCAAAGACGTGGAGAAATGACGTTACGCTTGGTTCCGTTGGCAGTCGCTCTGGCTGTGTCTGCTTTGACGCTTCGGTGGTTTTGAACTTCGCGCCCGGAAGAAACTTTTAAACTCAATTTTCTGGAAGAATATTTTGGTAAAACTGGATCTCTTATTCTTTATAAAATTAAACATAAAATTTCGTTTGTTGTTGTTGTTGTTTTTTGTCACAAGAGCTTTCGGACACCCAAGTACGTAGTTTCGCATTCAAGCATTAATAACTATTAAGCCATATTTAAAAACAAATAATTTTATATTATATACATATCGTAAACTGATGGTGAATATTTCAAATTATGATTTGTTTTGTAATAATAATGTCTGATAAAAAATGTATAACGTTCGTAATTTTAAAAATAATATCTTGATATGACAACTTTTTTTCTCAAAAATATCATCCAATTGCTTGTGACAGTCTCTGGTACATCCTCCTACATTAAATGAGTAAAATGAGAGGCGCGATTTTGAGAAAGAAGGGTTTCCTGTCAGTGCAGCCTAAGGACTGAATGACGGGTTCGAGGACACTCAAGCTTGCGCGGAAACCAAGTTCTCAAGTTATTAAAGATCGTTACTGCTTAAATTTGGCATTTTGAAGGGTCTATATCTTACGAAAGTTGTCTCTGTGAGTTGCAACATTTTACAAAACGACATTTGTAGCGGTAATGCAACGCTGTGGTCCGTTTCTTTCGAATTTGACAGAAGTTAATGTTTGCTTGTAAGAGCCCGGCTGAGTCGATGCCTCGACGGAGGGAGGTACCTGGTGGAGGATATTCGTAATCTGACGTGTAGGTACCCGCAGGATCTCACGTCAGGCGGGGAGGAACACCGCCTGACGTGATACAACCCTACCAGCCTATTGACCATAGCAGTTAACGCGCCCTGAAACATCAGTCAATCACATTCAGAATGATACCCGCCATCAAATCGGCTATCTGGCGCCAAGACAGGCCTACGGGGCACCTCGGCAATCCTACGTAACGAACCACTGAAGAAGAAGAAGAAGAAGAAGAAGAAGAAGAAGAAGAAGAAGAAGAAGAAGAAGGACAACAACAACTTATGGGCCATCTGTGACAGAAGAGAAGGGCCACATGCCGAAATATAGAGGCGGAAAAGAAATACAGCGACAAGACATTGGTCATTGAATGGTGCGAGTGGCTGAGAGGGTCGAAACGACTAGAGCATCCTGATCCAAAAATAATACAGATTTCATTCAGAAGAAAAAAATGGTGGGAGATTTTTTCCCTTCCTGCCCTGACGAGCGGCCCACTCGCGATCCTTCCCTTCCTCTTCCTTGTCTTATCCTCACTCTTTTGTACAAACACGCACTACCCTACCATAGACGTCAGGATACCGGTCGGGAGCTTAGATCTTGCCCCGACTGGGGTGGTGCCCCGACTGGAGTGGTTACCCGAATGGGGAGATACCCGAATGGGGAGATACCCGAATGGGGAGATACCCGAATGGGGAGATACCCCAATGGGGAGATACCCCAATGGGGAGATACCCCAATGGGGGAAATCCAGCTAGCCGACGTATAGGTCGGAACCGTTCTCACCATCCCGCGGGGGGAACACCGCCACCTCCCGCGATAAAAGCATACATTACACTTACCGGACTAATGCCCTTAGCAGTTGACGCGCCAGGAATCGCCAATCGATCCAATGAATGAATCCGCAGGGACCGCGGCGCGCGCGCGGGTTAGCGCCAGGCGCGGCGCCGGGCCGGGCCCGCGCTGCGCCTCCCTGCCGGGGGCAGCGTAAATCAGGCGAAGTTTATTGACCGCGATCGGAGCGCGTCGCGGACGGATGATGGCCACTCGCCGCGGCCCCTGAGCCAACAAGCACTTGCCACTCAGCCCCCGACCCCCCGCCCGGCCCCGCGCAGCCGCCGAACGGCGACGGCGCGGGGACAAAACCTCAAATCTCTCTCCGCCCATCGGAGAATCCATTTATTTATTTGCGTCAAAAGCAGGAACAACTGCATGTGACGATTGGTTGAGGCGGGGAGACAATTGGACCAGAATTTGCTCTGTGCATCAAGGGAAACTGAATGCAGTACCGATTCACAAAGGGCTCAGGGATCCAAAATTTCAATTTTTCTAGTGAATGCGATTAAATTTTTAATGCAAGCAAAGGAAGTAATATTAAATGTCTTACGTATATATTGTTACCATAAAGAGTTATTTACGCACCAGGGGGGGTTTAAGGGTTCTAATTATCGAGCGGCGGCAAAGAAAAGCCCTAGGGATTTTTGTGGATACATGATTTTATTTTTGGCGTAATTTTAATTATTCAGATCTACTTTTACTAATTAACTGGTAGTTAACCTGACTCGGTTGGTCTTTCTGTATTTCCCTCTCATAACTCTCATAATTCCCTCCATAAGAGACCACCAGTCAACTGTTTTCATATTTCCCTCGTAACCATGATCCTCTCGATCCAGATAATTTATGCAGTGTGTATTGAACTCCGTATCAAAGGCAATAACAAGCTGTAATGAATTCTCGGCTATTTACGTACACATAAACAAACTGTAATGTATTAGTATCAAATAAAAACTATTTTCAAGCATTTGAGACTTCCGTTGGTGTGCTTTGCTTGACGCTGTGGCCCTTTCACTGAGACAAAGAGTTTAAATTATTGTAAAATATTTTAAATGGACTTACCGCAGAATTTTTGTGGATAATATTAAATTCGTTTTAGTTTTACAGGTGGAAAGTTTACGACATATATTTTGTGCATATTATGTATAATATCGCTTTCCGATTTGTGATCTAGTCGTAACTATGAATGACATGTAAAATAAATGATTCAGAAGAAAAGCCCTCATCCTCAATAATGATGAGTACAATGTGTTTTACTGCATGATGGCCAGGGGGCAACACTTGGCTTTTAACGACCTTTCTCTTCTGAGCAAGAAGTCACAGTGGCTTCCCGTTGCCTTCGACTGCATGTGTGTAGATTCGGAGAATAATTATGAATGGTTCAGATGTGTTAAGCCAACTACGCGTCCATTGCCTGGTGAAAACGCGCGTGTCGCTAGCGGGACTGGTGTCGTCTGCCGTCAGCTCCCCGCATTTGAACGGAACGCCGGGCCTCGGGCGCCGACTCGAATCCCTCGCCGAACTCCAATGCCAGGGGTTTTAGGTCGCTCATTACACTCAATGATAAAATTACGAAAGCAACTTAGCAGATCCAATATAATTCTCATGTAATTTCGTATTGATTGTATATAATTTTGCCATTTGCGCTGAAATTGCTCAATCAGTCTTTACTAACACGACTATTTTCCCTTCGCACACACAGAGTTAAAAAATAAAATATACCTTTGTTCACTACTAATTCTAATTTTATTAAAGCAGCGTGCTGCATTGAGTAATGCAGGTTTTTTAAAAATTTAGTGATTAAAGTCACAGTAAAACAGTGTGTTATTTTAAAATACTATTAATAAAACGTAAGTCTGATATCCACTTCCTGGCGTTAGTCGATAATAGTTATTTAAGATGTAATTATCGTAGAGACATTACAATGCGAGAATGAAGAATTGAATGAAAAACTGATAACTAATCGAGTATTGTTATTTGAAGTTCCAATACGAAAATCTAACAACGCTTATCGACTTTGTTAACATTCTAACACACCATAATTTTCGGTTCAATTTGAGTTTCGTCCTGTGGTGACTAAGGTGACAGATTGATGTTGATAGTAGTGAAGAGGATTTCAGATACATTGATTCGTGTTTCCGGCCGCGTCAACTGCTACGGCCATATATCCCGTACGTATTGTGCAAGCTGTTGTGTAAGTTTTCTCCGCTGGAACGAGAAATTCGGCGCCATCCTACACGCCATCTTATGCTTTCTCTAGGTATCTTTCCTAGCGGGCCGCCGCCCCAGCAGGGACAAGCTGGAAGCTCTCAACTAGTTTCCCGACATGTGTGATAGTACAGTGCATGTAAGCACGAGTGTGTGTGTGTGAGAGAGAGAGAGAGAGAGAGAGAGAATGGGTGTAAGTGGAGAAGAGGACGAGGAAGAAACAATCACGTGCATACGTGAGATAACTGTTGCGGCAGTCGCTCTGTATTGACTGAAGAAACCACGGAAAACTACGGATCAAAGAAGCCGGCGAGAAGATTTCGTTTCCAGACAATGGCTGTTTTCGACGTAGCTGCCGCTCTATGGCATTGCGGCTCTGCGACACACTGCCGCCGGTGGATGACCCAGTTGTCACTTGCCGACGTCAGCGGTACGAGGTTATTAAAAGGCGAGAGTTTCACACCTGAAACTTCTGTTTCACTTTTCCCTGCACGATTTTCTGGGGGTTCTTTCTCTCCCCTGGAACTCGCGAACATTGGTGTCAGGTGTGGGGTATGAATCCGCGCTTCCTCTCGGGAACCAGGAGTATAGTTCTAATACTAGTTTATTGGACGTACCCCGGCAGCGCAGCGTTCGTCTGGAGAGTGGGTGACGGCGCGACGGGAGCCTCCCGCATCACTGGTGGGAAGACATCGAGAAGAGGGGGCGAGGTGTGAAACCCTTTTAATAACCTCGGACCGCTGACGTCGGCAAGTGACAACTGGGTCACTCCCCTGCGACAGCGGGTCGCGAGGGGGCCGGAATGCCATATCGCGACTTCGCCATTTAACTTCTGCTGGAAAAATCCAACATCGTCGAAACTCCAACTCCAGGACATACTGGTCGTAGTCGCTGATGGCTCAGTCGGTAGTTAATAGTGCATAGATTATTAGAAATTATAATACTCATTATGTCACTGATTTTAATTTTTATTAGTACACCATGAATTATTATAACACCCGTACTATACATTGCAAATTTTGTGCTTTCACAAACACATGTAGGGGATTTCCTTCTTCCTTCAATTGTAGTAGAAAATTATCTCAAAGAAACTTTTTTTTGCGTTTTGCCTTCGTTTTTCTGTTTCCGTCTCACTGTTCGCTCGCTCCTGACCGCCCGCGCGGTGTAATGGGCCCCTCGGCGGCCCTCGCCCCGCCCGCCCCGTCCGCGCCGCCCGGGCAACGCTACGCCCGCCCAGTCCCACTCGCTCCCGGTGCGTTGCGAATGCAGAATTTACTCGTTTCATCTTTTGCAACGGCCTCCCGGAGGAGTTCGCTGATTTCGGTCTCCGCAAACGTCCATTTTGCTTCCCTGCGTGATTTCCGTCATGCAATTTTCTCGCTCCAGAATCAGCTGCGCTCCCTTTCTCCTCCCCAGTGGTTGCCCATTTATTTGCTGGTCTGTGGGTGCTTTTTTTTTTTTTTACTTTTCCATACTTTTCCAGGGTTCTACTATCAAATGTTTTAACGTACTTCTACCCTTTTCCTCATTTGTTTAGTCCGTAGTATGGCTTTGCTTGTAGATGTAAAATGTCGCCTATTTTAACGGTATCCAATGTCGTAATTTTATCTCCACTTTTGTTTGACACTGCTCTTTCTATTTGATAAAATCCTCTTTTGTTTACACTGCAGATTATCCAATTTTTATATGGTGCCGCATAATATGCGTGGAGTCCTACACAATGTAATGACGCACACGTTATGTGCGTTGGTACAGTGTGTAGGACATCTGCTGATATCTTCTGCATATCTATTTTCGAGTTAATTTCGAGTCATAAGTACTTGAACCACTTAGTTGGCGTAACATTTATAATTAGTGCAACATTTAGTAATTTTAATCTTGTACTTTATAGTTTGGTCAATGTTCATGCGATCTTTTGTATTATATGTAAAGTATGACTGGACTTATTTATACTTTTTAAAGTTATTTTGGCATTTAAACCATGGTCTTTACGTCATAAACAAGTACTACCCTGTCATCTGAATTTATGTTTTTAAATGATGAGTTTTGTTATCAATTTGCACTCTCAGGCGAACATGTTCTGCACCAAATATGCAAAGTCGCCTTTATTTCAAGAAATATATTTTCATTCATTTGCTCTGCGGTTACGACACACGCATACCACAATGATGCAGATTAAATGGAACACGGGAAAGATGCAACGAGCAGTTGCGGGTTGAATCGTGATTGTAGAGTGGGTCCGTAGCGAGTGCGCAAACGGCGGCGTGGGAGGGGCCTGTCCCCTGACGCATCCTCGTTAAATTTATCTACGACGCTGGGATATCAGATGCATTACATACTCATTAGGCAGGTATTATTAGCTTAGTAATTAAACTAGTGCTATTTTGGGATCATAATAACACCTCTTTAGAGAAAAGAATATGAGTGGAAATTCAGTCTTCTCTCATTGTGAACACAATGCGTGCTTTTGGTGGCTCTGGCTTTGTGTACCCATGCAATACCTTTCCAGCCCTTTCATGTGCGACAACCAATATATTCGTTGTTGCTCTGGCGGCGATACTACAGCCACTCGTATATTCTCGTTTTGACTTGTAACGCTCGCGCAGACCTCCGACCGTCTCCGTCCTGTCGACCTTGCGCTTCCCCTCCGTCACGCTTCGCCCTACCCTCTTTCACCATGCCCCACCATTCCCATAAGCCCGCTACGTCCTGCCCTGCATTGTCAATGCTCTAGATGCATTGCTTATTTCATACACATTTGCACTATCAAATATTTTAGCGTGTAACCAAATTTCGAGTAACATTTTGGGATGGCGCAAACCCTACTTTATCGGCTACTCAATAGTATTACTACAATTACGGGGAATGGCCCAAGAGGCCCAGATCTTTTTGTGAAACGTATGTACACACTTTATATATGATGCTTCAGTCTATACATGTGTTTACTAGGTGTGGACAAAAAACGGTATTTAAAAAGTGTTATAATTATCAAGACCTAAGCCGCAAAAAAGACAACCATTTAAGGCTCAAATAACCTGGATGTTCTACAATATCACATTCGTTTTCGTTTTTTGATCATTGTTTTTTTAATTTTTGCACTTTTTGAAAATGAATAGTGTTCAACGCAAAATGAAACCTGAGCAATTTTTTAAGTGTCTTTTGTGAAATACGTGGGGGGAAAAATGAAAGAAAAAAATTTGGAGCTGTTATTGAGAAAATGTTTTTTAATAACTTTCATTAACTTGAAGCAAAACATGAAGCATTAACTTGAAGCATGAAAACTACTATTTTTTTAAAAATTTGCATGAGGTTTATAAATCTCTAATTTTTACAACAGATTTTGTGTAAGAAAATATCTTACACTAATATTGTACTTTTGCAATTATAACTTTTTGCAATTTTCGAAAATACGGAGAGTTCAACGAAAACCACTATCACGAGAGCACCACTATCTTTCATACCATTCTTAGATGCATATGCGGAGAACATGTGGAAAAAACTATGGAGGCATTTTCGAGAAAATATTTGTTTAAAAATTGCCTACATTTCACGCAAAATTACGCAAAAGATACTCATATTTTCAAAAAATTGTACATGATTATTTTAATTTTATTCTAACTACCTTTTCTTCTGACATATTTTTCGGTCCGCCCTTACTCAAGTTATTGCTTTGTCGCTGATAATAATAATCTGATTATGAACCGAGAAGACCTGAATTCGGTGTATTCTTCGTATAGGTTCATATTCTCCCATTTCTTCGACCAACGTTAATAATACTTTTAGCAGGACAATTTACAAGAGCTCACCACGCGCGTTATGAGAATATACGAGTATCATGAACATAACATTTCCTTGGTGAAGAAATGTGTTGTGTTCCGAAATTACAATACAACTTCCACATATCTGGTAGCTGAACTGCCAAGTCTACAATGCTGCTAAAATTTCAGTCGGGAATCATACCTCCATCAAGGTATAAATAGTGGGTAAGCGATTTCTCCAAATTATACCATGTTTTTTTACCGAATACGCGCTTGAAGAGGAGAAAATGTTCAACATAAAAAAGAAGGGTGTTACTACTATCAAATTTTGTAAATATTTTCGTTACGGTGAAGTGTCGAAAATGGAGGCAAATGACTTTCTGGAATAATATTCATCAGCCATTCATATTGCTAATTCCGAAAGATACATTTGTTAGCACATACGTTTGCTTTGTAAGTGTAAATCTCTGTAGCCTTTATACTGATCTATTAGGATATGTTTTGTTGGGTGATGGAATCGGACTCCTTTGCCCTTTGAATTGGTTTCCGAAATCCAGTTGTGTTTCGCATAAATCCTCATAGCTTCTCCGTCAACAGGTAATATCGCAGAGAATTGGGAATCGAAACTGGCGCCAGGCTTACACAGAGCGAGCCAGTCAGTCGGAGCCTCATTATAGGCGTTTAAATGATTCAGAGTGAATCGCGGAGCTGCGTGCTGGACACAGCGTTCCGCGCGGCTCCTCGACATGAGCGCGTGCACGCGTGACGGGAAGCATTTAAAATCCAAAAAGCGTGCGTCACCGCAGCTCGCCTAGGAAACGCTGGTTGATAGGTTGGACGCTGGGTGATGATTGATACATTGTGATTCCGGGCTCTTCAACTGCTAATGTTATTGCTGCCGTAAATGTAGTACGTGTTTATTCGGGAAGTGGCGGCGATATTTCTTCACTGGATGGCGAGATCCGGCGCCGACCTATCGTCGACCAGCGGACTTTTCCCCAACAGGGTATCTCTTACCAGCGGAGTACCATCTCAGCTGGGACAAGGTTTAAGCTCCCGACAGGTATCTCGGAACATGTGGTGGCGTAGTTCATGTTACTGGGAATATCTGGTCGATCGTAAGGTGTATCACCTATTAAAACTTTATTTCGATCTCATTGAGCATGTGACCACATCTTGTCAATGAATGATTTGACGGGTTGGTGTTTATGGTGTGTATATGTAAACAAGATGATGACGATGGAACAACGGGAATAAGGAACAGACACTCGAGAAATCAAAAAACCTGAAACCCTCTTTGTTCACCACAAGTTGCATTTGGACAGCGGGTGTTTGAAACCCGGTGACCAGACCAGAGGCGACAATCTTGCGTTCACGTCATCTTGCTCCGGTCGCCCTGAGGATGCATCACCACCAGAAGCCAGATTAGAACCCCCCACCCCGTCACCAAGCACCAAGCGCCGCCCTGCGAAGGCCTCGCCTCATTCCCTGAATAATTCCGCAGCATCAGTAGTCGTCGCGCGACGGCAGGGCTGCGGTCCGCCCCGCCACCCCCACCCCCCGCAGTGCATCTTGGGCGACACGGTGAGTGAGGGCGAGGGCGCGAGCACGTGACCGCCCCGCGTCCATCGCGCAGCGGACACGGCGCGCCGCCTTCATTACCCTCGGGGCTAATGGCGGGCGGGCATTTGTTACGAAGACAGGCCGCCGCCGCTCCAGGAGTTAATCTCGGCGCGGACGCGTTGATGACGTCCTGCGCGTGTGCGTCGCGCCGCCCCGTAGGGGGGAGGGGGGAGGGCGTGCTTCGGCGAGACAATGCGGCGCAGGTGGCCGTGCGGCGCGTGGGTAATGCACGGCCCGCGAGGGCGTGGCACGCGCGCCGCGCGGCGGCACGGCCCAGCACGGCACTGCGCCCGCATTCCGGCGCGGATTCACCTGCGGCCGCGAGCGGGCCGGCGAGATTTAGGGCTCCGCTCGAGCCCTGTGGGCCACCGGCAACTATGCGAATATTGGTGCACTGCAGCGGCAAAAATGCTGCTGAACGATGACTGTCGAGCTATGATGTACTCGCTATTTTCATGCATTCTGTTTATTATTCAAAACTTTTACAGATGTAGTTTTTATAAATATATATTTATGTCGTAAATATTTACAATGTGAGCGTTTTTACATTATTGCATTTGTGAGTACGAATGCTTCAAGTGATTTCTCGGAAGTTTCTTGAGAACTCAAAACGAATCTGTAAAAATGAGGACAAATTCAGGTATTTTCGGAAACACTCAAACGAAATTTTCCCAAACCCGACTTTGTATAAATTAAATGAAGATTTGATTCTATAATCACGGTTTGGCTTTCTATAATAATGTAATTAAGGTCCTATTTTAACTCGAATATTGGGGGATCGGAAGGTTGAGAAAATATGGAAAAATATTTTTTGACGCTGATTGGTAGCAGTTGCAAAGAGGGTTGAGCAGAAGCCGAAAGCTAGCCCAATCTAAAAAGATTAGGGAAACATTACGATAAATTCTGTAGCACCACCTAGGTTTGTTTGAGAAGTGTTTTCGGTCTTTTCGGTAGACGCTTGATGAAATGATGATGATCCGCGACTGGGAGACATTTAAAAATGTTGTTGGATATTTAAATTCTCGTTTTAAAATTTGATTTAAAAAAAATATACAAGTAGCTGAGAAAGAGTGTAATAGATAGTGTTAGGAAATGTTTAAATTTGAAAATAACTACGTTTAATTAGTTTTCGTTGCTGAGTTTTATTATTTTCGAGTGAAGCATTTTCTGGCCAATGATACACTTTAATGGACCCCAAACTGGAATAATACGAGATGAATGTGAGCCAAATGTGCAATTGACTTCAAACATTTAAGTGAAGAGTAAGGACGACCAAGTTCTTTAGTAGAAACCGGCCCGCTAAGAATATTTTTTGTTATTTATTGAATTTTGAAATTTTAATTTTGATTTTGTTTTAATTAAGATTTTTTTTGAGTGAATTATATTTTTGTGCAGTGTTTTTATTATTTGACATTATTTCGTATTAATTTTGTTTATTGCAATAAATACAATTGTAAAGCCAGTGGGGGAAATAAATAAAGATGAACAAATTTAGTATTACAGGACTAAGAGTGGTAGATGCGTAGTAGAATACATTTTCCTTTAGGGAGTAGCTTTTTAGGAGAATATTCGGAATATTGTCTGGTCCAGGAGAATAAGTTTTGGATGATTCAATAACTTATTCTAGTTCATGCGGTGAGATATCCACGTTAAGTTGCCAGTTATTTGCTAAAAGTTCAATTCCTTTAGTGATTGATCTAGTTTCTTGTTCATTTTGATTTGAATGAAATTCTTCCACATAGTTGTTGGAACTGGAATTATTGGACAATGTCTTAGTAAATTGGTTGGTAATGTCAGATGGTGTAGTAAGTATTTTATCATAGCTTTTAACGAAGTGGATGCAATATGATTTTTTTTATTTCTTTGAATAGTTTTGATTGTTCCCCATGTATCATTGAGCATGTCGTTAAATTCAAAGGGTATATTATCTCCTATAGGAGATGTGGAGATGAAGCTCTGATACTCTTCCCAATTGGCTTTATTGAAGATCCTTCTGTTTATTTGACCTAAGGAATCAGAGGTAATATTTTTGTTAATACAAATAAAAATAGAGAAATGATCGCTGTCATGTGAGTTGTCTGAAACGTTCCGAGAGCATTTGTGGGCAAGGGATATGGATGAAATGAATAAATCTATGGTGCTAAAATTATTTTTGATATTCACATATGTAGTTTCTCCGGTGTTTAATATAATGCAATCGTGGTTTTCAAAGATGTCTTCTAGCATGAGACCTCTGTTATCAGTTTTATGAGACCCCCATACAGTATTATGACCGTTAAAATTCCCTAGAATGAAGAATGGATTTTCCTGTGCATTAATTATGCCTATTAATTCTTGTGCGGAAAAATCATAGTTGTCTGGTAAGTATAAATTGTATATAATAATTGAGGTTGGTGAGAGGATCTTGTTAGCATTTGCTTCAATATTAGATTGCAAGTTCAATTCTTCATATGGGATGTGGTCTTTGATATATATCGCAACTCCTCCACTGGCATGATTGGTAGTAGTTTTGTTTCTGAAGAAGCATTTATAACCTTTGATATTGCCATTATGAGTTTCTTTAAAATTAATTTCATGAATACAGATGACTTCTGGGTGCGTAAGGTCGCAAAAAAGCTGTATTCTTTATAGTCTAGAGTAAAATCCATAAACATTCCATTGGAGAATATTCATTGTTTGGAGCTGATATCTGCACTGGAGTCTGACTTATTACATGACTCTTCAGGAGGTAGCTCAGACTTTATTTTTTTACAAAGTCTGGTAAATCTGCATTTTATTGTTTTATTTGGAAGGTTTCGGTACAGGTTAGATATCATTTGAAGGAGGGTGATACATCAGGTGAGTAATCTTTGGCTATGAGAATGGGGTCAACAGCATTAAAGGAATTTTCCAGGAAGGATTTAAATTTATGGTAGCTAAGAGGATATTTACTTTGATTGTCTTCAATAATTGATTTAATAGGATATGTTAGTTCCGCTACAGTTCTACTGTTAGTTATTTCAGCTTTACCTGGATCATTTAATTGATTTTTTCTTCTTAGTTGTTTCAGGGTTTCTTCTGTATTTGCTATGCTTGTGGTACTTGAAGATTCAGGAACCTGGGAGGAGTCAGTTTGGGGGCCTCCTTTGTTTAATTTAGTTACCTAAATATTGTCATTAGCAGACTCCTGTTGATTAATGGGATGTGCAGATTGGTTATTAGTTGCAGGGGGTTTAGCTGTCCCCAACAGGTATGCCATTAATTAGGAAGACAGGGGGGAGAGAATTCTGTTGGCAGGTAGTGGATAGAGATTGGTTTTCAGTTGTAGGGGAATCAGTTTGAAGGACTTTTTGTGGAGGTAAGGGAAATTCTTATTGTCATTAATTGAAGATACAGTGATTGCAGAATTCTGTACATTGGTAGTATTTACAGATTGATTTTCATTTGCTGGGAAGTCACTGTTATTGATGTGATTTTGATGAGAGGACATTGGTTGGCAATGTGGCCTTCCTGCTTGCATAGGAAACATACAACATTATCAGTGGAAAAGTAAATACGGTATGTTGTGTCTTGATGGCCTACCAGTGCAAATCCGGTAACTTGTCAATATCATCCGGATCAATATAAATCTGCCTCCTAAAGCTCAGAAAAGAATAGAAGCCAGGTTCACAGATCTCGGTTCTCATAAACGACAATTTAGTGGAGGGTTTGATGCTGTATTTATTTAATACGCTCGGGATGAGCTCGTTGGGTATACATTAGAGATAATAATCTTACTTGTTTGTTGATGAGTGGTCGTATATTTATTTTTTGATTATTAATAATGATAAATCTGTGTGTATTCACAGTATGTTCAGCTATCTTTTGGGTTGACAAGAAGAAACAGATTCTGTTATTAGAGATTATTGAAACAAAACGAATATCTGGGGGGTTAACGATTGTGGCAATTTTAGTTACATAATCCTTTATGCAAATACTTTCTTGTGCTTCAATCACAATTGCTTGCCTTTTGTTAGGGTAAATTTCTGATTGCACCGCAAGAGAAAAAGTTTTGCTTACTTGTTTAACTGCGAATTCTGAGGTTATGTTGCTGATGGTGGAAGTTTCCATCATGGTAGAATGCCAACCGCTGGGGCAGCTGACTTTTGAGTAAGAAATGACTCTTCTTATTCAATCAATGGAGAATACAATACTTAGAAGTATTGACACGCACTCGTGTAACACTGTCTCACGACCTCGTAGCGTGCACCACAAACACGACTACCGTTCACAGACGCACTGTAGCGAATCTGAGTAAGTTTTTTTGTTCTTGTTTTTTACTTATTATTATTATTATTATTATTATTATTATTATTATTATTATTATTATTATCATTTTATACTGTGTCTTTTTTTGCCGCCCGCGTTTTATTAAAAAGTTCCATAAAATTGACACCCTACAAGCGATATCACAAGTCAAATAAATATACATCTCTCGATACTAAATTCGTATTGCGATAGCGTGTATATAAATATTTCATGAAGAATGAGAGGGACGAGTTAATTTATCGTAATCGCAATTAACATTAAAGTAGTATTTTATAACATTGTGAGAGAATAATTAGAGCGATTATATTAAATATTTCAATTATAATTCGGGTTGTATCATATCTCATTTGAATTTCATCCAAAAATTTATATAAATACAACTAAAGTATCTTGACGCTGCCAGAGAGACACATACTCTTTGACAATCGATTTTTTAGCGTCTATTTGGCAAGAAAATGTGTATACGTTACTTCTGAAAAATAAAATGGAAGTTGTTTTATTTATATCCTCACCACACCACTCCCTCCTGCCAATCCGTCCCGCTCCGCATCTCCCGCCGTCCACACACACCGCCCCGCCCACTCCCTCCTTCCGCCGCCACTCCTCCCCTCTCCGCCGTGACCAACCCTGGCTTAGCGCACCAATTTTACCCGCCTTGGCCCACGTTGGTCAGCCTGGCCCGTTTTGACTCGCTTTGGCACAAGTAGGCCCGCCGGCTACGCTTCTCCGCAATACGTAGATGCATTGAGAATTCTATTCAAGACATTTTTGTAAAAAAAATTAAAAAACATAGTGTTACAGAACATACTTTCACTTTCTAACTTTTGTAATTTTCGATAATTCAGGTATTTCGAGGAAAATGAGTTCAAACTCATCTTTGTGTCCTCTTCTCTATCCGTGGAAAAAAAATTAAAGGAAAAAGGAGCCTTTTTAGATTATGTTTGTAAGATGCATTAACTTCAAGCAGAAATTATGTAAAAACTACAATTTTCCAAAAAATATACATAACATTTTACAGAACTTTTTTATTTTTAGAAAATCTCTGTGAGCAGTATTGTACTTTTGCAATGTTAATTGTTTGCAGTTTTTGAAGAGGGTTGGTCGAAAATGAAACCTTCTCTATTTCCCCGTCCTTTGACACATTTGAAGAAAAAAATGAGGCATTTTTGACAAAATTATTAGTTTATTATTTTAACAAAATTATCAGACAACGCTTAGATATAAACTAGTCGTGCTACAGGATGGTACAGACTTTCCCGTGTTAGTTTTCTATTTCCTTTGGTCACGGTTAGCTATTCAAACTTTCTACATATTCTTGCCTGGGGTCATCTATTGCAGCTCAAAGTTCATTGTTTTGACATTTTCTTTATTGTAGAGCGGATATATTATTTTACGATTATTAAAGAACAGTAAAACCTCGTCCTAAATGACAATATTCTTCGAAAATTTTGGAGTCGATTTTTTAAGAAAAAGACTCTAAAGCACTAGTGTAAATTCGGCATTTGAAGCTCTTTTTCACAGAAAACTTTTGTTTTCGAAAAACTTCATTTGAAGTCATTTTAAATACTTTAACTAACAAATACAACAGTGTTTACATATTGCTGAAAATGTGCATATCAACGGCGTGAGAGATCATTCAAAAATTTACATTTGTGTAATTTTAAAAATAAACAAAGAAATACACCGAAATGAATTTTATATCATATTAAAGAATGTAATTAGCAGTATCCATTCGAAATGTTTGAAAAAAATTGGGAGTGACGTAGATTGATGTTACAGTAAAAACACTCATTGAAATTAATTCAAACGTACATGTATTTTATCAAGAAGAAGGTCACCAGAAAGATCATCATTCAATGTTTGGTATATTTCAATTAAAAAAGTTATTTGCGATGTGGAATTAGATCATTACAGTTCTGAATTATTAATGGAATCTTGCTAACATTGTGTAGCATTTGTGTATTCACTGCTGTTTAAATACGAACGATTGAGACCGTAGGTTTATTAAAAAGGACACGGAAAAAGAAAATCCTTCTTTTATGAAGTCTAAGTAATCTCCCGATTGTCTGGTAGTAAAAGCGAATTGTACAGCGCAGAGGGCGCCCTAATGGCGTAATTGAATAAGTGAATGAGAGGAGCTTAAAGATTTTGCGACATCAATAAACACAAAAAAGGCCAAGCTCTCGTTTCTTTCTTTGTCTTGCAAAGCCTCATTAATGGAACGTTGCAGTAGTATGTATTTAGAATTTGATTTGCTTCATTACTTTTGAGTAAGTGGCTGTTTCTGTTCCAAGTAACATTGATTATGTTATACTATGTAATGATCTCTGTATGACTAAATTACCTTAAAACGGAATATTTTTTGTATTTAGATAGTATACATCCACAATGCAGGGAAAAGAGTCAATGAAAGGATGGTGTTTATACGTGTCACAGAATAAATGAAACTTTAAAACCATACTTTGTTAAAATATGATAACTTTGATAAATGTTTCATTAAATCTATGGTGTGATATATTACACACATGTGCCATTTGCCTCTTACTATTAGGAAACTCTTCATGCACTAGTGTTAGGAAGGTCACTTTCTGACGCAGTCAAACAGCATTCGCTTTCGTGGCGAACACCAGTGTAAAAGGGGTTGTCCAACATTCAACTGCAAATGGCACACTTTTAACTTTGTTTTATTATATAACAAGCACGCATTAATTTATTGGCAAAACATGATCATCTTTTACCCTTGCAAGCATTATTGTAGTTTGTATATTTTATTCTGAGCCCCGCCATATATATAATATAATATACCGACTTCCTAATATCGGTATTTTTCTTTCAATTCATCAGCTTTTAAATTCTGAAAACTTGTTTCAAATACAGTAGTATGTGGTCCAAATTTACCTTTTCCACCTCCACATCTATTCACTGCCCTTCATCTCTATTCATCCACCTTCCAAGAGACTCAGGCGTCGTGGTGCGACGCTGATCCGAGGCGAGAGCTGGGCAAGTTCTCACCGCAAGACGCGGAAGTCCCCTGGAGGGTTATTTGCGTCCTCAGAACAAATAACAAATTAGGAAGGACAGTGGAAGCAAGAAAGTCAATTCAATATACGTTTGAAAAACGCTTTTAAAAATAATTTGGTAACTTAACATACAGGAGCAACATCCCAAAGGATCAAAATTATTTACGTACTCTTAGTTTCACACATCTGTCTTTGTTCGAAATTCAAATAAACTGTTTTACGATTCGGCGTTGTTTGGAGTAAATGCATATGGGGGCAATTGCAAACGTTAAAGATATTCGTATACCTAAATCACATTCGACGTTGATTACAATTTGGAGTGAATCATGTGTCAAAAATCGATCCAAACTCGTGCGGAATGGATGTAGTGGATCATTAAAGCATCGTCTCATGTTTATCTTGTTTTATACATTTTGTTTCCTTTGTGCCTCCTAGTTTAGATCGCTGAAATACATGAGAAAGTTTTTGTTTATTTTTTTTCTTGACAAGGCAGGATGCACGTTGACATGTCGAAGTAGCACGTTTTTTCTTGAAATTAGTATTTTTTTAAATTTCTAAACAATCTCCAAAGTGGAGGTATAAATAATTTATATGAAAATGTGTACATTAAGAAACTATTTGAAACTAAAAGTGAACAAACCGTTTCCATTTACCTCAGAAGCTCTAACTTCGTTCAATGGAAGTTAAATAAATGTGTTTAATAAGGACGTATAGTATATTTCGTGTATTAATGTAATGAATAAATAATAAGTCATACGTTTCTTATATACACACGTATTAACTCTCAAGAATGCAATTTTCAAATTCTGAAGTAATATAAAACTTTTAAAATATCTCGACGTAATTTCTAAGAACGCAAACAGCAGAATGCTAACATCGACTGAGCGGTATTCCAAGAAAATTTCATCAATTTTTGCTCAACGGAAGAGCGTCACGGGTCTAGAGGCTGCCATGGAGGTCGTGAGTCATTGATCACGGCTCAAGAGCGGTGGCTGGCAATGTTCCTCTCGCACGTGAACTGTGCAGGTGCAGATTTTTTCAATTACAGGCAAGATTCTGATAGTTTAGTTTGCACCAAAGCCGAATTAATAGTTCATTTAAATTTAAATTATCTTCCACTTAGGAACACATTTACTTGTACTAAACCGGCCCAGAGCATTTCTTTTAGTTAAGCAATTGGGAATGTTTGAATATTTTTACCACGATGAAAACTAAAATGGTTAGCTTTTTAGTGTGCTCTTATGGATAAAAGGACATGCCACTGCAACACCTTGACTTTTTTTGTTCGCGGCCATAGAAGAGAGAAGTATTTTCAAGCCTTGTTGAGCTGCTTTTGAGAAAATGGCGTTTGATCGTTTCTGACAAAGCGGAATTTGGAGCTAGTTGTTACAGCAAAGTTTGAGTTTTCGAGAAACTATGTATGACTTTATTTCAAGCACATGTAATCATCAATATAATAATGTGAACATATCTCCGCAAATGTAAATATTAACAACGTGAGAGAGGAGTCAAACAAATTACATTTTCATAATTTTTTTTTAAAAAAAACAAGAATAGAGCAAACTGATGTTTATTTCATCTCGTAGAGTACATTTTGCACTATCCCTACCAAATGTTTAAAGAAAAAATTAGAGCCATTTTTGTAAAAATCTTGTTTTTGTTATTTTTAAAATAGCAAATATTGCATGCAAACTACTAAAATTTAAATAAATACATTACCTCAATAAAAGAACTAATTATGGGAAACCAATTTTATTTGAAGGAAAAACCTCTACCTTTAATTGTCTATTTGTAGGAAGACACCAAAAAATATTCATATTTTTGAAATTTTCGAAATTTTCGAAATTTTCGATTTAACCGTAAAAATCGGATCTAAGATAATCTTATAAGTGAATGTTACTCCATTCTTAACAGAAATTTAAAGAAAAAAATTGAAGTGGTTTTTGAGAAAACATTAAATATTGCCAGAGGGCTTCATGTAAAGAACCACCAATTTTCAAGAATGGTTTTCAAAATCTCTAAGCTCGAACCAGATGGACAGGGGATTTTTCAATTTAAAAATGATCCTACGTATGGTTTAGGCGATAGTTTACAAGCAGACACACAGACAGACTGTCGAACGTTTTGAAAAGAACCACTTTTGCGGTGTCAGGGAACCTCAAAACGTTTCGTTCAAATCACAATTTTTTGCTGCATTACATAACTGTTCCTCTATTACGTGTATTACTCCGTACATACGTACGTATACGGGAAAGTATAAACTTACTTAAACTAACTCAAACAAGAACAATAATTTTACAAGCCATCTTACATGTATTTTTGCAGTACATTGTATTGTAAAGTATAGGTTTTTAAGAAGCACATATTTTAAAGTAATGTAATAAAAAAGAAAAAAGTTATTTTATGAACAGAATGTTCTCTCTCGCTTGGCAATGTTTTAAATATTTGTGAATGCTCCGAGCCCGTGTCGGACCATTGTTGTACAATATTCGCGCATTTTCATCGCAATGAGATTCGAAAGATCTGAATGTGGATTGCATATAATATTTATTAGAAATGTGGATGTGAAATTAACTTGCATACTAATAGTATGTACCAAACGGCATAACTCTGAATCAGTCACACGACTTTGGATGTGGCATAATACAATAATATAATTTGAGAGACCCCAAAAGTACCCAATCTTATGTCTTTCTGATCCCCATGCTTGGTCAAGAACTCAAGCCAGTTAAATTTAAAAATACAGTGCCTAAAACTGTCAAAATTCACGAGTTGATAATGGACTCCATTTATATGATCAAATTTTAATATTACTTTGCTACTTGAATTAAAAAATAGCATATTTTTCATATTCACGCATTTCTCCATCACTAAGTAAGATTTTAAACCCATACACATGTTATGGCAACATTGCAATGGCGGAAAATCTCTCAGTTGTCATTGAATTCTCGAGAAACATTTCAAAGCGCTTTGTTCATTGTTAACAAGAATTCCACTACGGGTGACGAGGTTGTTCTTTATAACGCCAATCTTTTGTCTAGACGGCAGATCTGATGGTAGGAGATGAGCCATCGAAAGCCGCAAATCGCCTAAATGGTCAAGACTTATGCCATTATCATTTCGGTACCAATTGACGGAGATGGCTTAGGACAACAACACTTGCAAGAGACCTCTAGAATATTCCGCCAAAAAGGAAACCCTGGGGAGAAAACTCCAGAAGAGGACCAAGCCAGGAGACCTTCAACATGGTGGAGACTGCAGAGTCTCCATGGGGCTGGTAGGGCTGTGAAGGCGGGAGGGAAGTCATCCTGTCAAGGGGAGAAAACCCATAGAACGAAATCACACAAATGGACACTTCAATTCCCAATGTCTGGGACGGCACTGCAACAGCGACTGCTCCCAATTTTAGAGCCGGCTGTAAATGTGCTCCCAGTAACTCTAAACTGCAACTGACGAATAGGAGTAGACAAATATTGAAAACTAAAATCGCGGACGATCGCCCTTGGCAATTCGACGCATAAGTTTTTGATAACGGACCTTCTATATCAAATAGTATGTAACCTGTGTCAGTGGATAGCGGTGGTCGTGGCAGATATGGAAAGATAAGGAACGGCACCCCGTCACACGGCACAAGTGCAAGGGATAGTTCTTATTATAATTATTGTGCATTTTGCCACCTGGTCCCAATTGTAGGTTTTTTTCTGGCGGCGGACCAACATGTTGGCCGTGCACAGGCACCCGCCAATTGCGCCTCACCGGTTCCCCCTAAAAAGAGTATGCCAACAATTGTCAATTCTTTGAAAAAACATCATTTGAAATATCAATAGTAATAATAATTATTATTATTATTATTATTATCATCATCAATATTATTACGAAGTTGTATTTCCCGACTATAAGGAGAAAGTAGTAAATTAATGGAAGTTGCTCGATTAAATAATATTACAATTTGTTGGCTTGCCGTTTCCGAGTGCTTTGCTTCGTCATGAGGACTAATGATACTGAACAACACATTGCTTTTAGTGTTATTCGGTACCATAAGCCCTGATGATAAAATTCACGTAGTAATCTAATAAATTGTATTTTTATTTAACCGATCAGTATACTATGTTAGCATTTTACTTATAAATAATAATAATAATAATAATAATTATTATTATTATTATTATTATTATTATTATGTATTACTTCTGTTGCTTTATCCTGACCGTCTGATGACAGTTTCAGGCGGACTTTGTTTTTCTCTCCTGTAAAACATTTTTGAACTCAAATACATCGTAAAGAAAGGCAAAGATACGTTTGATAGTAGTGTATGTCAGTTCCATTTAATCATATCCCAGCATTTTTCTGCAGCCGTTAGAGTGAGCATCTGCCTCGTCTTCGCTGACGCTCCGCCCGAGGTCGCGCGCATCAAGCTCTTTGCGGCGGCGGCGGCGGCGGCGGCGCAAGGGCGGAGGGCGGAGGGCGAGGGCGGCGCGGACGGGCACGTCACATCCGGCGGGCGTTGCGTGCGCGGGCGGCGCGGGCGAGGCGCGGGAGCACGCGTGCGCCACCGGTATTAATAGCCGTGCGGAGGCCATGCGGCGGGGCGGGGGCGGGGCGACGCGGGACGAACGCCGACGCCGACGCCGCTCACGAAGCGACTTTCTCTTTAGCAGAATGCATCTCGCAAATTTAGCTGCTTTCAATCAACCGTTACAACGGGGTGGCAACGAGGAGGGTGGGGAAGTGGCAATCGCACGCGAGATCGTGGGGCTCCTGCGAGAAACCGATCCGGCAAATCATGGCTTACTCTATTCTCATGCTTTACAGATAAATTAGAAAAGAATGTTTAGTAAATTGTATCTGCTGCAAGAGATATGTGTAATACATTAATGGGGTTGCAAATTAAAAAAAAAGAACAAAGAAAAATATGCTTTTTTTGCTAAGACTGTACTGTGCTGAAAGTTCAGCGTGGCCTGAATTGCAGCCTTCTGTTCACCTCCAGCCACTTGTCGGTGAACCTGTAATTTTCTAATTTTCCTCCGCCGCCTCTGGTCCTCTTCTGCCTTTCATAGAATGCATTTGCTTGACGCTTTAATAACATTTCGTGGTATTTCTACCCGGGCATTGATGCCCGCGTCACAAGTCTCCGTGAAAAGTTGCGGTGCGGCAGCCGAAGGTGTTGGCTGTGCTTAGGCACCGGACACCGCCGCCACCTTCGCATCCGCCTGCACCTCCGCCCCCACCGCTTCCGCCTCCATCTCCGCCTCGTCGCTTCCGCCTGAGAAGGTTACAAAGTAATAGTGCATAATACTCCAAAGAGTGAACTTTACGTACATGTCTGAGTTTGCAAACAAGGCGTCTTCCAGGCAAATGCCGTAAGCGATTGAATGAAACCGCGCACAAAAAAATTAATAGACAACACTTCTGTAATTTTGAGATGCTCTACACTATAGGAGATTAGGCATCCCGTCCATATTCTATTGAATACTTTTTCAAAATAAACATGAATGAAATAAAATGCCTAAAGTAACTCTTTTATAAAATCATACTTTCGTTCCATTACAATTTCGTAGGGAAAATAATGAGTCGTACACCTTAAAATAGACGAACTTATTTTGTCATATCTCCATTTCCTTTTATTTTATTTTTTTACTTATATATGTTCTTAAGAGGCTTCTCCATTGCACTGTAAGATTTTGTTCCAAACAGGTTTCTCTTGTGTTAAAAGGTTCCCGAAAACCGTTTAATCTAATCTCGTAATACGTAGCTGAATTTTATTGTTGTATCTTCCTGAAAAATTGTATTCCTTGGTTTTATTGTATTGCTTGAAAAATTATATTGAAAATAATCTCAGCAATTGTAAATAAAGATCTGTTGCTCTTAGGGTCACAATCAAGTGTGAACTTACAGAACAAAAAAATCCTTTTATTTTCTCCACAAACATTTGCGCCCGCGCGGGCATTTTCACCGATGGACGTAGGCTTGCAAACCTCGCTTAAGAGAATAAAGTGAAACCGCTGCATCTTTCAAATAGGCTCGAATCTTCCAAAGACTGTGGTCTGAACTCATAAATCACTCGCCGCACGGCAGCCGCCGAAAAGGATTGGCGTGGGGGGGAGGGCGATCGGTGATGCTTCTTCCACTCGACCGAAATATCGACAAATTGGATTGGGCTTCTTGGGAGTGCATTCTGACAAGCATTTAGTCACTTGAAATGTTTCTTTGCAAAGCGATGATTCCCTTCATGCAAGTACGAAATTGCTAATGGAAACAAGTCTTGTGTATGAAATATTGATGTTGAAGGCAACTGCGAGAAATGGATTAGAAATGTAAGAGTTATACAAGTAATACTGTATAATTACATAATGCAACCGATTTTCTGGACGGCCTTCATTCAAGAAAACGCGGTTCTGCAAGTTTCACAAGAAAACGTTTTATATGGTGGGTTCATTATGGAGATGAGAAATACGTGAAAGGCTATGATACTATTTTGTGTATACCAAAATACTATTAATATTTAAAACTTTGAGCGTATGTAAATAAACAAAACATGGTTTAATAGAGAATTTATTACAGTTTTAAGCAATATTGACACTGTTGTCACTGCAAATATCCTTTTGAAATTAAATAGTATCTGCTCGCTGCGGGGACAGTACCATATCCCGAAAGCGCGTTCAAGTAGGATGATTTGTAAAGTATTGTGCAGAGCTCGAGAAGTGTGCTATAAGATAAAATACTAATAGTAATTATCAGTTGCGCACTCAAGAGGTGCTCATGGGGATACAGGCCCCTCTCCCAGAACCCAATGATGCATTTAAACAATATAGCTTTTTAATAATTTTCTATATTAACAAAATGTATTCAATATACCAATTTTTTACGTTATAAATAATAACATAAGCCAACAAATAAATATGTATTTTTTATTTAGCGAAAAAAAAATCGATTATAAGAAAACATCAAGTCGTCCGGTACTATGCCTCTAGCCGCCCATTCCCGGAGTAAAATCCTGAATGCATTTCTGGTGAATATATTTCAAGAAATTTAAGCAACATACACTGATAAAATACTAATTTTGAACTAATCTTCTTTAAAATTTGAAACATATTCAAATATCTATTAAAAACGTAAATAAAGGTCGCACGCTTAAAAAGTGAAAAAAGAATGGGTTGGAAATCTAAAAGATGCCTAAGGCAACAGCACAATGAATGCGGAGAGTGGAGTACTGCAAACTGTAAGGTGACGTTTTAGAGACTATTTGATGTTTATAACCCATTGGCGTCTGGCGATGAAGAAACTTGGAAATCTATTTTATTTCAATTTGTAGCTTATGTTTTCTTACCAACCGTGCAAACACCTCGCCCCAACGAGACTGCTTAGGTAAGCGGTTTGCTCTCTGCGGTTGTGAACCCGACACTACTTTCCCCATCTTCATTCCAAGCAAATGCATCTGAGCCGTTGGGTTCGCTTTCTGCGCATTCGTTTCATCGCCTCATGCAAGACACTAGCCAAGGAAATTGTAAGGCTCACCACGAGAATCTGTCATTATTATATTATTTAATAAATTATGATAGTTTCTAGTTCCTACTGTAAACCATTATGTTAAATTTGTTAAATACATCTGTTAAAGTTAAGTAAGTTAAGTATAACAAATAAGTTACACAATTTAGAAGTAACAAAATACCTCCGTTGAAAGCTATTAAAATTAAGTTATCCCGAAATAAAACGAATTGCTAATGGTGAGAAAAGGCTGTCATTCCACTTGAAACAGATTCAAACCAATCATAGCATTTTAAATGAAATTATTTCTTAAAGAAGAAATTTGAGACGGTAAATTCGTATTAATTAAGCAGTTTTATCTAAAAGTCTTCGAAAACATTGTTAAATTGTCTTCTAACAATGTATTAACATGTTGTGGACAACTCTCACGATAATAGTATCGGATTGAATACAACAGAAATGCAATGTTATAACGACAATGTTAGTGGAAACGACTTATTTAAAGACACAGGATATTAATTTTTAAACTTTTGTGTAATGTAATAGTTCTTAATTTGCTTTTGCTTTCCCATTTATCATTCAAAATCATTACGGCTACTCTAATTTGTAAAGCTTTCTTTCTCGGAACGCATGACCTTACGGACTATCGAAGATATTCCTTGAAGAAATGTCACTGTGTTAAAGAAGACGAAGTAAAACTAACTTTTGAAAATTACTTTCATGAAGTGAAAATCATCTTTCACCGCTGGCGTGAAAGAACTTGTGTAAACTTAAGGTGTTAAGAAAGACACCGTCTTCGGAGCCTTTCCGCATTTTGCGGAGGGGCGGCTCACACAAGGCGGCTGAAGGGACTGTTGACGAGGGCAGCAGACGGAAACTTCAAGAGAAGATTTATTTTTGAGGAGGAACTTACCTCTTGCCACTCCTGTTAATGTGTTCATAAATTCACACTCTTGGAGAAAAGCAATTTTACTCAGCGGGGGAATTAAAAAAACAAAACTCCCATCCGAGCGTACGAGAGACGAGAATTAGCATTCTTCGGTGGATCATGGTGTACGTATTTATTGTGCTATTTATTACAGAACGTTTTAAATTACATCTCGTGGTGTGAAAACACAAGCAGCGAACGCCGAGAAGAAGAAGCTGCGAGCGAAGACTCTTCGCACGAAATTGTCCTCCGTGATGTCTCCCTGAGGGGTCGTCTGTAAACGTAACGCGAAAGAGGGAGGGGCTTGGGGCGACGTTACGCTGCATTAGTAGTAGTAGGGGGTCATGGTTTAGTGTTACGTAATACTGATATTTATTTTTAACATTATTCAACATTTGCGGAAATAATTCATTTTACCCAGTCTTACACTACAGAATTAAAATATTAAAAATTAAATTAAAAAATATAACTAAATTAAAAAGTTATGATATTTTAATTGTTACAATGAATGAAAATATTCTTTCATCAGTGGTGTATTTACTGACTCTGTTACATTGCGAAGAAAATATTGAAAACTGATCTATTATATATTTGAAAACCCAATTAAATTGGCGCAGTAAACTCGGAGTCGGCCTATGAGTCATCCACGACAGCGTGAGTGGTTTACAAGTATTGTCAGAAATTCTCTCTCCTACGCGACCTTCCTTCATTTGCAAAATTGTTTCCAATTTTATTGTTAGCGGTACTTCGTATTACCAAAATTTTCTGACATTAATGATCATAAATTTAAATATACAACACAACTTTCTACTGTGCTACTTGCTATTAACAAATAATAAAATTAACACAACTTGCTTCTGCTTTATAATCATTTATTATTACTTATTATAAATGGGATGGGAGACTTGCCGCAAGCGTCACGTAATTAATACGTAGGGAGAGTACAATGGCGCTTTCGAAGGGCGTTGAAAATACTTCAAATTTACGTTACGTAATTTATAGACAGCCCCTAACACAATTTCCTCTTCGTCTCCCGCGAGATAGAATGCGAATAACGGGCCCCCCCCCCCCCGGAGGACGAATTTGGGGATGTGACTAACATTCTTGGGAACAGTCACATCAATGCTGCAGAAGAACATGGGAGAGGAAACAAGAGTTTCCGAAACGTAATATTCAAATATTCTTTGATTCAAAAGTTCTTGTGGGAAATCTAAATTTCGGTAATAATTTTGACTGTTTGAAGGCTAAACCCAATTATGGGCTTCTACTATATTATTATTTCTCTATGAGAAAATTTTGAAGCAATAGTTACCTTTACTAGTACTCACATTTTGATGGGTATTTATTAACCAACTGTTTCTAAAAATTGTTGACATAGCACAATTCGTAGGAACTTTCTAGACACTTGTGTCGAAGTAGAATAAATGTTGTTCTTGGTATAGCTACTCATAATTTAATAAAGTAACATAAAGACGATTCACAGAACGCGAGGTTGTTCCTTCAATAAAGAAAGGGAGGAAAAGAACAACACAACTAGGACGAGGAATCAAAGAAAAATCTTGAGAGAGGGTGGGTGTAGAGTAGAACGTCATCTCGGAAAACGGGGAATAAGAGAGAAAGAGATAAGACAATTAAAATGAGATGAATTTGAATTCGTTTAATACCTTGATGCCTATTATTTTTCCTAACTGCTTAATTTATATTTTCTTGTTAACGAAGCTTATTAATATTGACAAGATTGTTTTTTCATCCTTATTTACGTCCATTAACTCAATAAGGGTTAGCGTGTTTATATTATCTTCCAAGGAAGTCAAAATGTCGACATCCATCACCCTCAACGTTCATCAACACAAATCTACGAACTTCGATGTCCGAAGCTAACATGAAAATCGATCCGAAGACTGTTCATTCGGGATTGTGATTCATAATTTGATCACAAATATTCACATTAAACAATTTTAGTGTCTTCACCGCCACATTAAATATTCATAATTTTCATGTGGTACAATTACAAATTTTTGATAGTTGGTCATGAAAACGAGATAAAATGTAGGTTTAAAACTTCTTTGGGACAATAATATATATGTAGGAGTAGTTTATTTCAATGCTCAAAAAATTCTTCCCCTTTTCACGAACTACCGTTAAGAAACCCAATTCCTAGATATACTGTATTTTGTATTTCTGAAATGAATTTAATCTTTGAGTTGTCATAGTAATTTTGTATTCAGCATGTCAGTAGTTTACGATTTATCTTTTCGCAGAAATTAACGTAGGTTTAAATGTTTCAAAAGTACTATATTTTTCTCATTAAGATGTGTACACTTATTTTATTTTATTTCAATAAAATGCTGAGGTAAAATAATCATCCTCAAATAATAATATAAACTATATACTTTCTTCTTTTTATTCATTTTTTTAGTCAACTATGTGCTACGACAACACAAAATCTCATATTTTCTTTCTCCAAGACCAATATCCCCTGGATCCCTCTAGTCCGTTCCTTCTGCGTATACCCATTTGTTCTTGTTTTCATACTGATCCTTCCCTTCTGAAACTTATAAGAACAAATATTTGGAATATATCTTTTTTTACAATGTGACACATTTACAAATTTTTATGTACATTTTTTACCCATAATTTTTTCCCTCTTCAATTGAAACGTTTTCTATTCTTTATTTCCGACAATTATCATAATAATGAATGTCGGATATGATATAAGCAATGAAATGATACAGATGTGTAAAGTATTGTTTCTACTCTCCTTGTGTGTGCGTGTGCAGGAGATGGCGATGGCGGCGGCGGCGGGGACGGCGACGACGCTGGCGGCGGCGGCGGCGGCGGCGGCGGGCGGCGCG